>CM062292.1:113272681-113843683 GCA_031216915.1 Pictodentalium vernedei | reverse complement strand
AATTGTTTTCCTCAAAATAAACAAGACAAGGAGCAAAATAATAAAACAGTGAAGGATATGTCCCCACCTCTATCCTTCTTCCAGGCATACAAGTTTGTGTTACATGGCTGCAGTAGCTCCCTTAGGGTAGTAGTGATTGTAATTTATTGAGATCCAGATTGCCCCAACAATCACATTATCCACCAAACACCAAGGGTAGGGACCATCCATACCAAACCCCATAACCCCTGACACACACATGCACTCATTACACACGCTCCGACTTCAGTGACGTAAATTCAAGAGGCATTCTACACACACTAAAAAGTTTCCGACAGTTTGAAGCCTTTTATTTTTGGTCTTCTGTTGCTAAAAAATTGCAAAATGCCTTGAAATTTAGACTACATTAGAACTGAGAACAAACTGTCAGAACCTGGTTTGCCTCAGCTGAAATATGTATGAAAATGTTGCTCTCCCCAAATGCACCCATCCCTCTGTGGCAAGAGGTGCCAACTTCCAAGAGGGGTCAAGGTTGTCTACAAATCCCCCCCCCCCCCCCCACACACACACACAATAGGAATAAAAGGGCGCCTGGTCACACATCCCCCGAAAAAGTGTGTAATTCAAGGTATTTGGAAAAAAAATTGAATTTTTCGAAGTTGAACAACTACATAACCTGTCAAACAATGTTTGACCAAACCCTGATTTGAACATGACCTGCATTTTACATTGATACACATACATACCAAATTTTATTTAATTTGGTCAACAATGACTAAAGTTATTATTGGGAAACAAAAAAAAAAGAAGAATTTTCAAAGTAAAAAAAGGGGCTTAACTCTAGCAAAAATCGTCGGATCAAACCCCGGTTCGAAGTTGACGTGTATTTTATGTTGATACACCTACATGCCAAATCACATTTGATTTGGCCAACAATAACTGAAGTTATCACAGGGAAACCAAAAATATGAATTTTTGAAGTCGAAAAAGGGGCATAACTCTAGCAAAAATTGTCGGATCACACCCCGATTCGCACTTGACCTGTATTACATTGATACACCAAATTTCATTTGATTTGGCCAACTATAACTGAAGTTATCATCAGGAAACCAAAGTGGGACAGCTGCACGGGCAGACACCGGCTATTTTAATGGTCCACCAAAATTCTTTTTCAGGGGACAATAACAAGATCGAGGGTCATATAATCACTGTGGCATAGGCAGTGTTAATTACATCATGAGAGTTCTACTTCAGTCCGATACCAGAAACTTTCTACACAGTCACTGGTCACCACACATCTAGTTTCTTTTGTACCTACTACATTTGTGACTTGTGGACCTGGGATATAAAAAAACAGGTGCCAATGCATATTGCAATGACACCCGTTTCTGTTACCCTGTTTCCATAAGCCAGTTTTTATTGCGCTTCATTTTGATTCTCCCAAAGCTTTCAGAGCCACGGATATTATGACTTTTCCCCCAATTAAAACAAGAATGTCTCAAAAATGGCCAAACTACAACTACTCTCCCCCCCCCCCCCCCCCCCACCCCCCCTCCCCAGTCGGGGATCTTACCCCCAACCACAACGGGGAAATCATGGCACAAACCATGCCCGATATCCAACACTTATCTGCGGGGACAACACAGTGCAAATACAGCTGCCTTTCTTCATTCAACAACTCAGTTCATGTGGAGTTCAAAATGTAACACCAGCTTTTAAATAGGAGCGTCCTCATTCTAAGTATCAATCAGCCAAATAGCATTCGATTGGTCAAGAGAATCTGAGGAAAAATGTTTCTTTGGTAATTGATACTCAGTTCTCTTTGTTGGAGACCTTATTCTCATTGAAATGAAACATATTTTATTGTTATTCGACAATTGTGAGTGAGACAAAAATGTAGTTGGTTGTAAAAACTGATTGAAGAGTCATGCAGGTCATCAGACAAGGCATTAAATGTTCAATTAAAAAAGTGTCAACTGCTGTGTCATCAGGAATATCACATCTATAAATAACTGTGATATTCTTGAAAACAAGGCAAACTGCGGCACAAATTCACTTGACATTGGGAGCAACCAAATTTTGTTTCCACAGATCTTCCACTTGCAGTTTTTCTATTTTTATGTGAGCACATGACACACACACACGTTTCTGCCCCTCAATGTTCTCACCCTGAACCTTGACAGGTAAGGCATCCCTGCAATGAACTTTTGCCCTTTTCTTGCGTAATGTGTACCCAGATACCAAAGAACAACAGACGTGCAATCTGAAATTGAAGGCTGAGAACTACTTCTTGGTTTCTGGGAAACCGATTTGTTAAAAATTATATAAGCATTGATTAAACACAATTCAATGATTTACCAGGCAAGGTACCTCCAACATTTTTGAGCTTTTTGACCAATTGTATAGTAAGACCGGTGTGCCACGATATCTCCACCCCCCCCCCCCCCACTTCCCCCACCCTGGATATCTTCCCCCCACCGCAAAAATAAAATATAAAAAGAACTGAACAAAAAGATAAAGATAAGAACATTTATTTATGGAATTTTCATTGAAATTAACACAAAAAAGTGGTTCAACTCTTTTATACATGACCAGTGAATAGAAAATAGGCAATCTCAGAAGCAACTATTTCACAAATATCAATAGGTTTTTTTACACCGTGGGGCCAACCATAACAAAGTCCAAAGAATGGCTGCAAAAGGTTCTATGAATGTCTATTGAGAGTTTGATATGGGTGTGGGGGGGGGGGATATCCTGGCCTGGTTATCTTCCCCCCACCCATGTCAAAAAATATAGAACAAATTAAAAACAGTTCAACTTGGCTTATACCATTGAATAATGACCAGTGAATTGAAAATAGGCAATCTTAGAACCTTTCCAGCAATTTTGGGGACTTTTCCGAACACGTGGATGGGGTTGGGGTGGGGGAGATGTCCAACCTGCATATCTTCCCCCCTCACCCATCCAAAAAACATAGCTACTATTTCAAAAATATCAATTGGTTTTTTTACACCGTGGGGCCAACCATAACAAAGTCCAAACAATGGCTGCAAAAGGTTCTATGAATGTCTATTGGGAGTTTGACATGGGAGGATGGGGGGGGGGGGGGGGATATCCAGGCCTGGTTATCTTCCCCCCCCCCCCCACCCATGTCAAAAAATGTAGAACAAATTAAAAACAGTTTCAACTTGGCTTATACCATTGAATAATGATCAGTGAATTGAAAATAGCCAATCTCAGAACCTTTCCAGCAATTTGGGGGACTTTTCCCGAGCACGTGGATGGGTTTGGGGTGGGGGAGATGTCCATCCTGCATATCTTCCCCCTCACCCGTCCAAAAAGTCCAAACAATGGCTGCAAAAGGTTCTATGAATGTCTATTGGGAGTTTGACATGGGTGGGGGGGGGGATATCCAGGCTCAACCCCAACTCAGTGTTTATATCTAAAACCAATTTTTCTGCAAAATAATGTCAAATATGTGAAATAGAAAATAAAATATTGATATGATTTATTGTCACAGGTTTGGCACTGGATGGACCTGGAGGCAAGATATCCATGTTGGAATTGAAAAGAAAATTGGGCCCAAAATGTTTTTCTCGTCATTTCATCATCAAATAATGTCAAATCAATCAAAAAAAAATTTTGTCATGGGTGGGGGGTAAGATATCCAGGGTGGGGGAAGATAACCTAGGATATTTTCCTCCCCTGGGGGAAGATATCCAGGGGGGAAGATATCCTGCTACACCAGTAGTGGTTGGAAAGATCTACACCCCTCATGAATTTGTTATATTCTTTTACAAATTTTGGACACTGGATCTTCACCATATTAGGTCCCATCCGCCCGTCAATCTCACTGAGCAAAGCATCGCTGATGTTGTCAACAAGGAGGATGCCCTTTTTGTCTTTCCACAGAGTTGTTATTTTTTCTTCTTGACGATAAAAAATACTTTGCCCGCATTTCATTTGTTTGGTTATTTTTTTAAATATCTTTTATATCTTTGATAGTCCCTTTCTATCCTTTCTGACTGTACCGAACACATATAAATTGATATCACCAACAGCATCTAACAAAGCCGGTGAATTGAAGAAGTTGTCGAAATAAACATGATGATTCTTGAATTTCAATTCATCAACTAATGAAGGAACAACACTTTTCCCCAAATCTTTCATCGGCCCTAAATCAGATTTTCCAGTATGTATGTTTGTTTTGAGGCAATAACCAATGTGGGAATCAGCCAATATCCAGGCCTTAAAGAAACATAACATGCACACAATCAGACCTAAACACAAACTCTTGCAACATAAAAAAGTTTTACTGAAAAATTTGATTAGAATTGACCCCATATCCTCCCTCCCCCCCCCCCCCCCCCCTACAATATGAGGGTAATTACTGTGGTGGTATGTCCCGAATACTCAACTTTTAAATACTGAAGCCCTGAGAGGCACAGAACTTAGGGAAACCACCTTCATACAAACTTTTACAACACTGAAATTTTCGAAGTACAAAAAAAAACATTAAAATTTGTAAAAAAAATATAAAAATTTTCTTAAATTTTGTAGTAATGAGGTGTTAGTTGCCTCTTTAGGTCAAATTCTTACAACTTCAAAAAACTAGGTTTTACCCCAAAAATTTGATTAAAATTGAAAAAAAACCCACAAAATGAGTGTTAATCACTGTGATGATGCATTCCAAACACTCATCTATAAAATACTAAAGCCTTGAGGGGTACTTGACTTTAACTACCTGAACTCAAACTCTTACAAAGCTGGATTGTAAAATTTTCTAAGTCCAAAAAATATCAAAATTTGTGAAAAAATATTCTTAAATTATGAAATATTCTTAAATTTTGTAGTGATGAGATATTAGTTGCCTTTGAAGGCCATAAGAACACGAATAAAACACCTAACAGGTTTGTTGAAGCAACAAACCTAAGTTTTTACTCCAAAATTTTTTTAAAAATGAAAAAAGTCCTGGTTTGGCGTAGAATACTGTTGAGAAGGTCACCTGCTGCCACCCATGAAATAACAATGCCCGAGGGTCACACGACTTTGAGAAAATGACCTAAACATAAACCCTTACAAAATTGGACATGTGAGACAATGATGATGCTGTAGACGCTGTACCAATCAGAATAACTCACCACTTTGCTGAAGTAGGTGAAATAAAAAAATGTTCTATGATGGTATTAAATTTCAATGAGGGATTGTCTTGCAACAAAAACCTCTTTTTGGGCCTAAAGTTTATTTAATTTAAAGAGCTATATCCTAGACAACGCAAATATATGTTAGGATGGTTCACTTGAATGTTCATTTACACAAGATGATGCTGAATCTGTCTGTGGTTGTGAAGATTTGGGTTGTTTCTTTGCTTCCCACTGTTTTTTCCTCTCTGACTTCTGCTCATTCTGCAAAAGACAATGAAAATACATCTCACTTCCAAATTCTAATTATTTATATTTATTCATTGGTGTTTAAGGTCACATACTTATGCACAATGGCTAATCGTGACCGTGACAGTTTTACTGGTGGAGGAAGCCGGAGTACCCGGAGAGAACCACCGAGCAACGACGAGCAGCTGTCAGCTCTCCAACATCGTAACTCTGAACTCTGCACCACAGCACAGGCAGAGTTAGATTGGTTGAAGACATACGCACCATCAATGTGCAGTATGCCTCAGTACACAGCGTCATCGTGCCCCCATGTAGGCAATCGGGGTGAAGTGTCTTGCCCAAGGACACAACGTGGTTGCCGCAGGTGGGATTCGAACTGAGGACCTCTCGGCTTGCAGCCTGCACCTCTACCAACTGATCCACCGCGCCCCCTCCAAATTCTTATCTGGATGCTTAATATTAATTGGGTGAGTGCAAGAAGCCACTATCATGACTCTATTGAAAAGTGCTGAAGCCACTTTAGTGGCTTTGCACGGTGTGTATTAGCATGTTTGTGCAGTAGTAGATAAAATGTTCATATAAAATTGTTTCGTTACAATTCATTGGAGAGTGCCAGCAGGCATTCTACAATAAATAGGAACTAAACAGTTCATAAACAAAATCTTGCCAAACTAAGGCTCACCTTTCCAGTAGCATTATTTATTTATTTATTAAGGTTTAACGACACATTAACAGGCAAGTTCATATCGTGTTGGCGACAGTTTTACAGGTGGAGGAAGCTGGAGTACCCGGTGAGAACCACAGAGCAAGGACAAGCAGCTACCAGCTCTCCAACATCATAACCCTGCACTGCAGCACAGGCAGGGTTAGATTGGGTGAAGACATGCACACCATCAACGTACAGTATGCCTTAGTACACAGTGTCATCGTGCTCCCATGTGTGGACAATCAGGGTTAAGTGCCTTGCCCAAGTACACAACGCTGAGTCTGAAACGATTGCTCAGACGGTCACCCATCCAAGGATTAACCAGGCTCAACATTGCTTAACTTCGGTGATCTGATGAGAACCGGTTACTGCAATGCCACTACCAACCCCCTCCCCCCCCCCCCCTTCCAGTGGCACTGCTTCTTTGAAAAAAATACTCATGTGAAAAATAATTCAGCACCCTTCCAGTTAAAATCAATATACAGTACACAATAATTGCAAACTTGTTGCAAAGCATAACAACCGCAAGCCAAATTCCAGCCAATGGACTTCCGGGTTAAACCCAGAGGTCCATTGGCTGAAACGTTGCTTGTGTTTTCTGTCCTCATATACAAAATTTAAAAGTGATACCTCCACTTCACAGGTGATTAAATTACAATCTGCTCTCCATGTACTGTATCTTGAGGACTATTTGATCAAGTAAGCAAAGCAATAGGTTTCCTTCACTGATAAGTTATTGGCAGGTCAAGGAAGATGGCCTTATGGAAGGAAGAATGCTTAGTGAACAATCAAGTAACAGAAAGCAACTGTCAAAATGCTTGATTTACAGCTAGACACATTGTCAAAGTTGACTGAATTTACCTTGCTTTTTCAGGCAAATTATTATCAACAATTCTTAATTTTTATTTTAAATATTTAATTGTAGGTATTTTAAACCCAATGAGTCATTGCATGCAGTAGAGAGTACCACAAAACATTGTATGTTTGAATGAAACATCTTGAAGTGTGAATGTATCAAAGTAGTCAAACTGGGTCATGTCAAAGGTCAAGTTGGATGTAGTTCCTACTATTGGTGTACATTTTTGTAATGGAATTCACATTGAAAACATTTTAACCACAGTAGAAGCTTTACACTGGTAGAGGGGTTAAAAGCTAAATTTAACATGCAGGATTTCACAGGTAGTAAGCAGGGACCGATCAGGACTTTTTAAAATACGCTCTAGCCACGGAGCCTATTTTTGCAATTCATGCGCCAGATTTCAATTTACGGAGTCACACTGCTGTTTGTAACACACAATGCAAGTATGTAATAGCTCTCATCATTTTCATTTAGTACACCATAGCAAACATTAATCTTCACTGTGGTTTCTGATCAAGTCTTGGCTGCCTATTTAGGCAGCCAAGACTTGATCAGAAACCACAGTAAAGATTAATGCTTGGTAATTAAGACTTGAAGTATTAACTTAAGCACTCTACAACAATGATAAATGATAATCATATATATAATGCATGTAAGAGTGTCTCTCTCAATTTTCCATCAAAAGAATATCAAAATATGATCTGAGAAGTTACACGCCAACTGAGAAGCCTATTTCTGAGATTTAAGAGCCAGGTCCTGATGTTTCAGAACCAAATACGCACTGGCGCATGCCCAGGTCGGTCCCTGGTAGTAAGTAACAAAGGTGAGCATGGTATAAAAAGATTTTACTTGAAGATCTTACCTGTAAATGTGCAGGTGAATCTAAAGGAATAGTTACTGGACCATCATTCTGTATATGTACTTGCATGTAGGCACCAAATTTCCCACCTTTAAAAAAGAAACGGTTTGATTGTTAACTCTTTACCTAATACAGCTTATTACTTCCATACAACTGGATTGCTGGCTTGCTTAGTAAAAAAAAACATCTATGGCAATACCATGACTGCAAGGTATGAAGTCAAGTTTAGCCAACCATTCATACCCATGATGCCCACTTTAGATGACTTTGATCCCAGACTGAGCCTGATTTTACCAGTAAAGCACTTCCCGGGGTTCCCTTGTGGATGGAATGGAATATTCATTGGTCACAAATAGAAAAGTGTCCCACCTGCGACCATCTAAGAAGGCAATTGTTGCTATAAATAATCACAACTCTATAAATACTTTTTTCTCGATAGTTTTCAATTTTCCGATGCCTAGCAATCACCAATTGCTTTTTAACCTTAACGTAAAGAATCTACCACATCTGTCCGCGTAATTTACAAATTGAGCAGTTGAAAAAAATTATATTATCGTCGAGCTCGTTTCAATGAGGGGTTCACATGATGTGTGTTTTTTTTTGTAATTATGAAAAAATTGTAATTAACATAAGAAATTTTGATGACCTGTGCATTGGGTAAAGGGTTAAAGGGCCTTTGTCTATAAAAAAAAAAAAAAATATATTGATGTGCACATTTGTCATAGCAATGTAAATTAAATATTTACAGCATTCTTTAATTATTGACAAAAACAAGTGCCGATACAGTGGAACCCTGTTAATTGAAAAGCCACTTTGCCAAAGTAAAAAATTATTCAGTTAACAAGGAGTATTCAAATAACAGGGATTGTGTCACTTTCCTGTATTCTAGAGACGAACTTAACATTTATTCTATCTTGTTTCACAGAGCTCCATAAACCCTGTCAAACAAGGTATAGTAGATTAAATGCTTGTATTGGATGTACTGAGGCCAAATAGGTATATAAACAAAGGAAAACTGGGGAGAGTCAGGTAATGTTGAAACAATTAATGCCATTTGGATTTTTATTAATCGACTAATCACCGGGTAGTAGTCGACGATTCATCGACTAGTCAGTTATGCAATATCAGATGATAAACTAAGCAATAAATTCTACAAAACTGTGGTTTTAACTGAATTCATTGGCTGGAGTGGCTTCCAAAATTATGATACAATTGATGGGTCTAACTGCGCGACATTATGGAAGACAATGTCTCCATGTCCTTACAACCAAACAAATGGTGCCGCAAAAAATAAATTGATCTAAAAATAAATCTTTGGTGTTCCAATATTGGGTTCTGTCAAATATTTTTAAGCGAGATTGAACTTTCCCCCCAAATTCCCTTGTCTATTGTGGTCTAATAAGAATTTTCTGCACTTTGTTATTGTGCTAAAAAACTTTGAAAGCAGAAAACAGGTCAATGAAGAAGTACACTCTGATGACGTGATTGTTCCATGACCTGCATAACTTAATCAACCCCCAAAGAAAAGCTAGACAAAGTATAAACAATAGCCTCATTGAATATTAAATACATCACGTAACCAAACATTGCGATTTGTTTGGTCAGTATATGCACTACATAATGCGAGTTGTAAAACTTCATTCAGCAGTAAATACCATTATGTGACAATTTGTTTTCTGACCAATCTTATTACAGCAACATTTACCCAAAACAAGAATGTATTGAAAAAGCATGAACATCTGTAGAGCGCTTTTGTTTCCAGTGTAGAAGCGCAAGTGCGATGGCACACCTCAAATCGAAAGCACTGAATTAATTTTAATAAAATTAAATTTCTTAGTTACACAAAGTGGAAACTTCAAGGCTTCAGAGAATACACTCAGGCAACTAATCGACACATGATTCACTAATCGGTTAACAGATTTGTTTCGTACTAATCGCATCAGCGTCGACTAGTTGAAAAATCGTTTCAACACAAGAGTCAGGGTAATTTCTAGACAGTCAAGGGAAGTTATCATCTAGACATTATATGGAATCAACCTGCCAAGTTACAATGAAATCCCTACATAAATACGACCTGTAGACTATGCTAAAGGTTTTTAGGTTTTGGGCTCGGGCAGCTGTCACGGCTGAATGATCGCGACCAAAAGGGTAAGTTTTCATCTAGACATTATCTGGAGTCATCCTACCAAGTTACAATGAAATCCCTTCATAAATATGACCTATAGACTGTGCTAAAGGTTTTGGGCTTCGGTCCCCTGTAGCCTTCACAGCTGACCAATCGTGACCAAAAGGGGACGTTCTCATCTAGACATTATATGAGGTCAACCTACCAAGTTACAATGAAATCCCTCCATTAATAGACTGTGCTTAGGGTCTTTGGGCTCGGGTAGTCGTCACAGTTTACAGATCGCGACCAAATGGGGAAGTTCTCATCTAGATATCATCCGGAGTCATCCTACCAAGTTACAATGAAATCCCTCCATATTAAATATGACCTGTAGAACGTGCTAAAAGTTTTTTGGTTTCGGGCTTGGGAAGCTGTCACTGTTGACAGATCATGACCAAAAGGGGACGTTCTCATCTAGATATTATATACAGAGGCATCATACCAAGTTACAATGAAATTCTTTCATAAATACGACCTGTAGACTGTGCTAATGGTTTTCGGGTTTTGGGCGCGGGCAGCCACCACGGTTGACCGATCGCAACCAGAAGGGGCGTTCTCATCTAGACATGACCTCAAACTTGCACATGAAATTTTGTGACGATCAGATAAGAACTACAGGGTGTAGCCTGTGCTAAAGGAAAATGTGAACAGACTCACAGACTAACAGACTTCCGCACGCGTGATGGCAATGGCTTATCTTGACTTTGTCAAGTAAAGCTAAAAATTCCTACATTCTCATGCAATTTTTTTTTTCAAACTGGGGCAGGTGGGTGAATTTTATTTTTTGTTTCACCCAGAGACTGGATAATCTAGAACCCTAGGAACTGGTGGGTTGGGGGCATGGAGGTGGGGGGATATGGGTCTAAAACCTATTACAAGAGATTAATCAGCTAAATGTGAATAAAATCTGAGAGCATGACTCCATGAATGGCCCCAAAAGGTACTTGGGTCATATATACACTACCTGCAGGTACCAACAGAATATGTTGTAGGATAACCATAAGAATAACCATAAGAAAATTTTGATCACATTTCACTCAGTTGATAATTCCAACACTTGACATCATTTTTTGGGAAGCTCTAACTGAAAGCTTCTCAAGAAATGTCAAGGGATGGAATTATCAACAAAAGGAAAATTATTATAAGAGTAATTTTCTAGTGGTTATCCTAAAATGAGACAATATGACAAATATTTTTTAGAATGCTAATAAAATGAAAGTGTCAATGACACTGCAACTTAACTTGACTGTGTGTAGTGTTTGATGAAAAGTATAATATTCTTTTAATGTTTATGAAAGGATTATGAAATAAGACAAGAATTGTGATAATCGAGAATATGTTCAGTTCTGTACTCAACATGCTATGTTTTCAACAAGAATGATTTGAGGTGTGGATTGTACTAAAGAAGTGAGGCCGGGGTTGATGTGGCCCTCACAGTTAACGTATGTCAATCAAAGCTACCAAGTTACAGTAAAATCATTCCAAAACAAGTCAACCTACCAAGTTACAATGAAATGCCTTCCTAAATATAACTCATAGACTTTGCTAAAGGAATCTAGGTCACGTGTCTTTCTGGCAGTCAAAGTTGACCAATCGCAACCAAAATACGAAGTCTCATCTAGATATCATACCAAGTTATCCTATCAAGGTACAATGAAATCCCTTCATAAAAAAAACTTGCAGACAATGCTAAATGAATCTAGGTCACATGCCCAAGCGGCGGTAACGGCTGACCGATTATGACCAAAATAGGACAGTCGTATCTAGATATCATACCAAATTATCCTACAAAGTTACAATGAAATCCCTTCATAAATACGACCTGTTGACTGTGCGAAAGGTTTTTGGGTTTCAGATCTGTGCAGCTGTCACAGGATGACCGATTGTCACCAAAATGGGATATTCTCATCTAGACCTGACCTAGAAACTAAATTTTGTGATGATCGAACAAGAACTACATGGTGTAGCCTATGCTAAAGGAAATGTGAACAGACTTACAGACTAAAGACTAACAGACTCACAGACTTCTGCACACATGAATGCCAGAGTTTATCTTGACTTTGTCCAGTTAAGCTAAAAAACAGGGACAAGTTGAAAAAATAGGGGCGGGTGGGGATGAAAACTAGGAATGTTTTTTATTGCAGCCTTATGGCCTTGGGCATGACACTAAGTTGCAAATGCCCAGGTAGAAGCATGGTGGTGCTCTATACTAAGACATGCAGCATGTCGGTGTCACACTTGCCTTCAATCAATGCTAATCTGACTTTTACCAAGATACAAAAATGTGAAGAGTGTGACAGTTACCTATCACGATGGTATATATGCCTTCAAATCTCTGCTGGTGGCCAAATCAGATACACAGTTCCGAATAGGATGTTGGGTATCGAAGGGAATTCTCTAACAGGAGTCAGGAGTTTGAACCCCTGTGAACAAATTTGGATGCCCCAAAATAATTTAACACTCTTACATTTTCATGGTCATTATAAGTCTGAGGGCACCACAGTTAATGGGTTATTTTTACAATGGAAGAAGTTATGTATAACCAAGTCTGGAAATCAGCAATCTGTCATTGGCAGAATGAGGTCCCAGAGGGTGAATTTGCTGCTATCAAATACAGTGAGCCAATTTATCCTCTGGGTACCTCTTTCTCTTTAGGCAGGAGACCTTGATTCAGATTGAGGTTCACAGAGGGTAAATTTAGTGATGCTACCCTGCTGAGGGATCTCATTCTGCAGATTACAGTCTGCTTATTTCCAGGCGTGTGTATAACAATAATTCAGGTGAGAGGGATTTGACATTACAGAGATAAATCATGCATGGATCAACACTGCAAATACTATCTGATTGGCAGAACCTAGTTGATAAATTGACTCCCATCAATCTACTGAAGAGAAATAATGATATCCCTTTCTCTGCAGAACAGAAAACCAACCTAGTCCTGTGTCAGATTACACTCTATCTAATAGTTCCCAACCATTTACCCTATCTGGGCAGCTACCTTCAAGACTTGTTCATGTGGCAACTGCAAATTACATCTTCACGTAGAAATTGAAGCAGTGTTTGTTTACACACAGGAATTATTCTTGTGCATTTAACCTTATGTAAACTGATTTATTTATTTATTTATTGGTGTTTAAGGTCACATATTTTTGCACAATGGCTAATCATGACCACAACATGAGTATCAACTCAAGACCAGGGGTGAGCGTTAATAAGCCATGTTGCCCATTTTAGAAAGGGTTTGCACCTTCCAAGCATTGGTGACTGGGTCCTATTTTACAAGTAAAACAGAGCCTGTTTACCGCAGTGAACAGGCGCTGCTTCACTTCCCGGGGTCCCTGCGGGGAATATAAACTGATGTTGAATGAAAGTGTCAATGACACTGTAGCTCAACTTGTCAAGACAATGACATGTACATGTATAGTATGTGACACAGCAATGACAAACATCTAGGTAATGACCTGATAACAAAGGTACATATAAAGTATTGTAACGGTCTGTACATAAATACTGACCGTTGCCTGTAACAAATGTATAGGTAAAGTATTGTAAAGGTGGGTGACAGTCAGATGATAAACTAGAAAAGAAATCTTTGAGTCCCAGAGTGGATCTGACTGAACCCCAAAATATTTGTTCTCATAGCACCCCAAAACACACTCATTCCTGTCCCATGGTGAAAGCAAAGGTACCCAAGAAGTTTCGTGAAGATCAGTTCACAAATATGAGCTGTGTAGAAGTTGTGACAAAAAACTGCTTGGACCTAATTTCGGTACAAAATGGCCACTGGCAGCCATCCTGAATTTTGGACCGCACCCAGAAACACACGTTCTCGTCCCAAGGTGATAACAAAGGTACCCAAGAAGTTTTGTGAAGATCGGTTCATAAATACAGCCTCAAGCCCGAGCCGTATTGACATGTGCACTTACAGTGTATTTAAAGTAGCACTGTATAAATCAAAGTTCATCTAATTTGCATAATTTCTGCACGAGAAAAAAACCTGTACTATATGTGATGTATTCCATGTTACTAAACATTCATACAAAAATTTATTCAAATCAGAACTTTCATACAGAAGTCTGTACAAAAGACTGATTGCACCAATTTTGGTACAAAATGGCTGCTGGTGGCCATCTTGAATTTTGGACCACACCCAAAAACACTTGTTCTCATCCCACAGTGATAACAAAGGTACCCAAGAAGTTTCATAAAGATCGGTTCATAAATACGGCCTCTAGCCTGAGCCGTATAGAAGTTGTGTACAAAAAACTGATTAGACCTAATTTCGGTACAAAATGGCCACTGGCAGCCATCTTGAATTTTGGACCGCACCCAGAAACACTCGTTCTCATCCCAAGGTGATAACAAAGGTACCCAAGACGTTTCGTGAAGATTGGTTCATAAATACAGACTCTAGCCTGAGCTGTATTGACATGTGTACTTACTGTGTGTAAGTCGCACTGAAAAAATCAAAGTTCATCTAATTTGCATAATTTCTGCACGAGAAAAAAAACCCGTATTATATGTGATGTATCCCATGGTACTAAACATTCACACAAAAAATTATTCAAATCAGCGCTTTCATATGGAAGTTCTGGGCAAAAATCTGATTGCACCAAATTTTGTACAAAATGGCGGCCATCGGCCACCTTGAATTTCGGACCGGACCCAAAAACACTCGTTCTCGTCCCACGGTGATAACAAAGGTACCCAAGGAGTTTCGTAAAGATTGGTTCATAAATACGGCCTCTAGCCCGAGCCGTATTGGCATTTGCACTTATAGTGCTGAAAGTAACACCAGAAAACATCAAAGTTAGTCTCATTTGCATAATTTCTGCACGAGAAAAAAACCTGTACTATATGTGATGTGTTCCATGTTACTAAACATTCATACAAAAATTTATTCAAATCAGAACTTTCATACAGAAGTTCTGTACAAAAGACTGATTGCACTAATTTTGGTACAAAATGGCTGCTGGTGGCCATCTTGAATTTCGGACCACACCCCAAAATACTCGTTCTCATCCCACGGTGATAACAAAGGTACCCATGAAGTTTCGTAAAGATCGGTTCATAAATACGGCCTCTAGCCTGAGCCGTATAGAAGTTGTGTACAAAAACTGATTAGACCTAATTTCGGTACAAAATGGCCATTGGCAGCCATCTTGAATTTTGGACCGCACCCAGAAACACTCGTTCTCGTCCCAAGGTGATAACAAAGGTACCCAAGACGTTTCGTGAAGATCGGTTCATAAATACAGACTCTAGCCCGAGCCGTATTGACATGTGTACTTACTGTGTGTAAGTAGCACTAAAAAAATCAAAGTTCATCTAATTTGCATAATTTCTGCACGAGAAAAAAACCTGTATTATATGTGATGTATCCCATGGTACTAAACATTCACACAAAAAATTATTCAAATCAGCGCTTTCATATGGAAGTTCTGTGCAAAAATCTGATTGCACCAAATTTTGTACAATATGGCTGCCATCGGCCATCTTGAATTTCGGACCGGACCCAAAAACACTCGTTCTCGTCCCACGGTGATAACAAAGGTACCCAAGGAGTTTCGTAAAGATCGGTTCATAAATACGGCCTCTAGCCCGAGCCGTATTGGCATTTGCACTTAGAGTGCTGAAAGTAACACCAAAAAACATCAAAATTAGTCTAATTTGCACAATTTACGCACGAGAAAAAAAAACGTATTATATGTGATGTATCCCATGGTACTAAACATTCATACAAAAATTTATTCAAATCAGCGCTTTCGTATGGAAGTTCTGTACAAAAAACAGATTTCTGCATCATCGGTACAAAATGGCGGCTGGCAGCCATCTTGAATTTCAGACCGCACCCCAAAACACTCGTTCTCGTCCCACGGTCATAACAAAGGTACCCAAGAAGTTTCGTAAAGATTGGTTCATAAATACAGCCTCTAGCCCGAGCCATAGCAGCTTGGCACTTACAGCTCTGAAAGTAACACTAAATAAATCAGTCTAATTTGCATAATTTACGCACGAGAAAAAACCCCGTATTATATGTGATGTATCTCATGGTACTAAACATTTATACAAAACTTTATTCAAATCAGAACTTTCATACAGAAGTTCTGTACAAAAAACTGATTTTTGCATCATCGGTACAAAATGGCCGCTGGCAGCCATCTTGAATTTCGGACCACACCTAAAAACACTCGTTCCCATCCCAGGGTCATAACAAAGGTACACAAGAAGTTTCGTAAAGATCGGTTCATAAATACGACCTCTAGCCCGAGCCATAGCCAATTGTTGACGTACGGACAGATGGACAGACGGACGGATGGACGGACGGACAGATGGACGACAGGCCATGACAATAGCTCAAATTTGACTTCGTCAAAGTTGAGCTAAAAATGAAAATTTCAGTATGTAGATTTTTCCCATAATGCACAAAGGAATTAACAAATTCAATCTTATTAAACAAAGCACATTGAAACAAGATTGAATTAATTAAATTCCTAGTTTCCTCAGAAAAATTTGTTGCTTAAAATTTCAGTAACCATGTGGAAAAAATTAAGTTGACAATTCATTAACCATTTACCTAACGAATTGGTCACACTTGCCTGCATAATTTATTGGTGAGCAGTTGACAAAACACAATATTTTTCAAAACAAAACAATACCATGTGACCCCTCATTGGAATGAGCTCATCGCACACATCACAATTTTGTTGAAATTGTTGGAAAAATTTAAAACAAGAAGAATGTTACTAAGGTAACACATGCCACCCCCCCTTGTGACCTTCACCTTGCAGATGCGGCAGAAACTTTTATATGCGACACACCTTCAGACTGTCCTTAACATTTGTAAAAATTTTAACAATTGTACTATCATTCGTTTCTGAGTTATGGCTGAGACACGAATATTGACAGATTTTTAGTGTGACTTTGAAATGTGACCTTGACCTTGAAGGTACGAACCCGGCTATGGTGTGTGACACATCCTCCCATGGTCCTTTATAATTGGGTGAAGTTTGATGACTGGCCCGAACAGTTTTCGAGTTATTGGCTGGGACACACACACACACACGGATGGACACACGCATACTTCAATCACTATATGCTACCCGACTCAAGTCGGGGGGCATAAAAATTATTAAAATAATAATTTATGATATTTTGTGTGTTGGGTAAAGGGTTAAGGGGTCTTAAGGTGTGTTTAATTTTTAAAAATAATTAAATTTACAAATCAATTTCTATAAATAGCATGAGCTAGATTTGGCTAACACTGGCTGAATATGGTGGTTACATTAGATAAGAAGTTAACCCTTTACCTTGCGGTAATTGCAATGTATCACTGGACAAGGAATTTAATCCCAATTGATCGCAAGGAGGCACAATGATGCTGTGTTCTAAGGCTCACTGTGCATTGATGGTGCACTTGCCTTAACCAATGCTAACCCTACTTGTGGGAAGTTAATATGTTGGAGAGTCTGATAGTTGCTTACAGTTAAAACTAGAAGTCCTGTCATGAAATGCGCACAAATAGCACGTCGATCGGCACGTTAGTCTACGCGTTATGACCATAGCAAGGCTATCAATTTCTGTACATTTGGCCTGTACATAAGCAATGTTTCAGCCAATGGACCTCCGGGCAACCCGGAGGTCCATTGGCAGAAACACTGCATGTGTTTGCTATGAGTAACCAAGAGAACCTGCAGTGAATTGGATGTCATTCGATATGGCAATTGCACGCAATTCCTAAGCGCAATTAAGCCCAGATAAGCGCACAGTTTGTGATAGGACTTCTAGTTTTAACTGTAGTTGCTTCTCACAGGACAGTAGTTCTCTCTGGGTACTCTGGCTTTCTCCACCCATAAAACTGTGTGACACAAAGTGATCCTGGCTGTCAAAAGTGTCATTAAACCCCAATAAAAACAAAATGAAAAAAAACTTTACCTAACGAATCGGCCACAACTTCTCGTGTAATTTACAAACTGAGCAGTTGAAAAAAAAACATTTCAACAAAACCATATGGGACCCCCCCCCCCTCCTCATTTTAAAATTAGCGATAAAAAGTAATTAAAATTACAAATTTTTATATGAGTGCATTGTGTAAAGGGTTAAAGGTATAACACATACAACATACCCTTTACTTTATCATCACAGTATGCTTCTCTCATTTGTTTCAGAAATTCTTCATAATATTGTTCGGACAACTCAGGCCCCATTGCTTCATGGTAGTCTGGTTTATTTCCTTTCATGGTCACCATTAGAGTAAACTACAAAACAAGATATAGGAAATAAGTTAAGATTTCATGAACAATCTGACAAGATAGTTCAGTAATATGTGACTGTACAGTACTATGTGTAAGTAACTCCCATGAATAAGGCTCCTGCTCCCAATTTCCACCCAAAATATCTCCCTTTTGACTGACTACTTCTACAAGTAGTGTGCATCTCACAACCAGCCATTTGTATATAGTAGTTTGTGTTGCAATGAGTTCAGTGCTTTTATTAGATAACACTGACATAAAAAAATGTGATTTCTACAAAGAGCTTTTTAACTTTTGTTTCAAATTAAACTAGAGCAATACTGAGGGTTGCATATGCCCCTGCGTGCAATACTTTGGATAGCATTACAAAAATGTGGGGGACGGATGAAGGATGATAGATGACAGACCTTTGTCAGATTACATACCATTGGGGCATTATCATAAAAAACTATTAACCCTTTACCCAACGAATCGGCCGCATCCGCCCGCGTAATATTCAAATTCAGTAGTTGAAAAAGTTAAAAAATTTATAGTAATTTATATATTTTTTATACTTACCAATGACCCAGACATAGCTGGTGCTAACTCTTAAAAATGTAGGGCCAAACACAAATTTTGCCCCCCAATCCCCAAAATTTGCATCTAAAACCAAAGAAATCATGTCCTGAATGGCCCTCCATACTTCACCTCTACTGCGCATGCGCAGTGTCAAGGACGTCCCAAAATTGGCGCCATTAATCATTCTTACCATCAGTGCCTGGTAAGCGCTATGTCCTCAGCGGGGAGGTATGAGTTCCCAACTCCTGGGAGGGCCATCCCCGTCTGGGTCATTGGTAAGTATAAAAAATATATAAATTACTATAAATTTTTTAACATTTTTATACTGTACCAATGACCCAGACATAGCTGAATAGTAAAAAGGCTGGAGGGCCCAGGACATAGAGGAAAATCCAATAAGCTCAACTATATAAAATAGAGTCATCCCCTCAAGGAGAAAAGGAGTATTAGGCTTTACATGTATCTTTCTTATTTATGATAAATTAGAAAGACACAAAACCTTCTATAATTGAGCATCATAACATCCATATTCTCTATTAATATCCAGTAAAATTCTTATATTAATTATTTTTAAAGTAAGCCAATAAATAAAGTTAGTCCAGAGAATTGAGACTCTTTATACTCTTTTAAAAGTGTCCGAGGATAGTATAATAACGCCCGTTTGACACGTTACATATTCAAATGTTATACTTTAAAACTATGACATGAACGAATTTAAAACATAACTTTGCACTTAAAAACCATCCCAGTAACAGCTCAGAATTACTGACTCCGGAGGAGGTATCCCCTTGTTTTCATAATAAAACAGGTGACCCAAGGGAACACCCTCCCCCCCCCCCCCTTTTTCTTGCCCTGGGTCAAATAGCCCAGAGCGAAGAGGACAGCAGACCGGAGTCACTGCCGGAACATAAAGCCTACATAGCTATAGTTGCAATTGTTAAGTGATCGACATTCTGAGCAGCCGATAATGGACCTAAACAATGCAGGCCTCCAGAAATGGACTTGATATTTCTGAGATAAAAATTCGTGAATGTGGATGGCTGAGACCAATATGCAGCCTTCTTTAAATCTATAATAGCAACACTATTTACGTAAGCCCAAGATGTAGAAGAGCTCTTACTTCATGAGCCGAAATCTTAAGCACAGACTGCTGAGTTGAGGATAGATTATCCTAAGCAGTACTGATAGTTAATTGAATGCATTTAGCAATAGAATGGACCGTAATGACCTTTCTATTAGGCATCAGAGCCAGAAGAAGCTTTACGTCCTTACTGATAAACTGAGATCTGTTAATAAATACATAAAGGTCTAGCCGGACAGAGTAAAGGCCTATGCCCGTTCGAAGACGGAAGGACCTTAAAAACAATAGGTTCCGGATATTTATTAGGAGCCTGATTCTTAACCAAAAATCCAACATTAGTAGTAAAGTTAATAGAGTTTCCGATACTACGAAAGTGAGAATCGTCCACCAATAGTGCATGAAGCTCACTGACTCTTCAGCAGAAGAGAAGACTAAGAGAATTGCTGTCTTAAAAGGCCAGAATTTGAAACTACTGTCTCAAGAGGTTCAAATGGTTGCTTTAGTTTAATAAGAACCCAAGCTAAATTCCATATAGGAATTAATCTAAGGATTCTAGGTCTATTTATCGAAAAGTTTCAAACTAACTTAGATAAAGAGACATTAGGCTCAATTGTAAACTATCATGGTGTGCATAGGTATCAGATAACATAGACCTATAACCTTTAATAGTAACTGGCTGCAGTTGATCTTGTCAAACAAGTATACTAGAAAGTTTGCAATGTCCGGTATGGAGGGATCAAAACATATCAACATAAAGATCCCTACACCAACGACGGAAGACCCTCCACTTTAGCCACATAGAATAGCGAAGAGGAGGTCCTCCTACAGTTAGAAATCGCGTCCACTGCTCGTCCTATACAATGCTTGCCATGCAAGAAGGACCGCACAACAGAATACGTGAAGGTTGAGACCTTGCGGGTTGTGATGAAGTTGACACGATTTCCCCAGCGAGAAAAGATCCTCTTGTGGAGGAAGTTTTCGCGTTAAGTCCCACAGCAGACACCTAAGTAAATTTATCCACGGTCTCTGTGGAAACAGAGATGCTACCAACAGAACTGTATTGTGAATGTATAATCCTAGCAATACTTGCTGAATCAATAACGCTGGAGGATACGCATATCCTATCATCTGGTCCTACTAGATCGATAGAGCGTTAACTACATATGCTCGGGGATCCGGACACGGTGACACATACGTCTGCAATTGATTGTTGAGTTGTGTCGCAAATAAAATATCACTGGGCGCTCCCATTGGTAGCAAATCTGATTGAATGCCTGTTTGTTGAGAGTCTATTCTGATGGCAACAATCGATCCTTACGTGAAAGGGAGTCTGTTAATACGATCCGACGACCCAGAATATGACAGACCGAAACAGAACCTGGTGTTCTATAACAAACAGAAGGATTCTTTCCGTTAAATTCAATAACGGAACCGAATGAGTGCCTCCCTGGTTCCGGATATACGTAACTACTGTCGTATTATCGGACAGGATTTGGACATGCGTTTCTGAATAATGTTCCTCCAATGACATAGTGCAAGCCAAAATAATATCATTTCTTGGAAGTTAAGTGCTTGCCTAAAAACTGCGGAACCCAAAGACCCTGACACTTCGAATCCATTGGGATCAATATTGTGCCCCAACCTGTTTGACTGGCATTCGTCATAATCGAAAAACTCGGATCCGGCAACTTACAGTGAAACTCTCTGAGTCAACCACCGAATGTTGCCCACGTCTGAATCTCTTGTTACACTTATTGACAAGAGAACGTGTATATCAAGCAATTCAAAGATTGCTGAAAGGTTGCCGTCGAAGAGAAGCTTCTCCAAGACCGAAGCGACTCTGAAAGAGTTCTTCACCTTACTATCCACGCGCGTGGATGTAGCTAGGGCTGCGTCACGTCTAACCAACTCCAGGTTGCCACTGAAGGGCGGAGTTATACGTGGAAAACTACTGCCCTTGAAAGAAATCTCATTAAGAATCATATCCTGAAATTCTTTCTCTTGAAGACGTAATGATAACGCCTCAGTAAGGTGGTCTACATATGATAAAGCGTCTAAGTTAAGTCTATTAGACATCATTGTCGTTTCCAACGTCGTGGTTGGAATTGACATAGACGGCGAAAAAGACAATACCCAGTCTTCAGCCTCGTCGTCTAGACGCAGAGGAACTCTCAGTATGCCCTGTCCTGCCATTTCAAATTCCTAGAATTGATGAAAGGCAGATTAGAGCATTTGCGGACAAGAAACTAGACTAGTGTGTTTTGGTAGCAAGCTTAAATATATATAGCGTCGTTCAATAATTCGAAGGTTCTAGTGACATTATTGGACTGTGTCGGCAACTCAGGGACGATGTCCCTGAACCGATCAAAAACTCTGTGTCCAATGACGCTATTAGTCTCTTATCCAGCATCGCAGCATTCTAGTCCGACGGAACAACCTCTGGAAGATAATGCCGGAAGAACTGTATGGCATCTTCTGTTGTTCCGAAAGGGAAAGCTCGAAATCGTCCGAATCCCTTTCGCCATCCTGTGAGACCCTATGAAGTGTTCGGTCGTCCGTACCTGATGCATCAGCGGAGCGAACCGACCCAGCGTCGTTGGATTATTCCTCATCCGACAGAGATTCTGTCGTTTGCTGGGATGCTGCGATAAGCTGTGCTATTTTGGATAGCACGTCCGTCACTGAGGCCTGTGGAGAAGCGGTCTTACGATGCTTTGCCGCTGGAAGCTCCGTGTTCGTTACCCCGTGTATACTTCTACTATGCGAGCGACCGGAGTGTACAGGCCTCGTGTCCCTCGGCTACCGGATGGCGTGACCTGTTCGCTGTGGAATCACTGAATGACGAAGCTGGCAGGATACTCGAGGTCACGTAGCCAAGTTGCAGTCGTGTGCACTGCCGTGAGGATGAGGAAGCATTATCGACAGTCTCTCGGACTGTCTATATAACGGAGCGTCCCGAGCAGCGAACATATGCTCCGAATGCGAAACGTTTGTACCACAACAACCGGTCCCAGATGTTTTTGTACGAGAGAGGGACCTCTCTCGCTTGCAGCCCGGATGGGCCTGGACGAGCTATGAACCGGACTAATAGGCTTCCTCCGTTCTCTCCTCTAATCCGCCATCACTGGGTGTGCACTTGGTTGTTTTATAATGCTCGCATCACCCAAAACTCCTTCTAGACCGCAACAGACGAACCCGGCTGCCGAACCATTCGATGAATGGACGCTACACCGGGCGAGCTAGCGGACGTCAAAGGCCGTCGATCCTACTAGGGACCTCTTAGGCAATTGGCGTATTTCCATGAACACTTTCTGCTAGCTCTTCATTAATTGTGACGATGGAGGCACACTTTTGGAAGACATCACGGATACATCACCCTGTTCTTGATCGTCTGAAATAGAGATTGATAAACTAGAGTGACCCTGCAGAGAAAGGACCGGCATGGCCATTTCCCCGCTAACATACCGTGACACACGCTTCCCATGTTGTCATCGAAAATAACACATACTGAACAGGAGTTAGTGCGAGTACACTGACTACATTATGCAATGATTATGAAAGTCAGAGGAAGATTTCCTCTTAATCCAATTGAACAATATCCTTTCAGTGTGAAAAGAAAACAAAGTCCTAGTACTCGCACCAACCCCTGCAAATCAAAATACATAATAACATGATCCATTAACATAGAAAAAATAATTGAAATCAAAATAATTTTTTGAAAAAATATTTTTTACAGAAAAGCCCAAGTTTCTGAAAAGTAACGTTGAGCCCCAATGGATCCCAAGCCTAAGTGTGGACAAAAATTTTAAAAATATTTTAAAAATTTAATGCAACACTTACGAATAATAATAATGTATCTAGATATGATTAAACTAACATCAATATATTATTTTCAAGAAATCCCCCTCACACAGAGGCTGTTGTCAATGTAAACAAGAAGTGTAAAAACACCAGAAACATGACTCCAACCACTGATAACCCTGGCCCGAAATCAGTTACCAATAATACACTATCTGATGCAAAACAGAGACTTCCAGGGAAGAAACTACAGAACATCAGATGGTACATGCAGAACACTACGCCTAAACACCCAAGGGTGAAGACGTAAACATGGGGAAAAGAACAGAACTCATTCTGTTATCCAGCTAAAACTCCCAAGAAATTTTAGTAATAATATTACAAAAAATATGCCAAAAGCATGGGAGAATAGCAAGGGGGGACTTACAGGAAAAGGAGAGAGGAAAACACTGAACAAGCAGTGTAACTTTATAGCAAGAATGACCACAACAGGCCGTTGCCTCGAAAATAGGTAACTTAACACAATTTCATTAAAAATTTTTAAGTTACAGCCCTGATTATTTTCTGTCACTCATTTTTCCTCTCCTCCTTCTATATCCTCCTTAGAACCACCATTTCTCTAATATTTATGTGTCTGGCATCATTTAAACTGAGATTTACAAGCACAAAGATCAGTCAGATGTTAACTGATGAAGGGCCAAACAAAGAATGATTAATGGCGCCAATTTCGGGACGTCCTTGACACCAGAGGTGTGATTTTTCTGTTTTAAAATGGAATTCCGCTTTTTCCGCCGCTCCACCGCTCTGGAACGTTTTTCCAACTTACACAAATCCGCTGAGTAAGTTTTGGGGGGTAGAGGTCTGTTGGAAAAAACTGGGCGCTTGCCGGTCAAAATTTGACGTTTTGGGAGTAATTTTTGTACAACCACCGGTGCGACTTCCGGCCGAACTGGGAATAATGAAACGCGCAATACTTTGTGAATTCAATTTACTGAATTTACTGAATTCAACCAATTAAACACTTTAATTTCGCATGTGCGTTGTGGTTTAGTTCGCGCCTGTTTTCCTATTGTTCTTTAAACCTTTTCACAAAGAGAAATTTACTCGATTGAAAGCGTTATTCGTTGTCGGAGATGGAGCGTAAAATTGTCAATAGAGATGAAGTTAATGTGAAAGAAATTGACAAGGACATAAAGAATTGTTGGAAATGGACTTGGCTGGAAAGAGAATCAAACGGAAATGCCCTTGGGCAGTTTATCAGGAAGTTAAATTTGAAAGGGCTGGCCTTTTGAACTTTATGTAAAAAAGATATCAACTATGCTGCCCGGGGTGGCAAAGCACTTGACCAACATGTGGAGAAGAAAATTCACAATGACAATCTCATTGAATAATCTGTTGTGGTAAGTTTTAACTTCTGTTCTGCTCACTTCATAATTCATACAGAAATCTGTTGCTACACAAAGTAGTCTGTCTTGGCTGTCTTAGGACATACTACACAATAGGAGTCCTTCAGAAGGAATCCTGTAGTACAGTACTTGATAAATGCTTTCAGGGAAGTGTATTCTGGGTTTTTGTTGAATCTTGATACTAAAAAGGCCCTGCTTAGTACTTAAAAAACACTGATTCTGAAGATTGAAATGCTCTAAAATAGCACCACAGAGCTTCTAGTTTTTAAAAATTTTCCAGGGGGATCACCCGGACCCCCCCAACGAGAGGGGTTTAACAACCCCTCTCGTGCTCTCCCCACCTCGTGCCTTCGGCTCTTGCTGGATTTAATTTTAAGATTTTTTTTGGGAGGCCCAATCACAGGTCTGTTGACACTGCGCATGCGCAGTAGAGGTGAAGTATGGAGTGTCAAGCTCGTTCCAACAAAGGGTCACATGATATGGGTTTGTTGAAATTTTTTGAAAAATGTGAAAAAATGATATTTAAAATAAAAAAATTTGATATCGTCTGCGATGGGTAAAGGGTTAAGTGTCATCATGGGGTGAACCAAAACAGGTACCCTTGCCTCTTTGCCAGATGTAAGAGTCACTTGATTTGATAATTTTGTGAAAAAATATTTTTCCGCAAACTTTATATATGTTGTTTTTCTCCAAGACATGTGTAATCATATGCTAAAGTTTCAACTCACCACATTAGAAATTATGGGAGGAGTTGATTACACCATGAAAGGACCCCCAATTAAAAAATACTTGAAATTTTGTAAGTTGATAAAGGGCAGTAATTATGCTAACAAATATTTTAGGGTTGGGACGATACACCAAATTCACAGTACGATATGTATCCAAGCCAGAAAATAAGCAGACTGTCATCTGCAAAATGAGGTCCCCAGAGGGTGAATTTAGTGATGCTACCCTGCATAGCAGGGTAGCATCACTAAATTTGCCCTCTGTGAACCTCCGCCTGAATCAATGTCTCAAGCCTAAACAGCAAGAGGTACCCAGAGGATAAATTGGCCCACTGTATGGGATAGCATCATCAAATTCACCCTATGGGGACCTCATTCTGCAAATGTCAGAGTACTTATTTTCAGGCCTGTATGTATCTAGGTACATAAGTCATGATACAATATGTATCTAGATATGTATCTTGATATTCATCCTGGTATTGAAGCTACAGTTAAGATCACAGGGACAATGGTGGAGCCAGCAATTCATAGTTGGGGAGCTATGTACATAAGGGAGGAGCAGATACATAAGGGAGGAGGGGGATCAACTTCAGCCCCCCCCCCCCCCCCCCAAATTTCCTATATTCTATCACGTACTGCACTGACTGGTCATGTGTGTCTGAGCTCATACTTTGGTATAAGCCCATACCTAACTTTACTAAGACTAAAATGTGATGCGTTGAATGTACTGAGAGTGAAAGAGTGGGTTTTCAAGATTGGTGACCAGCCTATATATTGGTGTCGCGATACGACAAAATTTGGACGTCCACACCGGTACCCGTATCGTGGGTTGCCATATCGGTTCGTATCAGAGTACAGTGTTATCGTCCCAAGCCTAAAATATTTCTTCTGCAAACTTTATGGATGTTGTATATCTTCAAGGCATGTGTAACCATATCCTGAAGTTTTAAACTCTATAGTAGAAACTGAGGGAGGAGTTGATTACACCATGAACATAGCCTCAATTAAGAAACACGGGAAATTTTGTAAGTCTAATAGACTGATGGACTGACTGACAGACACGAGGAATAATATATACCCCTGCCAGGTAGGTGGAGGTGGGTGAGGGTAAAAAAAAAGCCCCAAAATAGAAAGAGAACAATTGACTGTCAGAAAGGGTTTATGATAAATTTGTTGAAACACTAATTTGAACTGGCTGATTTTAGATGTGTGATAAAAGGTTATACAGTGGAGCCAACTTAATTGGATATCTCTTAACTGAATAACCCTGTTAATTGAATATAATTTCCCAACACAAAACCATTTACCATACCTCCAGTACAAATTTGACCTGTTAATTAAATATAGGTTATAGAGAAAACTCCTGTTAATTGAATAAAAAATCTTGTAACCTGTTGAGAAGTTACCCTGACTCTCCCCAGTTTTCCTTTTTTGTTTGACCTATTTGGCCTCAGTACATTAAATACAGGCATTTAATCTATTACATCTTGTTTGACAGAGCTCATGAAGTTTATCTCTATCTCTAGAATACAGGAAAGTGACACAATCCCTCTTATTTGAATACTCCTGTTAATTGAATAATTTTCATTGGCAAAGTGGCTATTCAATTAACAGTGTTCCACTGTACCAGAAAATTTTAGATAACCTTTGGAATAAGTTAAAGCAGGATTTTCAAATTTATGTATCCCTGTTCACCAACCAAACAGAGGATTTTGATTTGAATTGATTCAAATCTTAAATTGAATCTCACCAGTCTTCAAGTTGAAGATATAATATCTTGTTACATCCGGCAGTAATATGAGTCTCCACTTAACCCTTTTCCCAATGTAACAGCCAAACCGACCAGCACTATTCACAATGAAAGTGTCAATGACACTGTAGCTTAACTTGTCTGTGTGTTGTGTTTGATGAAAAGGATAATGTTCAATGTTTATGAAAGGATTATGAAATAAGACAAGAATTGTGATAATTGAGAATATGTTAATTTCTGTTCCCTGTATGCCGTGTTTTCAATAAAAATAATTTGAGGTGTAGACTGTACTGAAGAATTGAGGGGTGAGTTAATGTGGCCCTCACAGTTAATGTATGTCAACCAAAGTAACCAAGTTATAGTGAACTTATTCCAAAACGAGTCATCCTATCAAGTTACAATGAAATCCCTTCATAAATATGGCCTGTAGACTGTGCTAAAGGTTTTCAGGCTTTAGGCCTGTGTAGCAATCATGGCTGACCGATTGCAACTAAAAGGGGACGTCCTCATCTCGACATTATACTGAGTCATCCTACCAAGTTACAACGAAATCCCTTCACAAATACGCCCTGTAGTCTGTACTAAAGTTTTTTGGGTTTTGGGCTCGGGCAGCCATCATGGTTGAATGATCGTGACCAAAAGGGGCATTATCTGGAGTCATCCTACCCAGTTACAGTGAAATCCCTTCATAAATATGACCTGTAGACTGTGCTAAAGGTTTTCGGGCTTCAGGCCCCTGTGGCCATCACAGTTGACCAATCACGCCCAAAAAGGGATGTCATCATCTAGGCATTATAAGGAGTCAACCTAACAAGTTACAATGAAATCCTTCCATAAATACGACCTACAGACTATGCTAAAGGTTTTTGAGTTTTGGGCTCGGGCAGCACTAACGGCTGGATGATTGCGACTAAAAGGGGATGTTCTCATCTTGACATTATTTGGAGTCAACCTACCAAGTTACAATGAAATGCCTCCATAAATATGACCTGTAGACTGTGCTAAAGGTTTTCGGGTTTTGGGCTCGGGCAGTTGTCACCGATGACAGATCATGACAAAATGGGGAAGTTCTCATCTAGACATCAAACGGAGTCATCGTACCAATTTACAATGAAATCCCCCCATATTAAATATGACCTGCAGACTGTGCTAAAAGTTTTTGGGTTTTGGGCTTGGGCAGCCATCACTGTTGACAGATCATGACCAAAAGGGGATGTTCTGATCTAGACATTATACAGAGGCATCTTACCAAATTACAATGAAATCCCTTCATAAATACGACCTGCAGACTGTGCTAATGGTTTTCGGGTTTTGAGCTCGGGCAGCCATACCTGTTGACCAATCGAACCAAAAGGGGACATTGTCATCTAGACATGACCCCAAAGCTGCATATGAAATTTTGTGACGATCAGACAAGAACTACAGGGTGTAGCCTGTGCTAAAGGAAAATGTGAATAGACTCACAGACTAACAGACTTCTGCACGCGTGATGGCAATAGCTTATCTTGCTTTTGTCAAGTTAAGCCAAAAATGACCATCCAATTTTCATTATTTTTTTCAATTTTTGTCTCAAAAATATAGCTTATGACCCCTCATTGGAACAAGCTCAATGCACTCGTACCAATGAGGGGTCATAAACTATGTTTTTAATGCAAAGAAAAAAATTAGCTATTCAAGAATTTTATTTGCATGTGTCGTCTGTCTTTCATGTTAGTTTAAACAATATTTCTTTCCAATTATCAGAGAAAAAGACATACAACAATGAAATGTGTGTGGATTCGACAGTAAGCTGGAAGCTTATAAAGGTCGTTTCCACTAAAGGTACATTTACAACTGTGATGGCACAAGATGTTAATTAAATGACTTCTATAACCCAAACATTTACCATACATAGCTTCTGCTATGTCAAGTGTGTTCTGATCAATATGATATCAGAATGCAGTCATTTTGGAAACAAATATTACTACATTGGTTTTCAAATTAAACAGAGTGAAAAAGTTAGAACAGGTGAAAGAGATAGTACTGATGGGATACAATTTTAAGAGGCCTCAACAATTCACTGAGTCGAAGGCGAACAAGGAGAGGCCAGGACAGATTCTATGGGTATATATGGCCAGCGGGATGAGTAGTGGTGGGATAATCGTCGATAACTGTTTATCAGTATCAGTTAGATACTTGTATGCATTTATAAAGGCATTAGAAGTGGCTGTCAATCAAGGTTCCTTTCATGTTAGGTAAAGGGTTAAGAAATGTAGTTTACCTGTCTGCTTGGGCAATCAATTGAAAAAGTGGAATATTCTGGAAATGGAATCAAAATATTTTCAGTCACAAACATTTGAAAAAAAAAGAAAAATCACAGAAATTCAGTACATATCACCAAATTATATTATGTCAAAAATTTCAGTACATCAGCCCAAAGATTCTGAATATATTTGGATGGGGCCCAAAAATGTCACTCCACCTAGAACAATTACAAATGCTGCTCCTCAAACATCATTTGAACAAAAGTTACTCTACACCTCAAAAGGAAGCTGAACATCAAATATAAAGTTACTGTATCCATTGGTCCATGAGAATATTTTTTTAAAACTTTGGGAAATTTGGCACCAAGCTCTGCTAGTTGGGGTGCTATTTAATATGAACAAAACTGAAACGAGCCATATTAACCATCAATGACATTAAATTTTATTGAAATCTGGGTATTGGCTTTGGAGAACATCACCTCCCTCCACAACAGACAGCAACAGACAAAAGGTCAAGACTTGCAGTACTCTGATAAAACTACAGTGGAGATTGAATTGAATATCCCTGTTAATTGAATATAACTTTTAAACTCAAAACCATATACCCATATTGTCAGTATTTATATATTTAATGGTCTTTAAGGTAACATACTCCTGCACAATGGCAAATCGTGACCGCAACATGGAGATAAAGTCAAGTCCAGCCAATTGTTTATACCCATGTTGACATTTTAGAAGACTTTCACCCATGGTATTGGTGATGGGGCCCTATTTTACCAGTAAAACAGAGCTTGTTTACCACAGTAAGAAAGCACAGCTTCACTTCTTGGTGTTCCCAGGATACTAAACCTTCAGTACAAATTTGACCTGTTAATTGCATATTTTGGTTATATAGTGAACTCCTGTTAATTTAATAAACATTCACAAAATTCCTCTTGTTTATAGACCTATTTTGCCTCAGCACATCTAATACATGTATTTAATCTATTATATCTTGTTTGACAGAGCTCCAGAAGCTCTGTCAAACAAGATATAATAGAATAAATTCTCTGTTTGTCTCTAGAATACAAGAAAGTGACCAAATCCCTGTCAACTGAATATTCCTGTTTACCAAATAATTTTCACCGCAAAAGTGGATGCTAAATAAATTCCACTTTATTTTGCTTGATCATATCGCAATTGGGTCATGACACACTTTCACAACAGTGGACTGAGATTTCACAGAGAAAATAGTGCAAAATCAAAAGTGAGTTAAGAAAAATAAATGACAACTTCAACTCAGATTCAATGTTCCTGCATTGCATTTCTGAAGAAATGAAATTCTATATTGATGTAGGAAGAAAAGTGGAAAGACACCAGTTGCAATCCAATAAAAATTATCTTTCTACTTTTGTGACCACTGTACTCAAAGCTCAGGGTTTTTTTTTAATTAGGTGACCTAAAAATCTAAGACTTGTGAGTTACTACAGTGAAGCCCACTTAATTGCATATCTCTTAACTGATTAACCCTGTTAGGCCTAAAAAGATAAAAAAAATCTGTTTCTCAGGCCCTCCCGCATGGTCCTTTTGGCTGCCACATGCTCTCTTTTTATAACCAATTTGAACTTTAAAAAAATAAAAATTAAATGGTTTATGTCTGATATTTTACCCAAGTTAAAAAAACTGCTGAATTTGTCCCTTGAGCGCAAGAAGGCTTTGCAATGCTTTAGCATTGCAAAGTCTTCTTGCACTCAAGGGATGAAATACACTACCACCCATGCTATTCTGTAGATTATGAGGCCTAAAACATAAACCAAGAACATGAACTTTTGATGGCAAAAAAGTAATTACTGAAATAAAAAATAAAATAAAAAAACGCTCGCCCGCATGCAATTTCACAAATAATGACCTGAGAAACAGAAGATCTACTTTGTGTGGCCTTAATTGAAAATAATTTCCCAACACAAAACCATTTACCATACCTCCAGTTCAAATTTGACCTGTTAATTGAATATGGGTAATAGAGTAAACTCCTGTTAATTGAATAAAAAATAGCGACATCGATGCCGTAGCTGTGACGGGTGGTGCAATCTCACAAAATTCTAAGTTCATCAAGGGCCATAACTCCAAGAAAAATATTTGAAACCACACATGCATTGAACAGTGGCTAGACATCAATAAGATACACTTACATGCCAAATATAAAGTCATTCCATCAAGTATTTCAAAAGTTATTGAGTTTTGAAACTCGTTGGTCACAGACAGACCGACAGACCGACCGACATTGCCACTTATTGAGCTGCCAGTCGCAGCTAAAAATCTTGCAACCTGTCAAGAAATTATCCCGACTCTTCCCAGTTTTCCTTTGTTTACAGACCTATTTGGCCTCAGTACATCCAATACAGGCATTTAATCTATTATATCTTGTTTGATAGAGCTCATGGAGCTCTGTCAAACAAGATATAATAGAATAAATGCTAAGTTTATCTCTAGAATACAGAAAAGTGACACAATCCCTGTTAACTGGTAGAGTACTAAATTTTTTCTCAACATCAGAATTTGTTTATGCTTTGTTGCCTTATTACAATTTATAGGAGAGTGCCTACAGGTCGTGTGAGTCGTGCCTCTCCTATAAATTGCAACAAGGCAAATTGACGCAGATGAGATAATTTCACTTCAAAGATAATAAGAAGGACATCCACAGAATAGAAGTATTTAAGCTGAGGTACCTGCTGTTCAGAATAAAGCCCAAATTTGCGCTTCCAGCACTCTACCAGTTAACTGAATATTCCTGTTAACTAAATAATTTTCATTGGTAAAGTGGCTATTCAATTAACCCTTTACCCAAAGCAGACGATTTCAAAATTTATTATTTTAAATATCATTTTTTAAATTTTTTCTAAAAATTTCAACAAACCCATATCATGTGACCCCTCTTTGGAGGGGGTCACATGATATGGTTTTGCTGAAATTTGTCGAAAAATAATATTTTTTCAGCTGCTGAATTTGCATATTACGTGGGCGGATGCGGGCGATTCGTTGGGTAAAGGGTTAACAGGGTTCCACTGGATAATGTTTGGCACTTGTGATAATTTACAACACATACACATAGGGAATCATTATTATCATAATTTATTACCTGACTAACACACAGAATATCATATCTTTTATCAACTACATTTTTATCCCATCGTTTCCCATCTTCACTATCAAATACTCTTAAACTCAACAGTTTATGCACCCTGAAATGATGGATAAAAAGAATCAATTCTGGTTTGTTGTGCATAAGTGTCAGGTCTATATATACTGTAATATTTCATCAGTGAAAGATTCACTATTTTTAAATATGAGAGTGATCTGATTGGTCTAATATAACTAGATTATTACTGGAGATAGTTCTATGAAAATAATTATAATACCTTTGTCCGTGACACTACTGCAAGCAGGGCTTAAATTGATTCACGCAAAGATTCACACAACAAAACCAGAGAGAATCCATTTAGATTCTCATTGCACCTCTGCTAGGATTCGCCTGAAAAGAATCAAGTCAATTTAACCCTTTAACTCGACTGTTTCCTCTGAACGGACGCTGGACTGTAGTGTTCCACAGGGAAGCTGTCTGGGTCCCTGGTTGTACCTGGCATACGCAGGAACCATATTTGATATTGTACCTCCATCTATAACTGTGTATGGATTCGCCGACGATCATACAGCCAATAAGCGATTTAAACCAACCCCAACAGAAGAAGCTCGTGCAATTGATGATCTACAGAACTGTGCTATTGACATTAACAATGGATGAACAACAATAAATTAAAAATGAACAATTCAAAAACTGAATTTATTCTTTTTGGAAGTCGACTACAACTTAACAAGTGTAGTACCAAAGAAATAACAATTTGTGACGAGGTCATCAAATCAACAAATTGTATACGTTACCTGGGTGCTTTTTTGGATGAGTCTCTGAACTTTAAAGAACATGTTAAACGAAAGTGTAAAACAGCTATGCTTTACTATTTTAAAATTAAGAGTATCCGAAAATATTTGTCGAAAGAGGCTACAGAGACTCTGTTACTATCATTAGTAATTTCCCATTTGGATTACTGTAACATAATTCTATACGGTATTTCTCAAAATGAGCTAATGAAACTTCAGCGCATTCAAAACATGTGTGCCAAGCTCGTGTTAAATCGCTCAAAGTATGACAGTTCAAAACAGGCATTATTTGATCTCCATTGGCTTCCTGTAAAAGCGAGAATAAACTTTAAAATACTAATTTACATGTACAACTGTTCGGTAGGGAAAGCACCATCTTATTTAACCGATCTTTTGTCCCACCAGGTGTCTAAACGTACATTGAGATCTTCAGAATCGTCTGAAGGATGTTATGCAGTTCCTTTTAATAGGAAAAAAAAATTTTCCGACAGAAGCTTCAGTACAATTGGGCCAAAACTTTGGAACGAGTTACCAATTTCTCTAAGAAATTGTAACTCTGTTGATATTTTCAAACGCAAATTGAAATCATTTTACTTCGATGATTATTTTGCCCTATTTTGAAAGTGGGCAAACAACAATTGTTGTAATTGTCCGCGATCAGCCTATATGCGCATAACCATCTTTTTGTTTTCACATGTGTACATTACTTTTACCATTATTTCTATGATTTTCGATGTACAACGCCATTGAATACTATTGTAGAAATAGGCGTTTAATCAAATAATAAGTTTCAAGTTTATAAGTTTTCAACCCTTTACCTAACTTTTACAGCAGCAGCAACAATTTAACCAAAAGAAGGCAAACATATATGAAATATCCTGACACTTTGTCAATAAATTTGTACAAATATGGCTGACATTGGAACCAGCTCAATGAGCCAGTTTCAATGACATCCATGTTTGTAAGGTTTTATTAGTAAATATTTTTTTTTATAAATATTATCAAATTCAATTTGTTTTAAAAAATAAAAAAGCAGTGTTGGGTAAAGAGTTAACAGACATTATCAGTATACAACATGGCTTCAACCATGATGGCTTCATGCAGGGACTGATATAAGCTTCATACATCATAACCTTAAAATAGGTTATGGTGTGCCTAGCATACCGCAACCTGTAGGTTTCCGTAGTGTAGATATAAGGTAAATTATTAAGGTAATCAGTTTCCTCTCATAACCTAGGTCTCAAGTTTATAGAAACACGTAACCTCCCCCATAACCTAACCTATAGGTTACGGCTTATGTCGGACCCTGTTCATGGGATCCTAGGACACTCAGAGCGGGTGTGGATTCTCTAAAGATTTACTTATAATCTGTGCACACATCCTTCCCAAGAAATAAGTGTATATGCATCAATGTCAAGTTTGCTAAAGCAAAACCAAACGTGTTGGGATTATAAGCCTGAATTGTGGCACAGCTAAAAAAACATGACACATGGACATGAACCATTTTCTAAAATGTTTGTCAAAATTCGTAACCCAAAGCCATACAGTACGGAAATTATGAGCCGAATTGTGATGGGGACAGATGAACACGACACATAACATGACCTATTTTGTTCAATGAGGGTTAGCAGTAACTTCTTATATGGTACATTTCAGTGAACTATTCTGGCTTACTTGGTTTACTATTCCATGTAAACCTAAAGTGTGGTTTAATAATCCCAATGAAATGGTATGTTTACTGAGAATACTATTCCACATAAAAAATTGGCTTGATGTCACTAGGAAACGTGCATTATGGACATATTGTTAGGAGGATGGATATCCAAAGTGTGGGAAGCATATCCCTGCTTTCATTTTTCAATCGACCTTAGAAAACCAGCACTAGAAAGCACCCCCCATAAGAAACTTTCCAATGACGGTGTCAAAAATTGCATTACTGCTATCTTAGAAATAAAATGGCCAAAAAGGGTCTTCTAAAATTTGTAACGCAATTTTTCTGAGAGAAATACTCTTTCAATTGAAAACAGAATAATTCTGAAAATATGCTTTTATGGGCTAAATGAACCTTATTAACCCTTAACCCTTACCTAACCTGAAAAGCAGACGACACTTGCAAAAATAATTGTCGAATAACTATTTTTTTTCATTTTTTGTCTCAAAAAATGAAAAAATAATGAAAATTAATTGGCGATTTTTGAGAATAGCGCTGGCCGGTTTTGGCCGTTACGTTAGGTAAAGGGTTAACTTTTTATCACTTTTCTCTCCTTAGTTATTGCATTTTTTGTGTACCTAACATTGTTTATTTTTTTTTTGACACACAAAATCAGAATATCTTTTTATTATTGTTGCATAAGGTCTAGAACTTTTATTTGCACTCCACTGTACATTAAGAATAGAATGGTAAACCCAATAACCCTGCGCTCAAGGAGGTTTAGATTGTTTAATCGGGAATAACAAACCAGAATATAAACAGCTCAATCAAACAACCTGGTTATTATTCCTCATGTCTGCACATGCTCACAATAAGCCAAGTAAACTGGAACAGCTCAATGAAACATACCCATAGTTTGTGGCAAACCTCTTCCAAGATGTGTATTCATGTCAAGTTTGTTAATTGGTACCCAAAGATTGGACTGAGTGTAAGAATAATCATCAAGCCTTAAAATTAGTCACTACTTATAATCACAAGAACTAGAAGTGAAGAGGGGACCAACCTAGGAAGTAGCCAGTGTGGATTTGACCACTTGAATTCTGATTTGGCTCCTGAATCTTAAATACATTATTCAAAGTTGGCTTATAATTTCCATAAGATCCCAGTTTCTCCATCAGTTACTCAGGCAGCCAAGACTTGACATTGGAACTATTGTGAAAATGAATGGTTATTGTGGTGTAATAAATTATTTTTCAACCATTTGAGAAACAGCTTTAATTATGCCAAATAAGGATGTAATTAAATGTACAAATATATGTCCTACACAGCCGAAAGCTTCGAAAAAGATAATTATCAAAATGTAATATAACTGGGGTTAACTGGTAGAGTGCTTGAAACTTGTATGAAGATGCTGCAACTTAATCCTTTACCCAACGAATCGCCCGCATCCGCTCGCGTAAAATACAAATTCAGCAGTTGAACAAATATTATTTTCTAAGAAATTTAAAAAAAACATATCATGTGACCCCTCGTTGGAACGAGCTTATCGAGCCCGTTCCAACGAGGGGTCACATGATATGGTTTTGTTGAAATTTTTTTAAAATTTGAAAAAATATTTACAAAAATAAATTTTGAAATCGTCTGCGTTGGGTAAAAAAGGATTAAAGGCTTCATGTTCTGTACATGTACTTCAAATTAGTTTTGAAGATCTTTTAAATTAAATTATTAACTGGTTGAGTGCTGGAAGCCCAAATTTGGGCTTCACTTGGAAATGTTGGTACAGTGGAACCCTGTTAATTGAATAGCCACTTTGCCAACGGAAATAATTCAATTAACAGGAGTATTCAATTAACAGGGATTGTATCATTTTCCTGTATTCTAAAGATAAACTTAGCATTTTTTCTATTATATCTTATTTGACAGAGCTCCACGAGCTCTGTCAAACAAGATATAATAGATTAAATGCCTGTATTGGATGTACTGAGGCCAAATAGATATATAAACAAAGGAAAACTGTCAGGGTAATTTCTTGACAGGCGGCAAGATTTTTTATTCAATTAACAGGAGTTTACTCTATTACCTATATTCAATTAACAGGTCAAATTTGAACTGGAGGTATGGTAAATGGTTTTGTGCTGGGAAATTATATTCAATTAACAGGGTTATTCAGAGATATCCAATCTATTTATTTATTTATTGGTGTTTAAGGTCACATAGTTATGCACAATGGTTAATCATGACTGTGACAGTTTTACGAGTGGAGGAAGCCGGAGTAACCCGGAGAGAACCACCGAGCAACAACAAGCAGCTGCCAGCTATCCAACATCGTAACTCCGCACTGCAGCACAGGGAGGGTTTGATTGGATGAAGACATGCACACCATCGACGTGCAGTACGCCTTAGTACACAGCGTCATCGTGCCCCCATGTAGACAATCGGGGTTAAGTGCCATGCCCAAGGACACAAAGTGGGAGTCCGAATCGATCGCTCAGACGGTCACCCATCCGAGGACTAACCGGACTCAACGTTGCTTAACTTCAATGGTCTGACGAGAACCAGTCACCGCAACGCCACCGCGCCCCCGATATCCAATTAAGTGGGCTCTACTGTATCACAAGTAAAGGCTCTATATTCTGTGGATGTGCTTTATATCATCTTTAGTCTGTATGGATTTGCCTTGTTGCCCACAGGGCACTCTCACATAGATTGTAACAAGGCAAAGACAGGTGATCAAATTTTGCTGACCAAAAATAATTTATCACTTTACAAGTTAATAAGCAACAATCCATTGGGATATTATTTATTTATTTATTGGTGTTTAAGGTCACATACTTATGCACAATGGCTAATCATGACCACGACAGTTTTACGGGTGGAGGAAGCCGGAGTTCCCGGAGAGAACCACCGAGCAACGACGAGCTGCTGCCAGCTCCCCAACATTGTAACTCCGCACTGCAGCACAGACAGGGTTAGACTGGTTGAAGACAAGCGCATCATTGGTGTGCAGTACGCCTTAGTATGCAGCATCATCGTGCCCCCATATGGACAATCAGGGTTAAGTGCCTTGCCCAAGGACACAATGCAGGATTCCGAATCAGTCGCTCAGACGGTCTTCCATCCGAGGACTATTCGGGCTCGATGTTGCTTAACTTCGGTGATCTGACGAGAACTGATTACTGCAACATCACCGCACCCCTATTGGAATGTATTTTAGTGTTTTCATTTTACTTCAACACAGCATGTACATATTCATACATCATCAGTTTTAAATTTTTAAATATGATTTGAGATTATTTGTTAATTTTTATGAGACCTGGCAACTATTAATTAACTAACAGCCAATTAATCGTTGCAATTAGTCGATTATAAAAGTCGACAGTTGTGACTGCATTAGACTCAGTTTGAACAAACTTGCAAATCAACCTTACAATATGTTATATATCACACATGGAAGTATTTGGAGCAGTGGTTTGAAAAAAAAAGATTGTTTTTGTTTTCCGATTATCAAATGTTAAAATCTGAGGGCCTCATGACACCCATACTTATGCCCCAGGGACTTGATTTAAATATACTTGCAATCATATTTACAAAGATGTTATGCATCAAACATTAAAGATTTGGAGTAGTGGGTTGGGAGAAGAGTTTTTGACTGTTTCTCTCTTACTAACAGTGTTAAATTATATGAGGAACACATGACACCCTCACATATGGCCTCCAATATTTGAAAGGAAATGAGCACGTTTGTGCAAAGAAGACATTTTAATGCTTCCTCCATTAGCAATAGCATTAAAAGCTAGGGACTCCTGAGCAACAGGAGCTTGATTTTAACAAACTTGTAAATCATCCTTGCAAAGATTTCTAACACATATGTATTAAATGGACAATAAGCCACTGATTTTGAAAAAAATAAGTTGATCATATAACGAACCCACAATTTCCATTACGCAAAAAGACGTTCATGTTTTATATATCATCCACATAAAAGCATCCGATTCAATTAAATAAATTAACTTCTAGCCTGGATATCTGAAAATTGCTGCCATAGTTTTTCAATGTGAACTGGTTTGCCAATCACTCGTGGAAAATTCTAAGGCAATGTTAATTTCCATATTCATCGAAATCAGCTTCCTCTGAAGGACAAATATAAAGATTGTGTTCCCACAGGTCTATTTATAGCATACACAGCAATGAAATCTCTTTCAAATAATTGTCGATAAATATGCTATGAGTTTTATTTGATACATAACTGCAGTTTATTTGGAATAATACAAAGTTTTTTTCATCTAATTATACCCAACTAGTGCTAAAATAATGCACACTTATTCATGGCATTCATTCATTCGAACAGCAGCAGAGTAAAAATTAGAACCCTTTGCATTCAGAAATTTAAATTTTATAGTAAATTTCCTTTGTTATTATACCTACCACAATTGTTTACTACTGGCTTGCACTACAGTGGAAGACCCTAACTCTCTATATAGTGGAAAATATACTCTCTATTTTGATCTTTGCCAAGCGATTTGGGAATGAAAAGTGGTGCAAAAGCACCAAGAAAAAAAAGCTAAAACTGGGTCGAGCGCCACTGGTTTTAGTATAAAATTTAAATTTCTTATCAACCTACCTTACAATTGTTTACTACAGGCTGAAAAGACAATAGGATGGAGGGAATCACATAATCAACTCCCACATAACCCAACTGCACTGGAACCGTGGACAGAGGAAGAGGTCCCTATGCCTATCAAACCATAGCATCACAATCATTAGTAAAAGACAATGAGAGATGAGGCATATGGTTCTGTGCGATGCATGGACAGAAAGGGCAGTAACAGCAGAGAGCTGGAATTGACCTTGTAAGAACCCTAATGGCTAGGGTAGACAACAGCCTGAGCAGAAGAAAGAGGGGCCATAGTAAAAAGGTCCTCTGACTGCTCCTGCAACTGACGCAGATAGGTGGAGAAAGTATCATTACTCCAGTAGGCTGCCTGCATAACATCTGGCAACATGACGGAGTTAGTATAAGCCCAAGAGGTAGAGAATGCACGCAACTTGTGGGCAGAAATACAATTGGTAATACAATCGTCAGTCGTTAGACGAGCATAAGCCATGCGAATAGCAAGACAAATCCATCAAGAAATGGATTGAGAAGAGATCTTTTGTTGACCAGGAATAAGAGACAGAAAAAATAATTTCCTGCCTTTCCTAATGAACTGCGTCCAATTGAGATAAATGTGAATTGCACGAACCGGACAGAGCAAAGGGCGGTTACCCTCAGCAGAAGGAAGAGCCCTCATACAGATAGGAGGTGGAGTAGTTTCTGGTATCTGATTCTTGGCCAGAAAGGAGCAATCAGTGGTAAATGTAGTAACACTGTTGGGAGAGCACCTGAAAAAGGCCGGGTCAACCGAGAGGGCGCGAAGTTCATTAACCTGTCTGACTGAAGAAAAAGCCATCAGAAAAAACGTCTTGTATGTGGGAAAATGCATATCCACCTGGGAGAAAGGTTCGAAAGGCACCCCCCCTCCCTCCCCCCACCCCCCCAAGCAAAGCAGCAATCAAGAAAGATTTCATCTTGGGGTTAGCTGAAAGTCCTAGGCCTTTTCAAGGAAAAGTGCCGAACAAGCTTGGAGAGGTATGGATTAGTGCCGATACGTACCTGTCCCACATACGAAAAGGTCTCCGAAAGCATGGACCTGTACCCTTTGATGGTAACAGGCTGGAGACCCCAAGAATCAAACAGATATACCAGAAACTCCACAACCAGTGAAATCGAAGGATTTGCATAATCAACAGAGTGATCGGCACACCATCGACAGAAGACCTTCCACTTAGCCACATAGGCTAAACCAGTGGAGTGCCTCCTTGAAGGAGAAATGCACTCCACTGCTCGTCTCGAAAAACCTCTACAGAGGAGACAGGACCTGACAAAAGATATGTGTGAAGGCCCAATGAAGTCGGGTCGACGTGAAATCTCCTTGGGTGACTTTGGCAAAGCAGGTCGCAACTTAAGGGAGATAAGCTGGAACAGCTGCCAACAGAGAGCGGAACTGCTGATCCACACCCACTGAGGCGACAGGGGAGCGATCAGAATGATTCAACAACTGCAGATTCGTATCTTGGTTAGAACCTCAGGCAGGAACCAGTGGGAAGATGTCTCTGACAAGGCCGCTCACGGTGAAAGCCAGAGGATCTGGACACGGGGACGCGAAAGTGTCCACCTGTAGGTTCCAACGAGTCGCAAAGAGACTGATGTGGGGACGACCCCAGAGATTGCAAAGCGACTGGAACACCAGCCTGTGGAGCATTCACTCGGTGGAAATGACCCTGCCTCGTCTGGACAGGGTGTCAGCTAGGACGTTCAGACGACCAGGAATGTGATGAACCACCACTCCGGCATTGACATCCTGAGCGAGAAGTAGAAGATCCCGAGCCAATTCATACATGGAAACCGAGTGCATGCCGCCCTGGTTCCAAATGTAAGCAACCACTGTCGAATTGTCGTACAATAGAAGGACCTGGTGATTCGAAAGGTGGTGAATCCACTGCCGAAAACTCAGAACAGCAAGAAACTCCTTCTGGTTGATGTGAAGAGCTGCTTGATCCTGGTCCCATGTCCCAGGAAGAGAAAGACCTAGAGGATCCAACGTCGCACCCCATCTGGAACTCCCTGCATAATCCACTGAACATCCATCCAGGGGAGAAGGTGGCGATGAAGAGACTCCGGTAACTGAAGCACCAGATCCAGAAGATCGACATTCGGCCTCCAATGACTGAGCAGAAAGTGTTGGAGAGGTCTGACATGCAGCCGACCTAGAGGAATGAGATCCATCACCGAACCGCCGAGACCGAGCAGCTGGAGAAGACTCTGAGCTGTCATGGACAGGGACTGGGACAGAGTCAAGGCAAAACCTGAGAGAATCACAGCCCTTGCCCGGGGAACCGCCACTGTATTCAGCTGAGTACGGAAGTCCATCACCAGATGACAAAATGACTGAGAAGGGACCAGGTCCAACTTCTCGTTGACTCTGAACCTTAGCGACGTGAGCAGGCTCAACAGTGTGTTGATATCTTACTTCAGAAAGGCAGCACTGGAATGCCTCTGGAGGGTATTGTCTAGATATTCCGAAGAAGTCTAACACATGCGACATCAGTCGGGTGAAAGCCCAAGGAGCCAGGTTGAGACCGAAGCATGAATTGGTAACCTCGCACCACAAAAGCGAACCTTAGATACTTTTGCGATGTCCGATGAATCGGAACGTGAAGGTAAGCATCTCGCAGGTCAATGCTGGAAGCGAAAACTCCCTGGTGAATGGAACGGCGAACCGACCTGAAAGTCTCCATGCTGAACTTAGGAGAAATGATAGACTGGTTCTGGATACTCAGATCGATAACCGGTCGGAGTCGTCAGTCTTTCTTCGGCACCAAGAACAGGTGGGAATAAAATCACACTGACTGAATGTTCTTGATAGCCTCGATCGCCCCCTTTGACAGGAGATTGTCTGTCTCCGTGATCAAAAGTTGCCAATGTGTAACATCTAAAGGAACTTGTGTTGGAAGAGGCACTGTCGACAGAGTTGGATGCCTCTGGAAGGATATCCGCAGCCTTGACCGAACAACATCTAACACCCAAGGATCGGATGTGATTGTGGTCCAATGGTCCGTGAATTCTGATATCCTTCCTCCAACCTGGGATGAATCGAGGTGAGGACCTTCATTTCGAGCCTCGGCAAGGCCCACAAGAGGAGAAACCACCTCCTCTACTATATGAAGAATCCAGAGTCCTCCCTCTAGCCTGCTGATGCTTACCCTTACCCCGTGAGTAAGTAGCAGCGGCGGCAGGAGGATCAGCCCTTGGTTTCGCAGAGGAAGCAGAAGGGTGCTTGTTAGGCTTTGGACGGCCCCTGCCTCCAACAGAAGGATGATCAAGCTGACGAAGCAGCAGTTGATCTATGGAATGACGTAGGACATCATCCTGGACCATCGCCACGGAACCATGGAATAGTTCTGGACCGCTGAAGAAGCAGATCGAAGAGTAGCGTGCTGCCCCTCAGGATGGGAACGACGTGTGTCCAACACTGCATCCCTGAGAAATAATTCCAAGTAAGCCGTGTTACAGGCATGCGTGTGCATGAGCGCCTTGGAAAGCACACGCAAAGGAGCCTGTACATCATCAAACTTATCTGGAGGCAGCTAAAGCAGAGACGACGTGATCCGAGAAAGAAAGCATGCCCAACATCTCTCTCAATAAGCTCAACAGGGACTCCAGAGTCGCCATAGGAATTACGGCCGACTTGGGCTTGGAAAGCCCGAGGGAGGGGGAGTCCTGATCCAAGACCGTCAAAGTGTGGCAGACTGAGGGACTGGCAGAATCATAGGAACAATAACACACTGGAGGTAAAAAAAGTGTCACACCTGGAGAAGAATGAGGTCTTCATAGCCTTGGAATTCAGCTTAAGAGTCCAAAGCTGAAAACGCTTCAACCATCTGTACCAACTGGCACAGTCGAAGGCGCCCAGAAGCAGGTTGCTCCACAGGCTGTAGGTGCGCGACCGATGATCGTGGCCTGGCTGACACTGTCGGCTGGTTTGACGGTTTGAGATCTGAAGGAACCTAAACACAAAGTCAAGAGCTGCCACAATGTAAGAAGACTGTTGGCTCTTGACATCAGGTATGTTGGACTCATCCTCTGAGTCGGACGACATATAGCCCATCATGGGCAAACCAGCCGATGCCTCCCATGGTGTAGGCACACCTGAGGGATCAGAAAGCAGCCTGCTTCCAATCCTGGGAGGCGGCGCTGCAGTGGGGGGGGGGGGGGGCTGGAAACCACTAGTAGCCTTGCTGGAAGGAATGGGAGGGTTCTTGGAAAGAACCTGAGTGAGCAAGGAGAGGGCCTCCCTAAGCTAACAGCCTGTGTCGGCATGTTCGACGTCGGAACGAACCGGCAAAGTGGCTTCACGCCTCACCATTTTAACCAGCGAAGGGTCATGATCCTCAAATACACCCGATGTGGGCCGACAGGTGGCAGCCGAAAAGCAGATGTGTATAGGGGTATGACATACCCCGAAGATCTACAGAGCGGGAACTCATGAGAGATGCCGCAGACCTCTGAGGAACAGAAGGTCCAGGCTTCATAAAAGGCGTTGGTCTCACAAAACTAGCCAGGGGACCAGAGTGTGTGGACGGATATGCCAAAGAGTTCATGGTGACCCGCCGAGTTGAAGTCAGGGAAGGCTGAGGCCGATACCCCACGTCCACACTACCAGACATTGTTGCAGACCCCTGCAGGGATAAGCCGAGGTCAGCTGAAACGGTGACCGATGACGTTGCAGATGGAACAGCAGATATGACAGGAGCTGTTGAAACTGGTAGAAAAGGGGAGAGAGCAGTCAAGTTCGGCACCAAAGGAGGATCAGTCACAACCCTAGTGACAGCCTCAGATATTGACTGGAGAGGGACCATAGTCCCGGAACCAGGCATCTCTTCACCAGACAACTCAACAGCTCCAGTAGTATCCACCACAGAAAAGATTGCACATCCCCCACGGAGGGGGTATAACGCTTACCAGATGTGGTCGTGTTGGGAGGCCCCGGACGACAGCGTCTTCCACTGTAGTGCAAGCCTGTAGTAAACAATTGTAAGGTAGGTTGATAAGAAATGAAGTAATAGGAGATTCAAAGATAATATGAAGCATATTCACAGAATATAAAGCCTTTAAGTTGTGTTACCTGCACTCCAGAATAGAGTTTAAATATGCATTTCGATCACTCAACCAGTTCATATATTTGGAGCTGCACTTTTTTTTTATAAATATTTTCTCCAATTACACAGTGCTGAAATTTTAGAACTCCATAACACTCCTTAATATGACCCCCAAGGGCTTGGTTGGAAAACCTTGTGAATCATCCTTTCAAAGATTTATTTATTTATTGGAGTTTAATGACACTTTCGACAGGCAGGGTCACCTCAAGTCGGACAGTTTTACGGGCAGAGGAAATCGGAGTACCTGGGGAGAACCACTGAGCAATGGTGAATAACTGTCAGATTCCCCAATGAACTAACTCCACACATGCAGGGAAGGCACACAGTTTCAAACGAAACAATAAGCATTTTTAGGAGTTTAAAAATGAAATCTGAAATTAAAATGGTAGTTAACCCTCTACTGAATGCACACATTCTCACAATTTAGTATTTTTATTTTTGAACAAAATATTTTCCATTCATGTCAACAAAAGCATATCATGTGAATCCTTATTGGAATGAGCTTGTCCAGCTCACTCCAATGAGGGGGGTCAATGATATGGTTTTGTGTTGAAATTTTGGGAAAAATGTTTTGTCAACTGCTTAATTTGTAAATTATGTGGGAGGATGCAATCGATTCATCACGTAAAGTGTTAATCAAGTTATTCCAGTTGAGAATTGTAAGATACATTGTAAATCTGACATCACTATCATGTATCAGGGCCTCACTTTTATTTCTAGAGCAATGTCTAGACTGGATGAGATATGGCCTTAGAAACAAGAGCTTGGCACTGATACAACACTTTGTACATACACATAACGGTGATAATAAATACATATTATCAATACTGTGAAGTGATCTGAGTCGTAGTATCACTTCACTGTAGCAATAAAAGGTTTTTATTATATGACTTATAGTTCAACAATGCATGCCAACGCTAGCATTAATAATTCCCCCAACCTTTTTTAGTAAATTGGATTTAAGTAAAAAAGAACTATTTTTGTTTATACTTATTTTTGTAATAGGTGTACATTTCCAGGGAATGCCCCGATGTGCATGAATTCGATAAAAAAATATCAGGAATATGATAAAATTAGAGGCTCTAGTCCATGCAGTTTGAGAAATATTGGACATCTCATTTTCTTCTATTTTTAGCGCCAGGTGTTCCCACGGGGAACCACGAAAAAATTTGGGGGCATGAATGAAGTACTTAGGGTCAACTAATGCCACATATAAAATTTGGTTCAAATCACTCCATTGGTTCTTGAAATAGAAATTTTCAAGGGAGCTCAAAAGTGAGCCCATCCCCTGGAGAGCCCAAATATGGACCTATGAACTTTCTTTGAACAACTTTTAATCTTGAACACCAGAGGAAGTTTCATACCAAATATCAAAGCATTCCCACTTGTGGTTCATGAGAAGATGATTTTTAATGAATTTCACGATATTTGGGCATAAGCCCAAGCCCAAAAAGGGCAGAGACCCCATTTGAACAAAACTAAAACTGAATATCCCAAGATGATGTGGCCCATATATGTTTCAATTTGGGCCATTGGTTTGTGAGGAGAAGATATTTTTAAAAAGGTAAACATGTAATCTTTTTCCCATAGACTTCAGTGTTAAAAAATGCTGAGTCATCATATTTTCATAACACCAAAAACAGAACATGTGACAGATTCACCAGCATTTTTTTGTCCAATTGTTTCAACTGCTCAGAAGAAAGCTTCACACCAAATACAAAATCTCTAGTCCGTGCTGTTTGGGAAATTTTTGACTTTTCATTTTTGTCCTATTTTTAGCTCCAGGGGTTCCCATGGGGAACCGCGAAAAATTTTGGGGGCACGAATGAAGTACTTAGGGTCAACTGATGCCACATATAAAATTTGGTTCAAATCACTCCATTGGTTCTTCAAATAGAAATTTTCAGGGGAGCTCAAAAGTGAGCCCATCCCCTGGAGAGCCCAGATATGGACCTTTCAACTTTCTTTGAACAACTTTTAATCTTGATATCACCTGAAGAAGTTTCATACCAAATATCAAAGCGTTCCCACTTGTGGTTCATGAGAAATAGAATTTTAAAGAATTTCATCATATTTGGGCATTAGACCATGTCCAAAAAGGGTGGAGACCCCACTTGAACAAAACTAAAACAGACTGAAAACCTGGACCTCTGTTTGAGCGCACCCATTCCATCTTGGAGTAAAGTACTCTTTGGAACTAGAACAGCTAATTATGCTAATTTCAATGCACCTGTAAATAGTCTTGTCACACTATAGTGATACGGAATCAGATTCCTCACTGTGGATTTTTTGGGGGACCAGGAAAAGATCAACAAATAATAGTGATATTTAGTGGTTAAATTACATAGTCGATAATAAATATATATATGAAACTGGGAAGCCTTTGTAGCAGAATTCAAAACTAAGGGTGTCAGGACACCCTAAAGATGATATGAACAAACTTATATATAGAAGTCCTGTCAAGAAATGAGCACTTATCTTAATTAGGAATTACGCGCAATTGCCATATCGAATGGCATCCAAAGCACGGTAGGTTCTCCTTGTTACACATAGCAAACACAGGCAATGTTTCTGCCAATGGACCTCCGGGTTACCCAGAGGTCCATTAGCTGAAACATTGCTTGTGCACAGGCTATATGTACAGAATTTGGTAGCCTTACTATGGCCATAACGCGTAGATTAACGCGCAGATCGACTTGCTATTTGTGTGCATGACAGGACTTCTCGCTTTAGCTGTATTAAACATGGAAGCATTTACAGCAGTCATTTGGGAGAAGATCTTTTAATATTTTCTCCATTACCCCTATGTGGTCTTGAAACCTAAGGCCCAATGGCACCCTTAAGTTAAGGCCTAAGGGTTCAATTTCAACAAACTTGTAAAGCAGCCTTAAAAAGATGTTACATATCAAACACTGAAGCAATTGGGTCACTCATTTGAGGAAAGATGAATATTAAAAGTTTTCTCCATTATTGGCAGTTTCAAAATCTGAGAATCCCATGGCACCCTTAAGAATAACTCCAGCGACTTGATTTGAACAAACTTGAAAATCATCCTTCGACAAATGTTATGGATTAAGCATGGAAGCATTTTGACTGGTAGTTTGTAAGAAGATTTTTTCACTGTCTTTCTGAGACAGAAAAATGAGATGTTTTTCCTGTCACATGCCTGGAAAATAGGGTAGACAGATAGGTGATTTTTTTCTTTTGATTTTATTTTTAACACTTTCCAGCACAAACTTGTGTTCAAAAAAGGCTGTGTGCTTCCTATTCACAAACGAGCAAAGCAAAGTGTGGCATATGCCCCCCGACGGTGTCATAAAGGGTAGGCAAGTCTCAAGGGGGCATAACTAAATCAAAGAAAGCTTTCTCTAGACACCAATAATGCATCAAAAAATTTAAAACAAGAGGCCCCAGGGGACCTGAGGGTGCTCACCTGACATGGACACATGGTAGTCTAAATATCAAACCAGGGATTTGACTTGAATAAGCTGCATACGCCCCTCCTAAGAAAAGCATATACCAACTAGATGAACTAGATGAAGCGATTGCGCCCACACAATACACAGGATTTTCCTTCTATTTTCAGTTCCTGCACTTTTACATCCCAAAATTGAGATAAACGCATAAAAACCAGATTTTTTTTATTTTTGTTCGGAAATTTTCAAAGCCCCAAACAAAATATTTTCAGACTAAAATTTTTTTTTCTTCTTCTTAAAATTGACCAAAACGCATAAAAAACCAAAAAACTCATTTCCAGATTTTGGTCCAAAATTTCTAAGTTTGGACTGGGACCCCAAATTTTCATCCTAAATATGAACCCAGGGACTTGGCTTGAACAAACTTGAATCTCACCCCCCTAAGGATGCTGCATACCAAATATCAAAAGATTCTTATTGGTGGATCTGAAGAAGATTTTTAAAGAATATTCCTCATACTGCACTAATTTAAATATTTGGGCTCTCATAGAGAGCCCAAATATAGACCCAGGGAATTAATTTCAATAAACATGTGAAACAATCTTCCAAAGATGTTATATGTGAAATTTGAAAGCTTTTGGAGCAGTGGTTTGGGAGAAAAGTAGTCTTAAATGTTTTTCCCATTACCCACAGTGTTAAAAAATGGAGCAGTGGTTTGGGAGAAAAGTAGTCTTAAATGTTTTCCCATTACCCACAGTGTTAAAAAGTGCTGTCCCAGAAATGTACCCCATGATAAAAGCAATTTTTTTGGATCATTCCATTCTGCTGGTCCTAAGGAAGCTTCACACCAAATAAGAATTCTCAGTGCCATGTAGTTTTGGAGATATGGGCATTTTAATTGTTTTCTATTTTTAGCTCCTGCAGTTCCCATGGGGCACTGGAAAAAAAAATTGGGCACAAATTAAGTACTTATGACCCAATAAGCCCTTATATCAAGTTTGGTTCAAATCTGCCTCTTGGTTTGGAAAATAACGAACTATTATCTCAAATATCAATTAAATTGGTTCAGCGGTTTGGGAGGAGAAGACGCAAACACCATGTTCACTGACGACAGACGACGGATGGTGAGTGATCACTATAGCTCCCCTGACTGAAAGTCAGGTGAGCTAAAAATTGATTTGATTCAGCATTCATTTGTTATTGGAATGGAAATTTAAATTTTGTAGTAAATTTCTTTTCTTATTATACCTACCACAATTGTTTACAACAGGCTTGCATTACAGTGGAAGTCCTATACTCAGAAGTATACTCTCTATTTCGATCTTTCCCAAGCGATTTCAGAAAGAAAAGTGGTGCAAAAGCACCAAGAAAAAATAAGCCAAAACTTGGTCAAGTGCTACCGGAGCATGCACAGTAGGGAACGCTCTTCTGGAACAGATCCACAGCTTCCGGTACCAGTGTGCAGACGAGTAACTAACGACTCATTCTTTTGAATCTGCCAAGATTGGAGTTATGTAATCAGCAGATAGGAAGGATTCTTACCCGAATAAGAAGATGGGAGGGTCTCCATGTATACAATTGCGGTAGGTATAATATGAAAGGAAATTTACTATAAATTTCTTATCAACCTACCTTACAATTGTTTACAACAGGCTGAATAGACACTAGGAGGAAGAAATCACATAACCAACCCCCACATAACCCAACTGCGCTGGAACCATGGACAGAAGAGTTCCCTAGGCCTATAAAACCATAGCATCACAACAACAGATAGTAAAAGACGATGAAAGATGAGGCACATGGTTCTGTGTGACACACAGACAGAAAGGACAGTAACCTAGCACATGGCTGGAACTGACCTTGTAAGAAGCCTAATGGCTAGGGTAGACAACAGCCTGAGCAGAAGAAAAAGGGCTCAAAGAAAAAAGGTCCTCAGACTGCTCCTGCAACTGATGCAGATAGAAGGTGGAGAAAGTAGAAACATTTCTCCAGTTGCTGTCTGCATAACTTGATGCTTGACGGAGTTAGCATAAGCCTAGGAAGTAGACAAGGCACATACCTCGTGGGTAGAAATAAGATTGGTAATACAATCGCCAGTCACTAGACAAGAGTAGGATGCGCGAATAGCAAGACAAATCCATCGAGAGATGGATTGAGGAGAGATCTTCTGTCGACCAGAAATAAGAGACAGAAAAAATCGTTTCCTGTCTTTCCTAATGAACTGCGTCCAGTTGATAAATGCGAATAGCACAAACCGGACAGAGCAAAAGGCAATTACTCTCAGCAGAAGGAAGAGCTCTAATTCACATATGAGGCGGAGTAGTTTCTGGCATCTGATTCTTGACCAGACAGGAGTAATCAGTGGTAAAAGTAACACAGTTGGAAGAGCTCCTGAAAAAGGCCGGATCAACTGAGAGGGTGTGAAGCTCACTAACTCTTCTGGCTGAGGCAAAAGCCATCAGAAAAACCATCTTGTATGTGAGAAAACGCCCTAGGATAAAAGTTCACACCCCCCCCCCCCCCCAAAGCAAAGCAGCACCCAAGAAACATTCCATCTTGGGGGTAAGCTGCAAAATCCTCCTAGTAGGCCTTTTCAAAAAAAAGTGCCGAATAAGTCCATATCAGCCGGTTCGACATGGGAATGGCCCGGCAAAATGGCTTCGCTCCTGACCCTAATAAGCCAGAGAAGGGTCACGATCCTCGAGAACACCCGACGTGGGGTGATGGGTGGCAGCCGAAACATCTGAATGCAGATGCTTATAGGGGTATGAAATATGCCAAGGATCTGAAGTGCGGGAACTAAGGAGAGTTGCCGCAGGCCTCTGAGGGACAGAAGGCCCAGGCCGCACAAAATGTGCTGATCCCGCAGAACCGGCCGAAGGACCAGAGTGCGTGGACAGGAATACAACACCCCACCATGTACATATGAATCCAATGAAAAACCTGCTGAGCTCAATGGCTGAGAGACCACAGCAGAGGGTTCGGCTGGCAGCCCACTGAAACAAAAGTGCCAAAGCATCTCTGAGACACAGGTGGTTACAGGACAGAAGGATGGATGGAGAGACAGACAGATGGAGTGATGGACAGACAAACGGAGTGCAATCCAATAGTCCCCTTCATGGTTTCGACTAAAAATTGAAACCAAATTCAAGATGGCTGCCATAATGAATTGGCCACTGGCGGCCATCTTGGTTCTGCTGACTGGTCCAAAATTAAAAGGAAGCTTCCTCTAGACACCAACAATGCATAACTAAAGAATAACAAGAGGCCTCACGGGGCCTGAAGCACTCATCTTGATCAGAACACAAGATAAACAGTCCAAGAATGAGTCTACATTAAGCAATCCATCTCCATAGGATACACTGTCAATCCTTGAGTGCCTCCGGGCATCATGCCTTTTCTTCTGTTGATCATAATGTAAAATGTAGAGCTCCCCTATGAAGCCCCTTGATCATCCTGTATTGAGCCCAAATATGAACCAATGGGCTTTATTTTAACAAATTTGTATCTGACACCCCTATGAATGCAGTGATCCAAATATCAAAAGATTCTGATGATTGATTGGTTTTGGAGAAAAGATTTTTTAAAATTTTTGCAAATATGCTGCCTCAGCATTTTTTCAATGCCCATTACAGAACACCCAACATAACCGATGGCATTTTTTTTACCATTCAATTCTACTGGTGCTAAGGATGCCTCATATCATATAACAGCTCTCTGTTCCGTGTGGTTTGGGAAATAAGGGCATTTGAAAATATTTGTATTTTTAGCTCCCAGGGTTCCCATGGGGATGCAGGAATTTTTTTTTTTGCAAGAGTCAAGTACTTATGACCCAATAACAATAATAACACATACCAAATTTGGTTCGAACCGGACCATCGGTTCAGAAAATAGAAATTTTGTTTGGGGCCAAAAATCTTACCCCTCCCATTACAAAGCCAATTATTGCTTCACAAAATACGTTTGAACAAACTAGATTCTACACCTCAAAAGGAAGCTCCATAACAAATATCAAGTCATTGTACACACTGGTTCATGAGAAGAAGATTTTTATAATATTTTGGAGCATTTCCCCCCACTCCCTCCCTATGGGGCTGGGCATGTTGAGTTGAACAAAATGCAATGCCCCTTTGGGACCATCACTCACACAAACTTTCACTTGAATTGGCCCAGTGGTTTTGGAGGAGAAGACCAAAACATGGTGTTGACGACAACAGACGGATGGACGATGGCTGGAAAGTGATGAGATTAGCTCAGCTCGACTTTGTCAAGATGAGCTAAATATGATTTGAGTCAGCATTCGTTAGTTATTGGGCGGAAACCAAATTCAATATGACCACCATGGTGGCCATACTGAATTGGCCAGCTGGACCAAAATCGAAAGGAAGGTTCCTATAAACACAGGTGATGCATACATGTAAGTAAAAAGTGAAATTGATTCGAGTCAGTATTCATAAGTTATTGGATGGAAACCAAATTCAAGATGGCTGCCATAACGAATTGGCCACTGGTGGCCATCTTGGATCAGCTTACTGGTCCAAAATCGAAAGGAACCTTCCTCTAGACACCAACAATGGAGAAGTGAAAAATAGAAATGATTCGAGTCAGGCTTCACTAGTTATTCAGAAAACAAATTTAATATGGCTGACATGGTGGCCACACTGAATTGGAAAGCTGGACCAAAATTGAAAGGACGCATTGTCTGGTCATCCACAAGTTACCCCTAAAATTATGATTCCATCAAATAAGCAGTTCTTTAGTTATTTGACGGAAACCAAAAGTTACATATGGGAGCCAGCCAACAGACGGATGGACAGACATAGTGAATACAGTTAAAATTAGAAGTCCTGTCACGAACTGTGCGCTTATCTAGGCTTAATTGCGCGTAGGAATTGCGCGCAATTGCCATATTGAATGGCAGCCAAAGCATGGCAGGTTCTCCTTGTTACCCATAGCAAACACAAGCAATGTTCCTGCCAATGGACCTGCGGGTTACCCGGAGGTCCATTGGCTGAAACTTTGCTTGTGCACAGGCCGTATGTGCAGAATTTGATAGCCTTACCATCGTCATAACGCGTAGATTAACGCGCAAATCGACGTGCTATTTGTGCGCATTTCAGGACAGGACTTCTAGTTTTAACTGTACATAAAGCCCCGGTGAGAATCTCTCAGGGGCATAAAAATGCTGAAAATTTGAGTGGGAAGCACAATAACATTGTTTTGAAGGCATAAAATTATACTAAAGACCAACACCTGCAATCGTGGAAAATGTTTCTGAGACCTCAATACAAATTTTAGGCTTAGGCCCAAAAAACATGGTAAGTCGGGTGATGGAAAACATGCCATTTTTGCTGCCTAATTACCCAGTGTTTAAATGAGGGTTCCGAAATAGAGGGCCCCCTTTATTAACCCTTTACCCAATGCAGACGATACCAAAATTTATTAATTTAAATATCGTTTCTTAATTGTTTTCGAAAAAATTTCAACAAAACCATATCATATGACCCCTCATTGGAACGAGATCGATGAGCTCGTTCCAATGAGGGATCACATGATATGGTTTTGTTGAAATTTTTCGCAAAATATTTTTTCAGCTGCTGAATCTGCATATTACGTGGGCGGATGCGGGCGATTCGTTGGGGAAAGGGTTAAGGACATCAAATATTTTTTTTCACAAGTTTCATTATACTTTCCATAAAGATGGCCCAGACCAAATGTGTGCCATGACTTGTGCTATGCAGTTGTGAAAAAATGACACTTCAGACCTTAACATTCATGCATGAATCAGAATCAAAAACAGTGAGAATCAACTTTGATTCTTGCAAAATGTTCATTTGATTCTCGTCATAGATTCTGAAATTGTCCTTAAAGGACTTGAGGGCATATCTTTAACTCTCTCACAGTAAAATAACAGTGTGCCTTATCAGTGCTGTCTAGTGAAGTCTTGACTGCCTAAAAAGGCAGCAAAAACTTCACAAGAAACCACTGCTAAGATACTGTAACTAACATCAGCAAGACCACCAAAATTCTGTATGTGGGAAGAATGTTCTACATGGACATAGGAAACTTTATTTATTTTTAAGGTTTCATGACACTTTAACAGCCAGGGTCATATCACCAGGGTCAGGGAGAGTTTTACAGGTGGAGGAAGCCGGAGAACCCGGAGAGAACCACTGAGCAACGACAAGCAGCTGCCAGCTCCCCAACATCATAACTCCGCACTGCAGCACAGGCAGGGTTAGATTGGTTGAAGACATGCACACCATCGACGTGCATTACGCCTTAGTACATGGCGCCATGTGGACAATCGTGGTGAAGTGCCTTGCCCAAGAACACAACGCAGGAGTCCGAATCGATCGCTCAGACGGTCACCCATCCAAGGATTAACCGGGCTCGACGTTGCTTAACTTCGGTGATCCGACGAGAACCGGTTACCGCAACGCCACCGCGCCCCTCAGCATTAGTAAGAAAAGGAAACAATATAGGAGACACATAGGAGACAATATTTATTTATTGGGAGTTCAACGACACTTTCAACAGCCAGGGTCATCTCATGTTGGACAGTTTTATGAGTGGAGGAAGCCAGAGTACCTGGAGAGAACCACTAAGCAATGATGAGTAATTGTCAGATTCCACAACATACTAACTCCACACAAGCACTGGTCAGACTAACTCCACACAAGCACTGGTTGAAGACAACTGCATCTTCGACGTGCAGTACGCCATAGGACACAGCGCCACCGTCCCCCCACATGGGCCATCGGGATGAAATGCCTTGCCCAAGGACACAATACAGTTATCCCTGGCAGGAATCGAACCGTGGACCTTCCTGTTTGAAGTCCAATGCCGTACCACAGAGCCACCGCCCTCCTATATGAGACAAGAAACAAACCAAAAGTGGAAATAGGAGTTCAGAGGTTTCAACTTTGGTAAATATATAAATATGAGGTCTGATTTCAACTATGGGGAATGTACGGTTTACATTCGCAAGGGTATACAAGTATTCTTATACTGGGGCTGTGACGATTTTTTAATTTAGGAATTGATTAATCATCGCAAATAATCAATAATAATCGATTAATCGTACCTAGATGACCCCTCCCCTTTCCTCTCTTTGAAATCACTAAAAATGAATTTCAAGTCAGTTGACCTACCTCAAGTAAACAACAAAGACGATCCTCTTTTAGGTGTAATTCAAAGCTTTGAGGTTCTGAACTTTTGAACTGTCAGTGTAATAATCAAGACCGGTCATCAGTTGCGAACTTCGCAAAGTTCACAACTGACGACCGGTCTTGATTATTACACTGACGGCTCAAAAGTTCAGAACCTCAAAGCTTTGAATGTACCTAAAAGGCAAATACTTCTAACGGTTTCTTGAGGTTTAACGTCGACATTCTTGACAATAGTTTTTTCATCAAATGTTTTTTTAATTATTAAACGTCTAAAATGGGGTAAAATTTACCGATTCTTCGAAAACGAAAAATATTAATCGATTTTGGCACGACCGATCAACAATTGATTAATCGTGACAGCCCTATCTTATACTCTCAGTTACTTGAAAACAGAAAATTGATTCAAGTGGAGAAGTTTATGAGAATCCAACAGATTCCTGTGAATCAAGAGATTTCAAGTGCAGCATTTGGTGTTTTGTTCTATTGTCACCAGTGCAGATTATGGACAACTTACATGTATTCTATCTCCTTCGGTGAATCATTTCTCGATATTCCAATTAAAACACAGAGACCTTTGCCAATTGAGCTGATAACCTCATCTCCAACTGCAATAAATAGGCACAAAACAAATTAATCCTTTACAGTACAAGTCAAATAAGTTGTACGATAACCACTATAAACTATGTTTCTTTCTCTTCCTACACTGATAAGACCAGAAGTTGGCATCATTTTCTGGAAAATTCTCACTGAGAGCATTCCAGTAAATGTTGAAAGATTCTGATCTTATCAGTGCAGGAGCAGCAGAAAACTTATTGCAGTTATGCTACAACTTATTTTGCCTTGTACTGTATCCAAACATTGGTAAGAAATCACACACTCTCAGTGCTGTGCACAGAAATCACCAATCAAATGCTTTATTTCTGGCCTCAAATTATTTATAAAAATGTATCTGCCATGTGTGATAGGTAAAAATACCTTTGGTCTATCACCCCAAAGTTCAACATGAGCATTTATAACTTTGAATTGGTTGGTGATTGGCATTCCATTATCCAGTAACATTGTATCACTTATGCACAGTCAATTACAGGTTAACCCTTCTTTACCAAATACACATTATCAAAATGTCATTTTTTTTTTTTTTTTATTTTTCTCAAGACATTATAATTAAACATTTTTTTCTGTTCGTGCATTTTCAGGCAAAATGATTGGTTAAATTATTTCTTTTTTTTTATTCATATCACAATGAACCAAAAAAAAATGCATTTAGGCCCGCCCTAAACCACACCCCAATGCCAGTTGTTAAAATTACGCTGCACAGTGTGAATGGAAAAGAGCCTCTGTATGTTCATATTGTTTCAACATGAAAAGTAATTAATATTTATCTCATCATTTTAAAAATACTTTCAAAATAAAATCAAATAAACAATGAAATCCTTATCATGCATTTCGGGGAGCGCGGTGGCTCAGTAGGTAGAGGTGCAGGCTGCAAACCAAGAGGTCCTCGGTTCGAATCCCACCTGTGGCAACCGCGTTGTGTCCTTGGGCAAGACACTTCATCTCCATTGCCCGTGTGGGGGCACGATGACGCCGTGTACTAAGGCGTACTGCACGTCAATGGTGCGCATGTCTCCAACCAATCTAACGCGAGTTACGATGTTGGGGAGCTGGCAGCTGCTCGTCGTTGCTCGGTGGTTCTCTCCGGGTACTCCGGCTTCCTCCACCCGTAAAACTGTCACGGTCATGATTAGCCATTGTGCATAAATATGTGACCTTAAACATGAATAAATAAATAATCCTGCATTTCATTCCGTGTTGAATTTTTTTTTATATGCAATTAAAATTAATAGATGCTTGTCTACATGTACATTCATCGTTTTACCCAAATCCAACATAAACAATGGCCGGTCATAATCAGTCATAAAGATATAATTGATTGGACTGATTTAAATAAAATTGTCACCAACCTGCACTCTACAGTGCTCTCCTTCCACCATGAACTGAATGTATGTGGTTCACAATCACTGACAAGAATATCAGTTCTAAAAATTTGTGCCTGACATTTCCCGAAATGCAAAATGTAGGCATAATTTGTAGCACAACATACACAACACACTGTGTATGTGCAACTGGTATCCAGAGAATGCATGTTGTTGGACTTGAACCAAGACACATTATGAACGTGAGTGGAAATCAAAATGAAGGTTCCGTCTGTGGTTACAATAGAGAATGTCCCACTTTAAAGAAACAAAATATCAGTCAAACACTGTCCTCTGTGACAATTCAGCCTTGACAGGCACAACAATGTCAACATGAACAAAACTGCTACATCACTGATGTCAATGGCATCCACAAACGAAACTTGCACAATCAAAATTTTACAATTTCCAAATAACCTGAATGAACTCTTTTTGAGACAAAGTTCAGCCAACTTCAAGTCATCTGGGTTTATATCGAACTCCACATTTAACAACTGTGTTTTCAGTTTCTCAGGAAACGATTAAAATCAGAATTAGATTTAACCCAGCATTGCTTTGAATGACATCACCTTCCCATCAAGTGGAAAAGAAGATTGAAGTTTTGTGTGGGCGTGGCCAGGCCTGAAGATAAGCAGTCTGACATTTGCATAATGAGGTTCCCAGAGGATGAATTTGATGATGCTATCCCATAAAGTGGGCCAATTTATCCTATTGGTACCTCTTTCTGTTTAGTTTTGAGACCCTGATTCAGAATGAGGTTCACAGAGGGTGAATTTATTGATGCTACCCTGCTGTGCAGGGTAGCGTCACTAAATTCACCCTCTGGGGACCTCATTTTACAGATGACAGTCTGCTTATTTTCTGGCTTGGGCATGGCCTATGGCATTCCTTTTGACTAATGCAATTCATTGGTTAATAAAATTTTTAATGACATAAGAACATCTTTCAATGAATGAGTCATCATTTCAAACATAATTTTAGAAACTATGCCTTTTTTTATTCAGTTTTCAATAGGAAGCATGATGCAACCTGGTTTTAATTATAACTCCACAAAGTAGAGAGTGTTTAAATTTATTGCCACCCAGGTTTAATTATGAGGAATGATCGTTTGTTTCTGTCTATTTCTAAGTTATGAACCCAAAAAAACAAAGGCCAAACATAGCGTAAATGGGCTTTTTGGGGGGTTCATAACTCAAGAAATACAAGAAACAAACGATCATTCCTTTATTTGAACAACAATCCCATATCATGTGACCACTCATAAGAATGACTCGATAAGCTCATTCCAACGAGGAGTCCAATGATATAGTTTTGTGTAATTTTTTTTAAAATTGTTAGTGGTATTTTTTTTTTGTTCAATGTGCAGCTTTCATTTTCCAACATTTCAATTTTGGATGCCAAATTTTTTTCAGCTTATCAAATATTTCCTCACATTTGTCAAAGACTGAAGAAAAAACCCAAACGATTCGGGTATCCCAACCAATCCTAATTTTCATACTTGACCCTAATCTTTATTTTCTCAAAGAGTGTGCCACCTCCCTAGCCCAGCCTCTCGCCACCCTTTTCAATATCTCATTGAGCCACCCCAAATTTCCTGAACTGTGGAAGAAGGCAAACGTGATACCGGTTCCTAAAAAAGACCCTGCTAATCTTTTATCAAACTATCGACCGATCTCACTGCTGAGCTGTCTCAGAAAAGTTTTCGACGGTGTATCTTCAAAAAACTGTGGTCCTTTTTAGACGAAAATAAAATACTAAGTCCATTTCAGTCCGGGTTTACTCCATGTGACTCAACTGTACTGCAGCTTACGGATATCTATGACACATTTAGCCGTGCACTTGATGAAGGTAAAGATGTGAGGGTGGTATTTTGCGATGTCAGTAAAGCTTTTGACAAAGTCTGGCACAAAGGTCTAATCTTCAAACTAGAAAAAATTGGAGTAACCGGCGAACTTCTCGACTTCTTTGCATCATATCTTTGTGATCGGATGCAAAGAGTGGTGGTCAACTCCGAGGAGTCCTCTTGGAAACCTGTGACGTCGGGGGTTCCTCAAGAATCTATTCTTGGCCCACTGTTGTTTCTTATTTATATTAACGATATAACCCTAGGTCTAACCAGCAGTATTCGTCTTTTTGCCGACGACACAACCTTATATTTAATAATTGAAAACCCTGACCAGGCTGCTGTTATTTTGAATAATGATCTTACTACAATCGAAAACTGGGCACATACATGGTTGGTAGAATTCAATCCCATTAAAACCGAAACTATGACAATTTCATGCCGAACAGATCCCGCACAGCAGACACCCCTTGTAATGGCAAATGTTCCCATTAAAGAAGTAACGCAGCACAAGCATTTGGGTGTCATTCTCAATTCAAACTGTTCGTGGGATGACCACATAAAACATATTTCCTCAAAAGCATGGTCACGTCTGGATCTTATGAGACGAAATAAATTTATCTTAGATCGGAAAATTCTCGAGAAGATATACTTTGCTTTTGTTAGGCCCTTGTTGGAATATGCAGACACGGTTTGGGATAACTGCAACGAAACAAATCTGACAACTCTTGAACGAATCCAAATTGCGAGTGCTCGAATTGTTACGGGTGCAACTTTAAGTGCGAGCAAGGCATCACTCTACGTTGAAACTGGGTGGGAGACGTTACAAGCAAGAAGGCAGAAGCACAAATTAATACAGTTCTTCAAAATGTACCATAACATTTCCCTGCCATATATTTCCTGTTTTGTCCCATCCCCTATTTCGATAACCCAGAATTTCGAACTTCGAACCGCAACTAACCTCCGAGTTCCTTATTGCCGAACCGCATGCTACCAAAGATCTTTTGTCCCATCCACAACGAATTCTTGGAATGAAATTCCACCTAACGTTAGAGAAAATTGCTCTCTCGCAGAATTTCGAAAATACTTAAACCATAACCTTGTTCGTCCCCCAGCCTACTTTGTCAAATCAATGTCCCGTAAAGCTCAAGTATACCACTGCAGGTTACGTCTTCGATGTAGTCATCTCAATGAGCATCTTTTTGTTAACCACCTGGCAGAGTCACCGAATTGCTCATGCGGTGAACGTGAGACAACAGAACACTTTTTATTAAAATGCCCTAATTATGACCGTATTCGAAGTGAGACCCTAGGGCTACTTCCCAGTCAAACTGACTGCAATACATTACTGTATGGATCTGAATTTTATACTCATGACGAAAATCTAAATTTTATAGTAAATTTCCTTTCTTATTATACCTACCACAATTGTTTACTACAGGCTTGCACTACAGTGGAAGTCCCTAACTCGGATAAAATACTCTCTATTTTTGTCTTTCCCAAGCAAGTTGGGAAAGAAAAGTGGTGCAAAAGCACCAATAAAAATAAGCCAAAACTGGGTCGAGTGCAACCGGCGCAGACCCAGTACGGGACGCTCTCTCCCAAGTACAACTCCACGACTTCCGTTGCCAGTGCGCATATACCGTCTCTAAAGACTCATTCTTTTTGAATCCGTAAACGTTAGAGTTATGTGATCAGCGGGGAGGAAAGATTCTTTACCCGTAAAGAAGACGGGAGGGCCTCCATGTAAACAATTGTGGTAGGTATAATAAGAAAGGAAATTTACTATAAAATTTAGATTTCTTATCAACCTACTCACAATTGTTTACTACAGGCTGAATAGACAAAAGGCTGGAGGGAATCGCATAACCAACCCCCACATAACCCTAGTGCACTGGAACCGTGAAGCAGAAGGAAGAGGTCCCGAGGCTTATCAACCATAATGTCGCAATCATTGGTAAAGGACAATGAAAAGAGACATATGAGCCTGTGTGACACACAGACAGAAGAAAGGGCAGTAACAGCACAAGGCTGAAACTGACCTTCAAGAAGCCTAATGGCTATGGCAGACAACAGCCTGAGCAGAAGAAAGAGGACCCAAGGCAAAAAGGTCCTCCGACTGCTCCTGCAACTGGCGTAAATAAAAGGTGGAGAAAGTAGAAGCATTTCTCCAGTAGGCTGCCTGCATAACATCCGACAACTTGACGGAGTTAGAATAAGCCCAAGAGGTAGACAGTGCCCGCACCTCATGGGCAGAAATACGATTGGTAATACAATCGCCAGCTGCTAAACGACTATAAGCCGTACGAATAGCAAGACAAATCCATCGAGAAATGGATTGAGGAGAGATCTTCTGTCGACCCGGAATGAGAGACAGAAAAAACCGTTTTCTGCCCTTCCGTATGAAGCGTGTCCGATCAAGATAAATGCGAATAGCACGGACCGGACAGAGCAAAGGGCGAGTACCCTCAACAGAGGGAAGAGCCCTGATACAGATAGGAGGAGGAGTAGTATCTGGTAACTGATTCTTAGCCAAAAAGGAGCAATCAGTGGTAAAAGTAACACTGTTGGGAGAACTCCTAAAAAAGGCCGGGTCAACCGAGAGGGCGTGAAGCTCACTAACCCGTCTGGCCGAAGCAAATGCCATCAGAAAAGCCGTCTTGTATGTGAGAAATTGCATATCCACCTGGGATAAAGGTTCGAACGGCGCCCCCCCCCCCCCCCCCCACCCCCCCCAAGCAAAGCAGCACCCACGAAAGATTCCATCGTGGAGTAAGCTGCAAAGTCCGAGGCCTTTTCAAAGAAAAGTGCCGAACAAGCCTGGAGAGGTTAGGATTAGTGCCGATACGACGCTTCCCCACATAAGAAAAAGTCTCTGAAAGCATAGACCTGTAACCCTTGATGGTAACAGGCTGGAGACCCCGAGAATCAAACAGATATACCAGAAACTCCGCAATCTGTGAAATCGAAGGATTGGCATAATCAACAGAGTGATCAGCACACCATCGACAGAAGACCTTCCATTTAGCTGCATAAGCTAAACCAGTGGAGTGCCGCCTTGAAGAAGAAATGCACTCCACTGCTCGTCTCGAAAAACCTCTACGGAGGAGACAGGACCTGACAAAAGATATGCGTGAAGGCACAATGAAGTCGGGTCGACGTGAAACCTCCTCGGGCGACCTTGACAAAGAAGGTCGCGACGTAGCGGGAGACGTGCCGGAACCGCCGCCATCAGCGAGCGGAGCTGATTGATCCACACCCGCTGAGGCGACAGGGGAGCGATCAGAATGATTCGACAACTGCAGGTTCGAATTTTGGCGAGAACCTGAGGAAGAATCGGAACCGGCGGGAAGGCGTAGCCGACTAGACCGTTCCAATCGAGTGACAGAGCGTCCACGGCAAAAGACAGAGGATCTGGACACGGGGACACGAAAGTGTCCACCTGATGGTTCCAACGAGTCGCAAAGAGATCGATGTGGGGACGTCCCCAGAGATCGCAAAGCGACTGGAACACTGCCCTGTGAAGCATCCACTCGGTGGAAATAACCCTGCCCTGTCGGGACAGGGAGTCGGCTAGGACATTCAGACGACCGGGAATGTGACGAACAACCACCCCGGCGTGAACCTCCTGAGCGAGCAGTAAAAGATCCCGAGCTAACTCGTACATCGGAAGCGAGTGCGTGCCGCCCTGGTTCCGAATGTAAGCAACCACTGTCGAATTGTCGGATAGTAGAAGGACCTGGCGATTCGACAAGTGAGGGATCCACTGCCTGAAACTCAGAAGAAGAGCAAGAAGCTCCTTCTGGTTGATGTGTAGAGCTGCTTGATCCTGGTCCCACATCCCGTGTAGGGAAAGACCGAGAGGATCCAACGTCGCACCCCATCCGAGATCGCTGGCATCTGCCGTCAGAACGCGATCGGACGTGGGTAAGTCCAGCGGAACACCCTGCGTAATCCACTGAACATCTGTCCAGGGAAGAAGGTGAGGATACAGAGAGTCCGGAAACGGAAGCACCTGATCCAGAGAATCTACATTCGGTCTCCAACGACTGAGCAGAAAGTGTTGGAGAGGTCTGACACGCAGCCGACCTAGAGGAATGAGATCCGTCACCGAACCGCAGAGACCGATCAGCCGGAGAAAACTCCGAGCGGTCGCGGACCTGGACTGGGACAGAGTCAGAGCAAAAGCTGAGAGAATCACAGCCTTGGCCTGGGGAACAGCCACCAAATTGAATTTGGTTTGGAAAGACATCCCCAGATGACAAAACGACTGAGAAGGGACCAGGTCCGACTTCTCCTCGTTGACTCTGAATCCTAGCGACGTGAGCAAGCTCAACAGAGTGGCAACATCCGATTCCAGTAAGGCAGCATTGGAATGTCTCTGGAGGATATCGTCCAGATATGCCGAAGTAGTCACCCTGGACTGTGTGCGATGGAACGCTATCACATGCGACATCAGTCTGGTGAACGCCCAAGGAGCCAGGTTGAGGCCGAAAGGCATGGCCTTGAACTGGTAAACTCGCCCCAGAAAAGCGAACCTGAGATACTTCCGTGACGCCCGATGCATCGGAACGTGGAAGTAAGCGTCTCGCAGGTCGATGCTGGCTGCGAAATCTCCCTGGTGAATTGATTGGCGGACCGACCTGAAAGTCTCCATGCTGAACTTGGGAGCAATGATAGACTGGTTCAGGATGCTCAGATCGATAACCGGTCGGAGTCGGCCGTCCTTCTTCGGCACCAAGAACAGGCGGGAATAGAAACCCACTGACTGAACGTTCTTGACGACCTCGATCGCCCCCTTTGCCAGGAGATTGGCAATCTCCGTGTACAAAAGTTCCCGACGTAAAACGTCTGAAGGAACTGTGGTTGGAAGAGGCACCCTTGACAGAGTGGGGTGCCGTCGGAAGGATATGCGCAGCCCGGACCGAACAACATCTAACACCCATGGATCGGATGTGATGGTGGTCCAATGGTCTGCAAACTCTGCTATCCTTCCTCCAACCTGGGACGAGTCGAGGTGAGGACCTTCATTTCGAGCCCCGACGAGGCCCGCGAGAGGAGAAACCACCTCCTCTGCTAAATGAAGAATCCTGAGACTTCCCTCGATTCTGCCGACCCCTACCTTTACCCCGTGAGTAAGAAGCAGAGGCGGCGGCAGAAGGACCAGCCTTTTGCTTCACGAGGAAGCAGAAGGGTACTTGTTAGGCTTGGAACGGCCCTTGCCTCCCCGAGAAGGCTGATCAAGCTGACGAAACAGCAGCTGATCTTTGGAATGACGTAGGACGTCATCCCGGACCGTCGACACGGAACCATGGAAAAGTTGCGAAACTGCCAAAGAAGCAGATCGAAGAGTAGCACGCTGCTCCTCGGGAAGGGATCGTCCTGTGTCCAGCACAGCGTCCCTTCGAACTAATTCCAAATTGGCCGTGTTACAGGCATGCGTGTGAGTAAGGTGCATAAGCGCCTTGGACAGCACACGCAAAGGAGCCTGTACCTCGTCAAACTTATTTGGAGGCAGATAAGCAGCCAAAGCTGAGACGACGTGATCTGAGAGAGAAAGCATGCCAAGCATCTCTCTAGATAAGCCCAACGTGGACTCCAGAGTCGTCATTGGAATGACGGCAGACTTGGGCTTGGAAAGCCCGAGGGAAGTGGAGTCCTGATCCAGAACCGTCAAAGTCTGGCAGACTGACGGATTGGCGGAATCGTAGGAACGATAACGCACAGGAGGCAAAAAGGTGTCAACCCTGGTGAAGAACGAAGTCTTCAAAGCCTTGGAATTCAGCTTGGCATCCAATGCTGAAAAAGCTTCAACCACCTGTACCGACTAGCACGGTCGAAGGCGCCCAGAAGCAGGTTGCTCCATAGGCTGTTGGCGCGCGACCGATGATCGCGGCCAGGCTGACACTGTCGGCTGGTTAGCAGGTTTGAGCTCAGGCAGAAACCCAAACACAAAGTCAAGAGCCGCCCCCAAGTCCGAAGACTGCTGGCCCTCGACCTCAAGCATGTCGGACTCCTCCCCAGAGTCGGAAGACACATAGCCCATCGTGGGCAAACCAGCCGACGCCTCCCATGGTGTCGGGACACCAGAGGAATCGGAAACCGGCCTGTTTCCAATCCCGGGAGGCGGCGCCATAGGAGGCGCCTGGAAACCACCCATAGCCTCGCTGGAAGCAACAGGAAGGCTCTTTGAGAGAACCTGAGTGAGTAAGGAGAGGGCCTCCCTAAGCTCACTGCCTGTACCGACCGGTTCGACAGGGGAGCGAACCGGCAAAGTGGCTTCACCTCTGACCCTCTTAACCAGCGAAGGGTCACGATCCTCCAAAACACCCGACGCGGGACGACGGGCGGCAGCCGAAACATCTGAAGGCAGACGTGTATAGGGGTACGATGCACCCCGAGGATCAATATTGCGAGAACTCATGAGAGTCACCGCGGACCTCTGCGGGGCAGAAGGTCCAGGCTGCACAAAAGGCGTTGGTCCCCCAAAACTGGTCGTGTGACCAGAGTGAGTGGACGGAAACGCCACGGAGTTCATAGTGTTTCCACTACGAACATCCGAATCCAAAGACACAACTGTGGTACTCGACAGCGACGAGACCACAGCGATGGGCTCGGCCGGCAGCCCCTTCCGACTTCGCCGAGTTGAAGTCAGGGAAGGCTGGGGCCGATATCCCACGGCTACAGTATCGGACAGTTCTGCAGTCCCCTGCAGCGAAAAGCCGAGGCCGGCTGAAACAGACAACGAAGCAGACGGACCAGCAGCAGTAGTAGATACGTCGAGAGTCGTTGAGGCTGGTGAAATAATGGAGAGAGCACACCGGCTCGGCTCCGAAGGAGGAGTCACAACCCTAGTGACAGCCTCAGATGTCGACTGGAGGGGGACCGTAGTCCCGGAACCAGGCATCTCTACACCAGAACACTCAACGGCTCCCGCAGTATCCACCACAGGAAAAGACTGCACATCCCCCACGGAGGAGGAATAACTCTCACCAGACAAAGTCGGCTCGGGAGGCCCCGAACGACCACGTTCTCCTTTCCCGCGGGAGCGGGAGGCACGGCCACGAGAACGAACGACACGATTTACAGACGCCCAAAAGGTGGAAGACCATGTTCCACAGACACCACACGGCCGCTCGGCCGAACACCCATTACAGGAGGAACACGACGAATGTACATCGTCCACATGCTTAGGCAGCAGACACTGCCCACAAGGAATTGTCCTAGGCATGAAAGAGGTGAGAGGAGCAGAGAAGGTGAGATCAGAAAACAGAACACCCCCAAAGAGAGAAAGGTGACAGAAACAAAGACCCCAGACGGTCGACCGGGAACCACCCAACACGAAGACTACTCTCAACAGAAAGAAGAAACACTGCAGGAGTGGTACCCCGCTGACACCTAACTCTAACACAATTAGAAAAATTTGCAAAAAAAGCATGAACAATAATTGTGAAAATCTAAGTCCGAACCGCGTGGCCCGCGAAAATCGCACGCGACCCGAGAGAGAGCAAATCAATATACATTATGGACATATAATAGAAAAAAGAGAATATAAAACACTGTTCCTGAGAATACAAAGGATACACTGTGGTATAATGAATCAGGAATCATCAAACATCGAGCTGGTGGAACACTGATAAGCGTGCAAAAACATCTCGACACGAAGCGGATTTCAAAAAGAATGAGTCTTTAGAGACGGTATATGCGCACTGGCAACGGAAGTCGTGGAGTTGTACTTGGGAGAGAGCGTCCCGTACTGGGTCTGCGCCGGTTGCACTCGACCCAGTTTTGGCTTATTTTTATTGGTGCTTTTGCACCACTTTTCTTTCCCAACTTGCTTGGGAAAGACAAAAATAGAGAGTATTTTATCCGAGTTAGGGACTTCCACTGTAGTGCAAGCCTGTAGTAAACAATTGTGAGTAGGTTGATAAGAAACCATTTAGTTTTTAAAACAGTTCATAAGTACATTCTTTGTTCTGCGAGATTTAGTTAACTACTTTGGGTGACCCTCAGATCATAGTGAATAGTTAGTGTGGTGCCACTATTATAACCCTATGAATATATTTCTGGAAAAGAATAATAATACAGATTGAATGCATATTCATACACGCATTATGCAACCCAACACCCGTCCTCTGCTTTGCCTCATAATTGCCGTGCGTTCCACCTGGTGTTCATTCCTAATGTCTTGGTGCTAGGACACATCGCACCTTTACCACATCACCGTGACCGGGCGGAGGCCACTGTTGACTGGTGGAGATTTCTTCCTATCTTCCTACTGTGCCTTTTACTAACAAAAACTCAAGTGCAAGCCCGACATTGGCTAACTGGAATTATCGGACCGTCTCTATGTTTGGACTTCCACTTGCAAGCATAAAGCAATAAAGTGCATCTCGCATCTGGGAATAATACATGGTCCGTCCCTGAAGGTTGTCGCTAATGATCGATGAAAGTATAATTCGTCGGCGGAGAGTTAAGTGTTGTATGTACCACTGGGACATAGAACGCATTGGTATCCGGGCGCCGAAATCTATTTATGCTACTATTGTTTAACTGTGAAAATCCAACAAATATGCTCAGAATTATTGTACCACGATAAACTAACTCCCGGTCATTTCCCTCACTAGAGTATATGTTCTTATGACAGTCCAACTACGATAAAATTTAAATCTTCCTAAGAACTGTACTTCTATCTTCTTACTCTATATCAGTTAGAGAAATCTAACCAATTTGTATCTTTTTATAGTATTTTCTATTTTTCTTTATTAGCGAATTATTTGTGTCAACAGGTATCTTACTGTACACGTTCTTGATAGAAGGAACTGGTCTCACTGTCTTCTCGTTTGCTACCTGTTAAAATTACTATGAGTGGAAACGACCACAGATAAGCTAACAGCTTACTGACGAATCCACACCCAATGATAATGTAAGCTATGTATTACCATGGAAATTCTTTTGAAATAAATACTGTTTAAACTAATCTTTTTGCGAGCACCTGACAATAGAGGTGGGAGGTCTCGATTTTTCAGATTCAGTTTGGGTTTTGGTTCCATTTCAGGAATCTCGGTTTTGGTTTTGTTTTTCTACATGTACAGTTAAAACTAGAAGTCCTGTCTTGAAATGCACAATAATAACATGCCGATCTGCATGTTAATCTACACGTTATTACCATGGTAAGGCTATGGAATTCTGTACATATGGCCTGTGCACAAGCAATGTTTCATTCAGGGTAACCCAGAGGTCCATTGACTGAAACATTGCCTGTTTGCTATGAGCAACCAGGAGAACCTGCCATGCTTTGGATGCCATTCGAATGGCCAATTGCGCGCAATTCCTACACGCAATTAAGCCTAGATAAGCACACAGTTTGTGACAGGAATTCTAGTCTTAACTGTACATGTATGTGCTAAGAACAGATAATAAATAACACTTCAGACTTCTCAACTTGGACAAAATCCACAGTTCGACAACACTCACCACAAAAGCCCCATCTGAATTGGGTTGAGCCTAACATCCCTTTGATCATTCTTAGGGTTTCTAGGGTATCAGATGCTAACCGTCTTCAGTCAGAAAAAAATCCCATAAATCAAGGTAACAAATGAGTAATGTTCACCTGATGTCGGATGTGATCTCATTGTCACATCTCTCCCTGTCTGACTTGACTGGTGGACGAGTCAATAAGGGAGAAAATGTGACAATCAGATCGATGAAGTGAGGAGGGTCCATAGTTGTCGCTAGGCCAGTTCCCTCCAAGTAAGATAGTTTGATCAGTTGATGCACAAACACAGTAAAACCATTCAGAAAATTTTTGCTGGGTCTTGCAGTTTGATTTTCCGGTTTGCAGCAAAAAACAGAACAGAGTCGGAAAACCACAAAACAATGCCCAGCCCTACTTGACAAAATAAATACATCCATTTAAATTGATATCTGAAGAATGTTCCAGACTAGATTTCAAATTTATGGCTTTAGGCTATACAGTTTAACCCTTTATCCAATCTGAACAGAGGACGACACAAGCAGATAAATTTCTTGAATATTATTAACATAAAAATTGTCCTTTTTTGACTGAAAAACATAGCTAACGACACCTCACTGGAACAGGCTCAATTGTTGAATGAAGCATCATTAGCCATGTTTTTGCAACAAGATAAGAAGAACAAGAGGCCTCATTTTTTGACAATTTTCTCTCATTTCACTGCCTCAAAACCACTCTTAATGGAGTTTTTTTCTATATTTTTGTAGAAGTTCTCATCAGTGGTCTCAGTACTAAAATGTAACACAATTTTATGTGAATTGAAAGCCATTTCATGCTTGTCTGTGGCAAAAAAGCAGCTGAGATTGAGTTTTTTCTTCAAATTTCGTGCTTGTGGGGAGCCCCATCATAGATAACTGGTCTTACATGTATAGGTTCCAAACAAGCCTGCAAATAATAATTTATTTGGTGCCTGTCATTGTGACAGGTACCAACAGTTTTGTGCCAGTAATCGAAGACTTTGTACCTGTCATAATATTTAAACACAGTCGGCACTTGATAACTCGAACTCGGATAACTCAAATATATGAGATAACCCTAAGTTGGCTATCAGTCCCAGCAATTTGGGCCTTGCAACCCTCCTTCAACCCTCCCAGGAAATATTGACCGTCCTTGACAATGTCAGTGACGGCCTATATTTTCTGGGATGTGTGGAGGTGTTTTCCCATGTCCAATTTCCAAGTTTCTGTGTTCTTGTGTTCAAGGCTTTCAAATACCTCAAATACTTCCAAAGTGCCCAACTCAAAGACCGAGATAAGTTGAAGTCATTGGTTGGTCCGGTAAACATTGAGTTTACGAGTTTCGACTGTATGTGTGGCTCTTGACATTTTGTTACAAAATTTCAGGGGTTAGCATGTTATTAGTTCAAAGTATCATGGTGGTGTGTGTTGTTATGCAGATCTAACAATAATCTTGGCTTATTATCATTTATTGGAAAGCTCTCTTTCAGAGAGCTTTCCAATAAATGATAATAAGTCAAGAATTTGGTTCTGTTAAATTCTACACAAAATTGAACCCGACTTCCACTTAGTTCTAATAAATTGTACTGGTCATTATGACAGACACAATTGAATTGGTACCTGTCAAACATGCAAATTGTGCCTGTCAGTGACCATGACAGGCTGCTTATTTGCTTATTTGCTGACTTGGTTCCAAATATTCTAACTATTTATTCTACCTAATAGAAGTGGCTTCCATCATATTCTGTTGAAATATGTCATTCAAATATGCAGATATGGACCTGGTGTAAGATGGTATTTTTCATAAGTAATATACATGTATGCAACATTCAAGCCCCGTCCCCATAACCCTAGGAGCCCCCTATGAGACAGAAATATGTTTAAAAATATGTAGTAACACCCTACCAATTTAATTTACATGATACTGCAATAAGCAATCAACCTAAATAAATTTCAAGCTAATACAAAAGATACAACCATATTGTGTGGACCACAACCACCTATTTGGGGTTCAAATAAACAGTAAAACAGGTAAAATAGGACCCAGTCACCAATGCTTGGGAGGTGCAAATCCTCTCTAAAATAATAAAATAAGTACTGTTTCTGCCTTCTGTATTTGGATTGTAGTGAAGGTAATTTTAGTCCCACAAGAATTTTTGTCATACACTCCTCTTCTCTTGATTTATAGTTTTTCGTGATGAATCTTGCACCCCTTCTTTGTATGCTTTCTAGTTTTGTGATCTATTGCTTTGTGCATGGGTCCCTGATAATAGCTCCATAGTCCGTTATCGATCTCATTCTTCTGCATTCCCTTGGACAATGTTGGAGATTTCTGCAGAGAAATCTGAGAATGGAGTTTGCCTTTTTACTGACACTGTTGATGTGTTCTTTCCATTTAAGAACTTCCTGTACTATTTGTAGGCCGAGGGTTAGATGGAAACGGGTTCTAGTATATGGCCGTTTTGGGTGTAGAATCAATGATGTTTTCCTTTCATGTTTAGAATGTAGCATTTTTGGCAATATAGCACATTTCACAGTTGATACCCATTTTTCTTGACAAGTTAGGTCATTTTGTTGGATGCTGTGATCCCTCTTACCGTTTCTTTTCCATTACAATGGGCAGTTGTCAGCAAATAGCCTCACTGATGTGTTTACTGAGCTTGGAATAATGTTAATGTCGGATAGGAAAAGTATTGGGCCCAAGGCAGTTCCTTGGGGTGCACCTGAGACAACGGTTGCTTCATCCGAGAATTCCTCTTCCAGAGCTATTCGCATTTTCCTTTCTGTGGGGAATGTCATGAGCCATGCAGGTAGCAGTCTTCTGATTCCATATTGCTCTAATTTATGAAAGAGTCTGTCATATGGGACAGTGTTGAATGCTTTGGGGAAGTTTTCCCTGGCCGAATGATTGTAATACATTGTGGGTTGTGACTGTAAGCTGCATTTTGCAGGAATAGCCCACTCTGAATCCATGATTTAATAATGTTAGTACTTTGTGCTTCTCCAGGTGTTTCAAACTTTCAGCACATGTCTACAGATTTATGTGTTTTAAGCAGCTCACATGGCACTGAGGGTAGGGAAACTGACCTATAATTTTCTGTTACATGTTATCTCCCTTTTTGAATATGCAGGATATCTTTGCGTTGAGCCAGTTGTTTCGGTAGAGTACTGTGGTCTATTGAGTTCTGAAATATGATTCACATCGCTGAAGCAAGGTGGTCTGCACACTGTTTAACCTTTGCCTAACATGAAAAGCAGATGACACTTGCAAAAAATATTCTTGAATAACTAATTTTTTTCATTTTTCTACTCAAAAACATAGGTTATGACCCCCTCATTGGAACGAGCTTGATGAGCTCTATCGAGTGCAGGGTCATAACCTATGTTTTTGAGACTAAAAAATGAAAAAATAATGAAAATTAATTGGCGATTTTTTAGAATAGTGCTGGCCGGTTTTGGCCATTACAAATGTATGTTGGGTAAAGGGTTAAGTACTCTGTTCGACATATTGTCTGGACCCGATGCTTTTGCAGGGTTGGTGTTTACTGTTTCTAAGTAAATTTTCCACTTTGTCTTGATTGATTTTGATGGTTGGTATATTTTGACGGACATGAATTGGTGTATTGGATTAGAGCTGAAACGGTTAACTGATTAATCGATTAATCAATGATCAACATGTTGATCAATCCAAAAAGTAATTGATCGATTAACCGTTGCTTTTGAACTACTGTATTATATGAGTTAACAAAGGAACAAACTTGCTCCAAAACAGGCAAACATTGTAACACTGACTCACAATTATATGAGAAAGAGTAAAGCATCCAAGTTACTTGCTGACATACTTGTTTACTTGCATGATCATTAACTCTTAACCTAAGTAATTTTTAAATATTTTTCAGCAAATCTAGTCATGGCTGCTATGAAGCAGCCATGGCTAGATTTGATGAAAAATTCATTTTGATTTAACCCTTTACCCAACGAACCGTCCGCATCCGCCTGCATAATATCTAAATTCAGCAGTTGAAAAAATATTATTTTTAAAAACAATGTCAACAAAACCATATCATGTGACCCCTCGTTGGAACGACTGCGTTCCAACAAGGGGTCACTTGATAAGGTTTTGTTGAAATTTTTTGAAAAATTTAAACAAGTAATATTTAAAATAATAAATTTTGGTATCGTCTGCATTGGGTAAAGGGTTAACACAAGAAATCATTGGTCAAACAGATGATCCAATGTACAAGGGACAATTTGGATAAAGTTGCTCAAATTCTACTTATTTCATTGACAGCCATTTCTTGTCCTGGGCAGGAATATCCGCCAGCAGCATGCAAGGAGTTATACAGTACCAGCAGCCAGAAATGGTCATTCTTAACCCTTTACCCATTTCAGGTAGCAGATGATAAATTCATGAATTACTAAAAAATTTCATTTTTGTCTCAAAAATCTAGCTTATGACCCCTCATTGGAACAATCTCAATAAGCTCATTCTAATGAGGGGTCATAAGCTATATTTTTGAGACAAAAATTGAAAACATAATAAATTTCAATGGAGATTTTTGTATATAGGCCTAGTCAGTTTTGTTTGTTATGTTGGATAAAGGGTTCATGCTGTAAATCATCAACAATATGGCAATTATTCAGATATCTATTTGGATAAGTGATTAATCAGTCAACCAAGATTAATCCATGTGATTAATCGATCAAGAAAACCCTTAACCGTTTCAGCTCTATACTGTACATGGTTCTTGCCTTTTCCCTTGTGCAAACTGTTTAATCTGTTTCTTCTCTGCTGTTGTTCACAAGCTGTCTTTATTCTTTAAGTAGTGACTGCCGGGAAGAGAATGGAGGTGAGTGAATAATCACTCTTCTCATTTTGATTTTGCGAGAGTGAAAAATTCAGGACAGTGATTTTAACCCCTTACTTACCATGACAGTTCAAACTGGCCAGCACTATACACCAAAATGACCACACAAATTTTGTTATTTTCTTCATTTTTGCTCTAAAAACATAGCCGATAACCACTCATTGGAACGAGCTCACTCACTGGTTAAAGAAGAAAATGAAAGATTTCAGTTATGCAAGATAATGTTTTGCAACTATCGTCTCCTAGTTGGGCCATGTATTCGGTGAATGAAATACAATATATAACTTGATGTTCAGACATAATTTCAACATGTACGTACATGTACCATCATGAAGTTTGCCTACAGTCGACTCTATGTGTTGATCACATCTGTATTTCGTGTTCTATACATCTCAACCTTCATTTTGATGTATAATTTGTGTATATTTAATTTGAATTTAAAGAATATCACAGGTGAGAATTTCAAAATAAACAAAATTCCATTACTTAAATAGCACCTTAAGTAATCTATTGTATGAGGCATTCTGTTTTTTTTCAAAACCTTTCATGAAAGTACTCTATGAAATTTCAAAATTTTGGTCCTCACGATGTGGAAATTCCCAATTGGAAGGTACCCGGAGTCCCGGACCCTTTCCTAATCAGGGTGTCACCGTCTGTGGGCCTGTGTGTTCATTTTACCATAAAAATGTTTCAACTTATCCACAGGCACAGACGAATTACACCCAAACCGTCCTCTGCAATTTGATCCAAACCGGCCGCTATATTTAGCCTGAACCATCCTCCACAGCACCCGAACCATCCTCTACAGTGCCCGAACCATCCTCTATGTAATTTGGCCCACACCAACCTTTATAAATTGTGACCATCGGGTCCATGTGGGAAACAAGAAGAAGAAACAATATTTTAACAATATTGTGTTTATTTTTAACACTTCCTTCATAAACATATTATATCTTGTGAACAAAATTGTTTAGAAAAATATGTTGAAAATTTGGTTACAAAATGATATTTATGAACTATCACTAGGTCAGATACGAGCAATTTTAAATAAATAAAATAAAATCTTGACGGGGCGATGTTTATATTTGATCTTTGATTCGAATAATTTTAAATAAATTCTTGTTGCAGAAATATTTATAAATATTATTTTACTACCAGATGTTGAAAAATGTCTTCAACATTTGGTAATAAAATGATATTTATAAATTGTCGCTAGGTAAGATATGTATAATTAATGTTTAATTTTGAATACTTGAATAACAAAATGACATTTTTACGTTTTTATGTTTTAACACTTGCTAATTAAAATGGCCACTGCAGATAAAGTTTGTCTTGGAGTCTTTTCCTTAGAGTCAAAGGTGCTCCATATTTCTTCTAGTAGGGCTTTATTAAACTTCTTTGCCTTGGGGCTTACATGACGATTGAGCTGCCTCAGTTCAGAAAGTCTCTTAATGTTTAATTTTGAATACCTGAATAACAAAATGACATTTTTACGTTTTTATGTTTTAACACTTGCTAATTAAAATGGCCACTGCAGATAAAGTTTGTCTTGGAGTCTTTTCCCTAGAGTCAAAGGTGCTCCATATTTCTTCTAGTTGGGCTTTATTAAACTTCTTTGCCTTGGGGCTTACATGACGATTGAGCTGCCTCAGTTCAGAAAGTCTCTCACTGATGGAATGTAGGTGGCCTCTTTATGCAAAAGTTCTACAAGCAGGAAGAATTGTAAATTCCTGCGACCAGTGGCTGCGTTGACACGACACACACCATACAAACAAGAACAAAGAGGTAACGAAACAAACATTTTACAATTAATCACAACTACAGTAATTAAATGTACTCAAATAATGTTTACTCAGTGATAAGTACCGTACATGTAATTATCGAAAACAAACATGAAAAATGATTTTGAAAAACTCTCAAACTTTTGAAAATAACTTATTATTATATAATCAAAATAATAAAAATTCAATTTAAAATAAAAGAGGGAAATAAATAATTTTTACTAGAGGACGATTGGGTCCATTAGCGGCCGGTTTGGGTCAAAAAGTAGCGGCCGGTTTGGGTAAAATTACAGGGATCGTGACTTTTCGGTCTTGAGACCTTTCGGCCTGGGACGTTTTGGCCTGAGACGTTTCGGTCTCGTAGAAAGAGGGTGGAGAGACAATGTAAATAATATACATTCAGCCGAAGAATACTCTCTGACAATGTGTGTACACTGATTTTCTGCCTGAATTTTATTTCACTAATTCGAAAGAAGATGGGTTTATACGACATATAGATAAAAATATCTCGTCAACACCTTGGCATTAAGAGGATATTTGAAGAATTGATTTCTGTATACACCAATTCCAGACTCGGCCTCGGTATACACTTTTTAGTGATAGCCTACTTGTGCAGCGAAATCGAGCATTCTTCGAAAGGAGTGGATTAATAAACAAAAAAGATAAAACATGTAAATTCTGTCTCTATAAATTGCGTAGATTTATGTGGATTAGTGAAAAATAATCTACGCCTCATACAACAAAGTGACACCAGAAGAGAAATTGTTATTATGAGATAATATCTGATGGCGAAAATAACCTATTGTTCCATATTTCCCTGGGCTTATGCCATTAGTTACTAATACTTGGCCCCACTGATTATTGTGATAACAAGTCGTGGCTCTCACATTATACTCAGTTCATCAATTATTCCATTGGTTGATTATCTGTATTATCAACACGGGAAGTCGTTTGCCAATGTTTGGGAACACGTGATAATACCAGTTTATTAAATAATATTAAATCTGAAAAAGTGTAATAATTTGCGTTTTATTCATTGAAAATGCTGCAGTGGAGCTTTTTCAATGAATAAACACGAAATTATTTGTGACAGATATATATAAAAATTAGGGTTAGTCTTATCTAGCAATGCATTAAATTATATTAAATCGGATAAAATTGAAATAATTTTGCATTGATTCACTGAAGCCTTTCAATGAATATTTACGCGAAATTATTGAGACAAATTTAGATAACAATTAATGTTACAGACTTATCTAGTAATATATTAAATTAAACAAAATCTGGTAAAAAATGTAACAATTTTTCGTTTTTTCGTGGAAAAGGCTGAATGGAGCCATTTCAATGAATAATTACGCAAAATTACTGGAGTCAAATATAAATAACAATGGTACAGACTTATTTATTAAATTAAATTAAATCAGTAAAAAATCAAATAATTGTAGTTTATTTTAGTCACTGCCAAACAACGAGAAATTCATTTAAGAGAGTGCCGGGGGGGGGGGGGGGATCATCACTCAGGAATCATCTATGTGAGTGACAGCTTGTCACTGTGTTTAAGGGGGCTATATAAGTAATGGAATTTTGTTTATTTTGAAATTCTCACCTCTCATATTCCTTAAATTCAGATGAAAAATACACAAATTATACATCAAAATAAAGGTTGGGATGTATAGAACATGAAACTCGTATGCAATCATCATAGAGTTGACAGCAGGCACCACTGGTTCCTGGAAGTCTGCTATCGTATTCACATCAGAACTGATAATAAAATAATATTTCGCAGGAACAACTCATGGCCGAATGTGCTTCAGATATTCAATAACAAAGCTAGGCATTCAAAACACTTCGATTGCAGCGACAGGAACTGTATTTTGGAAAAGGACAACACTGTCTGCATTTTTTATTGAAGATGGTTTCCACGCTCGACAGACATGCGCAAATCACTCGATACCACGAATTTCCATCGAAAAACAAAATCGTAATTCTAAGAAATTTCAACAGGTGTCATGATACCGCGTATTGAATATGGCAACTGTGTAATCTCTATCTAAGAACCGTATACTGTATGAAGGCGATCTTTTTCATTATTTGATTTTAGATGGCATTGTTTTTACATGCTTTTTCCGTCCGATAGCGTCGACTGGAAATCAAAAGTACACTCATACGTAAACAAAAGCAATGGCTTTGGAATACCCCTATGCTTTGTTCTTGGATATGTAAAGCACATTTGGCCACAAGTTGTTTTCATGAATTATTATTAAATTATCAGTTCTGGTGCGAATACGGCAGCAAACTTCCAGGAACCAGTGGTGCCTACAGTCAACTCTATGAGCTGATTACACGTGTTTCATGTTCTATACATTCCAACCTTCATTTTGATGTACATTTTGTGTACGGTATATTTAATTTGAATTGAAGGAATATCAGAGGTGAGAATTTTCAAAATAAACAAAATTTCATTACTTATATTGGCCCTTATGTACTGAGCTGTGAAAAAAACCCTCTAGCTCTAGAGGTGTAAACGTTGAATTATATTTAAAAATATTTATTGACTCATATACAAATATTTATTTATTGGGGCCGAAATGACTTGGTAAAAGCTTAAAAAGTGAGACGTTTCGGCCTCCCAATGTGGGACATTTCGGCCTTTTATGGGGCCGAAACGTCCCAGGCCGAAACGTCTCAAGGCCGAAGCGTCACGAACCCAAATTATGGGACACACTAAAAAGTGTAGCCTGAGTCCGAGCTGAGAATATGGTGTAGCCGAGAAATAAAGTTTCGTTTTCTTTCTTATTTATCGTTAGATTTCAGTTATTTTTGGTATATAAATCATTTGTAGACAAATGAATCTAGGCAAAGTGAAATGGGTATTTTTAAACGTATATTTCGTGAAATATAGGAAAAAATTACTAAAAAGTGTAGCCGAGAATCTGGTGTAGCCGAGTAATAAAGTGTCGTTTTCTCGTTTGTTTATCAATTAATTTCAATACTTTTTGGTATATGTATTAGTGATAGATAAGCGAATCCAGACAAAGTGAAATGGATATTTTAAACAGTATATTTTGAGAGAAATACGAAAAAATATTTCCGAGAGATACTGACAAGTATAGCTGAATTTCCGAGCCAGATAATTAACTGGCCCGGCTCCGATATACACTTGTTTGTCACTTGTATAACGTCTTCAATATCACATACATCTTCAACATCACACACATCTACCGATCTTAGTGGTGTCTCGTCCTCAATAGCTGGCAAAGAACATTTTTCAAATTTCAGTCTTTTTCTACCAATTTTAGGCGTTGTCAGAGACAAAGGCCCTATTACTCGTGGTGAGGCGATTGGAGTTGCAGCTACTGAGTCGGTTGCTGGATTAATGCATCGCTAGTCGTCTATGTCACAGGGGCGAGGGCGTTTTCTCCCCGCGTTTTTATTTGGTTTCTTTCTTTGGTTCCTTGTCAGCTGGGTTAGATTGAAAATTCTTTTCTTGTCAATATCATTGGACTATCGACATTTTCACTGCAAGAATGTGCCAACATGTTCCTAGGGCCAGACATGCACTTCCCAGTGACGTTAGTTATATTAACGGTTTTCAGATTGCCATAAAATAGGCAACACACTTGAACAAAGTTATACATAATTAGATAAATTTGAATTGATACCTGTGTTGCGGTCATGATTAGTCACTGTGCATAAATATATTACATTAAACACCAATAAATAAATAAGTTAATTAACCGGCTCGGCAATTCTGCTACACTTGTTAGTGTCTCTCGGCGTTATATTTTTCGTATTTCTCATAAAATATACTGTTTAAAATATCCGTTTCTTTTTATCTGGATTCGCCTGGCTATCACTAATATATATACCAAAAATTATTGAAATTAATTGATAAACGAACGAGAAAACGACACTTTATTACAAGGCTGCACCAGATTCTCGGCTACACTTTTTAGTGTCTCCGGAGTATTAATTTTATTGTATATTTCACTAAATATACGTTTAAAAACACCCATTCACTTTGTCTAGATTCATTTGTCCACAAATGATTTATATACCAAAAATAATTGAAATCTAACAATAAATAAGAATGAAAACGAAACTTTATTTCTCAGCTACACCATATTCTCAGCTCGGACTCGGGCTCGGGCTACACTTTTTAGTGTGTCCCCAAATTACAGAGGCCGGTTCGGCCAGAGGACGGTTTGGGTGTTTCCCGCACAGACAGCCCATTACTCATTAGCAGGTTATATTGTAATAGACAATAAAACTTCTATTGTTGATACAATTCGTGTTCTGTTGTGTTACAATCTCTCAAAATCAACTCAAAGTTACTTTAGAACACAATCATCCAAAGTGGGTCAAATCATTTTGGGACGAATTTGTCATGAGACGTGTCACTGGCATTCATTCTTTCACTTTCAGTGTCGCCTGTCGGTTCATTGGTGCGTGCAGGTCTTGAAGTAGGAATCGCATTGCTTGCTTCTCCGAGCTTCAGAAATAAAATTCGTCAGTGTGAAACTTACCTGTCACACTTGCTTTCAACACCCTTTGAACAATCGTCTTCATACTTGACGTTTAGCGCAGAAATCACATCACACGTGTTGCTGTAACATTAGAAAAGTAAACAGCGACAGAAAGCTAGATTTTCTCACGTTTGATGTTTTGTTGGGTCGTGCAATTTCACACTCCGGAATCAAATAAGGGTTGTCACTAAAAAGTGTACTCCGACCCGGGACACACTAAAATGTGTACCCCGGCCCCGGCCCCGGCTCCGGAAAAGGTGTGCCTGGGAAATATAAAGTTGCATTTCTTTCTTCTTCGTCTGTATAATGTGATCATTTTTGATATGTAGCATCCTTTAGGGGCACTTTAAAGGTTTGTGGAGAAATATTTAGAATTATTTTATTTCTGTGAGTTTTATCGAAGTTTTCCCTTCAGAAACACACTAAAAAGTGTACCCCGGCCAGGTCGTCAATTAATCAGCTCGCACTTTAATCCGACCCAGTGGTCATCGATGTGGTTTATCAGAGAGTCACTGGCGATAATTAGATCGAGGATATCAGATGAAAATAGTGGGTTGTTAGTGATATAGGTTGCTGAGTTGTCGTTCATAACCACATGGAGGTTATGGTTTTTTTTGTTATTTCGAGGAGGGTTTCACCGTTGGGGCTGGTTTTGTTGCAGCCAAAGTACAGGTGTTTGGCATTGAAGTCGCCGAGGAAAATGCAGTGTTTGTATTTCCTCGTAAAGAAATCAAAGACAGTGTGAGAAACAATTTTGCTTGGGTCGTTATAATAACAAACAATAGCGATATTTTTATTGTCGACTGCGATTTCAGTTGCAATCACCTCTGCATCGAGGTCATTTGTTTTTATGGTTTTAGTTTTGATGTTCTGCTTTATTAGAAGAGCAACGCCGCCACCTTTAGTGACTTGTCGGTCTCTTCTAATAGTGCTGAACCCGCTAACTGAAAAAATTTTGCTGGGTTGAAGCCAACTTTCGCTGATGCAGACAATGTCTGTGCCTTCGAAGTATCGGCTTATTTGAAGTTTTTTATTGTTAACGCTTCTAGCGTTCCACGCGGCTATTTGTAATTTATTCATGATGGGCATTCAGTTCTTGCGGTCTTTTAATTATTCGTGGAGGGTGGCTTTAGTTGATGTTAATGGCGGCTTTAATTAAAGTTTCTGATATTTGGGTTTTGAATAACTAAGAAGCTGATCGGCTGACATCCTGGCAGATGTCAGACAGGTTGGTGTTGACATGTTTATTAAGGACGGAGTAGAGAGGCCCCGCGACGAGAGAGCATATTGTATGGGGTGAAGAAGCGTTGTCGGGTTTTTTTAAGTTGAGGTTCTTCAGTTCTATATTTGTTTTAACTTTTTGAAGTGGGGACACCCCCGGTAGTTGCTAATGCGGGGACCTTTACAATTAGGGCATGAGGGGGATTTTGACTTGCATGCCTTGGTGAGATGATTTTCTCCGCACTTCATGCAGGTCAAGGCCCCCCCCCCCCCCCCCCCTGCATTTGTTGGCAACGTGACCAAACTTCTGGCATTTATGGCATTGCACTGGTGGGGGAGTGGATCGGTACTCCTCCACCATGTGCTTTCTTCCGTTGATGGTGACCCCATTAGTCAGATCTCGGGATCTGGGCAAGTAATTTTTACCTTCCATGTGCTGTAGCTAGTTGCTTTGGACGTAAATCGCTCCCATTTGCAGCTTTGGACACCCTTAGTGATGGCTTCAGCGGGAGTATCAGGGTGAACCCTTGTAACGACAACAAAGCAAGGCAATACTTTTGATTTATTATAGAATACTTGTCAATGTGTATCTGTGGGCGTGTGTTTGTGCGTGTGTGCATGTATATGCTTGTATGTGTGTACCTATCTGGGTATATACGTATGCATGTATACATGCATATATGCATGTGTTAGTACATGCACATACCACAACGTTTCACTCCATTTACCCATCGTCCATCAATTTGGTGCGAATATACATGACTACAAAATTAGTGCGAGTCTCGCCATATTGTTCCCATGTTCCTTACCTTGTGTGAAGATAATGTACCTTATATTCTAGCTGTCAAATATATTCTGGCTTTACAAATTTAATTATGTATTTTCTGATTCTTGTCATTGTCTCCAAGTTGACTCTGTAATCTTGCTGTTGGTGGAAACGGCCTTCCATAAGCTTATAGCTTTCTGTCGAATCCACATCAATGTACTATGTAATTACTGTTATAACGTCGCATTTACGAAATAAATAATGTTTAAATCAATACTTTTGATTTTTGAGTGGGAGGAGCCGGGTTACCAACTTTCTTCCTAGCGTCTCTTATTTGTCCTAGGCCGCCGGCATTCCTTTTGACCGTCCTTACGCCGAATGTCGCTTTTATTTGTCTGTACGAAAACCATCCTCATTTTACTCCAACCAGGAATGTCCTAATAACTGAATAAAATGAATGAGAATTATAATCCACTAAGCGAACTGGTAGGGCAATTCAATCAAGTTTTTAAAAACTCAACTTGTACAACACCGCCATTGTCATCGGATTAAAGCCGTGCTTATTACATTTATGTTGAATTTCAGTATAACTGATCCATTAATAAAAGAGTTATAAAAAGAAATAGTTTTGGAGTCGGTAATTTCGGAGTCGGGGTCGGAGCACACTTTTTAGTGACAACCTCAAATAAGGAAAAAAGATGTGCTAATTTGCAGAAAACTCTTAGCTCTTAAAAAGAGCAAAGACAGTTGAAAACAGAAAGAAAAAGGATTTACAGTGGACCTCAAATAAGCTCCGCGTCCGTCGGTTTCACTTCTTGTAACTTTGTGACATGCATTTATTTGTTCGGTATGACCTTTTGATACTAAAAATGTTCGCCAGCAAACGCTAGTATTTATTTATTGCATTGAAATCACTCTTTTTCTGATTTCCATAATTTATTGGCTCTTGAACTTTATAAAGATACGAATGAATGCTCAAAGTTCTAAGCTGGTTGGTTACGGGTTGTGACTGGCATACCGGAAAGTTTTAGGCTGGTTTGTGGCAAACTGACATTGGAAAGTCTTATACTTTTCCAAAGTCACGACTCAGCTTGGCATATTTCTGTAGGAGTGCGTTTCGTGTTTTGACCCTTAAAAATAGAATCTACCATTTCGAAAGGAACTTATATTAAAAAGTCGAAGGTCAAAATGTGGCCTTCAATTAAATTAAGTGTTTATAAAATTATTCTTCGGTTTTCGCCTTTTATCAAATGAAATGGTATAAAAGTAACACACGGACGAGACGCCAATTTGTCACAGTGCTCAGGTAAGAGGACCCCGTGTCCCATTCTCTACCGTCTGCCCCTTCTTTTTCTCTAGTACTCAAATATAATCTGTTTGATTAATAATAATATATCCTGTCTCTCCTCATTTGCTGTAACTTATTTAATGAGCATACTAACCCGGGAACAGGTCAAAACGTCACACTGCCAAAACGTCACATTTCAAAATGGTCAAAACGTCACATATTTTGGTCAAAACGTCATATACTTTTGATCAAAACGTCACATGCTTTTGGTCAAAACGTCATACACTTTTTGGTAAAAACGTCACATACTTTTGGTCAAAACGTCACATGGCGGGGGAGGGGGGGGGGGGGCTTGAAATTCGAGATGTGTTGAAACTATTTTGGGTCGGGGCCATTTGGATGTTGTGAAGTACGCAGAACTGAATTAGCCGCAGCGATTCGTGCCTCTCAGAGTTTATAGACCGAGAAAAATGTCAAGATGTCGAAATTTTTGACAAGGTTTCTGATGATGTGCCTGATATATATATTGTATGATAGTACCCATGTCGGAAACTTCATCCATCGTTATTGGTGGCCCACATACAGGAAATACACGAGTTTTGAAACGTGGAGAAAAATACTTACCATAGAAACCTGTTCACAGGTGAGTGTGGAATAATTTGGAGTAAAATGTGCATCAGTTCAAGGTGAATACGAGTTGAATTATTGCTGGAAATGACCGGTATCCACTCAAAAACACTAGATTTTCTTTTCATTATACGTTTATAGAATAAACTGACCATTTCCAGTGATAATTTGACTCGTATTCACCTTGAAGTGGTGCTTTGAAAGTCTTCTTCACATAGGGAGATACGATGAAAAACGATCAGAATGACAATAATAACACTTTGGCCGGCCGCTGATTTGTCGCGGCTCTCAGGTGAAAAGGCATCGGTTTAGGGACGTGGCTAGACGTTTCCGATTGGGGTGGTGTAGGAAAGTGAATTTCCAACTGGGGGGGGGGGGGGGCAAGAGGGGAAGGCACCTCCCCATAGTAAGTGGCGTAGCCAGACCAAAGCAAGTGTAGGGGGGGGGGGGGGGCAAACCCGCATATCCTGGCTCAGTTCCATTTTAACAGGGGGGGGGGGGGGGGGGGGTGTGCGGGAAAAGCTTTCCAAGCCTTCACCTTCCCTAAAGTTTGAGCAAGGTAACAATAATTTCGACCAAAGGGAAATAAATATGTCCGATATGGGTCGGCCAAAGGTCGCCGATACCACGGGCCGACCATGGTCCGGCCCGTGGTTGAAGAATTTTAAATTCCAGTGTTCACCCCCCCCCCCCACCCCCATCTCCTTGCATCTGAGCGGATATTGTGAGGTTTGTCATGTACTGATGACTGTCTACCTTTTCACCGACACAAATATTAGGACAAGCAATCTACAAATCTACAACCTAACCCCCATAGACCTAATCCCTCTACGATTTTTATACCGTTTTGGGACATATTTTGAGGACCAACTTTGAGGGAATGTGGGGGGGGGGGGGCGCCCCCCCTCGTCCACGCCATAGTTGGAAATTCACTACCAAGAAACATTTTGAAAATGAAGCAATGAAAGGGCGCATGAATTGATTCTAGTAACTGAAATTCCAACACATTTTTGATAGAATTATCACCTTATTATTATTTGGTATTATTCTGGGAATTGAATATGCGTTAAACAAATGCTCAACAAGCTGAGAACGTTGAGCAATTCACACTGTCCTAACATTAAATCAGATTTTATGCAGGAATGATCAATTTTCGACGTTCGTAGTATGTCTCGTATGTTTCACCCCTCATTTGGATGACCTCGGTGGATGACCTCGGAAGTGACGTCATGTCACGTGACGTAGTGGCGCCATGTTGTGTTGTCATGGTAACCCGCGTGAGCGGCCATGTTGTGACGTCATCTGCATAGTGATATGTAGTGTGAGTGCGCATGCGCAGCGCGTGTTGTTAGGGTGATACGTGTTTCCGTCGTCCATTTTGTATACTAGAGGCCGCCATCATGGTTTCTATGGTAGCACATGATTGCTATGTTACCCAATTTTTCTGCAATAAGACGGGGTATGTTTTGAGGGTATGTTCCTTTGTAGAAGAGTAAATCTAATTACCACAAACAACCCGACAATCCCTCCAAATCACCAAAATCCACCCCAACTTTTAGTCTTTCGAATTCTTGCAGAATTCTCTGCTTCTATCTATATATGCAACAGTTTTCGTCTATCTGGCCATGTTCCTTTGTTCTGGAGTATACTCCAGTAACGTAGAAGAGCCTATTAGTTGGAACAGTTTACCTTTTTATTACTATATTTAGCAGTTTCTGGTCTATTCTTGTTAGTTCTCACCCTATTCCGTGTACTCTTGTTGTTTCATTTATATAGATCATTTATATAGATTATAACTAACCAATCAGATTGCTTGATCTCCCATAATCTGTAGACAAAGTTATCTCCCTTCTGTATAATAAAAGACTATATCCAATGGCCATATCCCATGGAATCCCATTTTTTGCAAAACACCTGTGGCTATGGAATCCCTTTTTGTCGTATTTGGCCATGAGGGCTATGTAAAAGCCCTCAATGAGTCCTCATTTATTATCCCTCATACCCTCATTGAATTTTGAGGTTATGAGAACCTTGAAAAATCCCTCAATGAGGTATAATTTACTACGACTCTTAGCCTCATTTCAGTATTTAACAGATATATCCTATGAAATCCCATTTTGGAAAACGCCTGTGGCTATGGAATCCCTTTTTTGTCGTATGAGGCCATGAAGGCTATGTAAAAGCCCTCAATGAGTCCTCATTTATTATCCCTCATACCCTCATTGAATTTTGAGGTTATGAGGCCCTTCAAAAATCCCTCAATGAGGAAGAATTTACTACGACTCTTAGCCGCATTTCAGTATTTAACAGATATATCCTATGGAATCCCATTTTGGAAAACATATGGCCTTCGGCACCCCTTTTTTTCGTATGAGGCCATGAGGGCTATGTAAAAGCCCTCAATGAGTCCTCATTTATTATCCCTCATAGCCTCATTGAATTTTGAGGTTATGAGGACCATTAAAAATCACTCAATGAGGCATAATTTACTACGACTCTTAGCCTCATCTCGGTATTCGAGAATACCTGACATTATATTATTTGAGGATACTAGTTGGACTTTACATCCGGGTACTTCATGCTACATCCGGGTACTTCTGTTGGGAAAGGTGTTTGACCGTTTTATACTCACACAAAGGTCTTTGGAGGCCCAGCTGCGGTGCCCTTTTAATACTGCTAGATACTCCAGATAGCTGAAATGTCCATGTCGCTGTTTAAGCATTTGTGTCCTAACTTCAGGTATCTGTCCAATTATGCTAGGCTTGCTGCTTGGTCTGATGAATAATATAGAGATGTAGTATTTTGTCCGATTGCAGCGCGGTGAACAAACGAATTGCCAACAAAGAGTTTGACACTCCAAGCATTACCCATGATTTATGTCCCTGTTGCCGACATAGCTGGCAGCGTCATAACATCAAACAGCAACAATGCATTTATCTACAGTGAGGATAATTCTCCATGCAGTAGGACTGGTCACGTTCCACGGGTGGTCAATATTTCCGCGGAGGCAATAATATTAGATTTCAAACACTAATTATAGGAGTAATCATTAAAAATTTAATTAATGAAGTACCGGGTACAACCCGGTGCTTCATCAATTAAAATTTTGGTGATTAGGTTTTTATTATCGGGTAAACGCATGCGTGGATATTACTGCCCACGTGTAGATTTTGACCAGTCCCTGGCGACTGTACTGTATTTACACGAGTGGAGACACCAATTATTTTAAATTTAAGTTTTTTTTAAAGATCAGCTTCTTTGTAAACAGCCTTTCGCATCTACTCCTATGATAACAATGCGACAAATATTATGCTTTTGTCCAAACTTCTGTTTAGGAAAAGCAAAGGGCAGCATGATTTCTCATTGAAGCATTTAAGACGTCGTTATGATAATGATAATTATTTGACTTTTACGCATTTGGTCTAAGATTTATGCTAAATAGTTCATCTTGGTGTAGGGCCCTGCAAATCACACATTTTCGATTCGAATCGAACCTCGAATCGAATCAGATGTATTATTCGAAAACGAATCGAATCAGGGGTGTCCAGAAGGTGACCGATTGGGGAGGGGTCCTGTAAACCTGATTTATCGTGACTGTGACGGCTCAAGTCCAGACTGATAAAATATTCCAACTACATCATCAAGGCACAAATGGTGTTAATGTATCATCTATCTTCCAGGGCTTAGTTGGATCTTTAAGAGGAGATGAAACTGACCCAGTGATCATTGCTAAAATTCCAACTTTCAGTGTACGATCAGCTCTTTACCGATCCCGAGCAAAAACAAGGCCAGCTCTTCCAAAATCTCATTCTGATATACTTCTACCAGAAATGTTCCAGAAAACAACAGCAGGGGACAACTTTCTTCTTGCTTCTGATGGCGAAGAAAAGAAAATAATGATCTTTGCGACCACAGCAAATCTTCAACTACTCAGTGAAGCGGCAGCATTATATTGTGATGGAACATTTGAGAAGTCGCCTAAACTCTGCGTCCAGTTATATTCAGTGCATGCTTTTGTTGACAATAAAATGTTCCCACTTGTGTATGGATTTCTACCAGACAAGCAGCAGTCAACTTACGTTAGATTCTTTGAACTTATCTCAAATAAATGTCAAGATGCAGGTGTGACCAACAATCCACGTGGAGGGATGGCATTCTAAATTGAAGAAAATAATCATCGGAAGTAATCCAAATTTGTACTCCGTTGTGAGTTTTATTCAACAGGAACAGGATTACACAGAATCAACAATTCTTCAACTCCGTGCCGGTGGTAAAGTTTGCCCACGACGAAAAAAGTACCGAAAAATTGAACATTTCATCCGGCATTACCAAAGAGAATACAGAGAAAGTAGAATGAACATTTTACAATTTTTAGATGCCGTGGCCAAGGCCAGTCCTTTTTGAGAGTATTTAATTAATGCCCATGTTTCATGCAATGTTTAATGTTCGTTATTTGTAATTTTTTTCTCATCTAAAATCCTGGGTAAAAGTGACCAGTAAAAGTAATTAGCACCTTTCACTAATCCCGATCTCGGTATGTTTAGTTAAGCACATCGGCATAACGAGACGACGCCGTTAATTTACGTGCGTCCATCGAACTTAGGATGTCATTGTTGACATAAATTAATGCTGTCTCGGTACTGTGCCCAGGTCTATATGCTGATTGGAATATTTCAAGTTTGTTATTTGTTGAGAGATGCTGAATAATTCTAGAAGATACAACTTTTTCAAGACATTTGAACAAAAATTTTGATACAAATTTTCAATATCTTGCTTTGCCCGAATTGTCTCCAGTGGCTCATACGCCTACTGTCTGACGGACAAATTTGAAACATCGCCTTTGGGAAAGTGGGAGTTTTGTGTTTCTAGAGCATTTCACAGGCACTTGACATGACAACAAGTACTTTTTTATTAACCCTTTGAACACGTAAGACCGCTTTTCCGGTCCAGGATCATGACACACCATACATTTAAAAAGTAGAATGGCTGCTGAGTGCTCAGTGAATTTGTAGGGTAGACCAATCGATATTTTCAACGTGCAGCCCAAAGGCTGCAAGTTGAGAATATGGATGGGTTTACCCCAAATGGTGATTATGGACTCTTCTAATTGATGTCATTCAGACTGCAAGCCGCATGGAGTCGGATTTCTTTGACCCGATTTTCACCCGAAAGTCTCGGTAGTCGGAATATTTCCTTATTATTGTCCTCCAGTCGGAAAAAATAGGTTTGTTAGTGAATTATACCGTATATTCAGTAGTTTTTTAAATTTCTAACTGTTGATATTTTTGCCCTCCGAATTTCCGACTATTGAGGTTTTGACAAATATTGGGGGGGGGGGGGGGGGACACCCCCCCTCTCCTGTCGCGACGTCCCTGGTGGCCTATATTATTACATTTGAGCAACTGCAATTCTGACGGAAAAAATTAAAAAGTTAGATTATAACGATAGTTCATCTGTGTTTTCTACTTATCTAATGCTTGTAAAATTAGCTGCAATATTTTGCTTGAATAATGATTTAATTTACACTGTATAGTAACAGTTAGCTATGATTTCTCACGCAGAAACCCATTCTAAATCTCTTCTACATGTCCCGTCAGTCAAAGGCCTACCTTCTGTCATTAAATATGAATCGATTTGAAATGGGAGGTACCTTCTCAAAACTTTATAGTTCGACAATGGAATACAAAGAGAGAACTTTGTTAATTTATACAAAAGCAGTGGTGGCGCCAGAATTTTCCCGACGGGGAGGAGGTCTCTTTCCCGAAGCGGGGCTAGGGTATTCCTCGATACGCACACAATGGAGGAGACATTTTCCCCGACGGTAGTGGTGGTGGAGTAACCCCCTCCGATGAGGGGGGCTGTGGACTCCTGAAGGTCCGGGTCTTTTCGGCCTCGGGAATGTTCCCAGTTTTGAGACCGAATGTTCCCACTTTTGGTAAAAAAATTCGGAGTTTGGGAGTTGAAAAATAACTTTAAAAAATATTTTTTTAGTTCATTTTGTTGTGTTTTTTTGTATATTAGGAGTTTTTCCAGAATATTGTTTTTAAAAAATAATATATACGACCTACCTTTTTTCCTTAAGTCGAAATATATTGAGCACGAGACTACCGATCCATAATGAATAATGAAATATAAAATTCATTGTATAACATCCACTGTATTGAATAACAGAATGACAATATGTGTGCTACAGTGCCGACATGCAAACCCGAAATGATATACTTCCTCTTGGGTGTTGTTTGACACAACTCAGCTTTAAAAGTTTGTTTTTATAAGTTCTTCTGAAGTAGTGATCAAAGTTCTGGCCTCCGATGAGATACTCATACAGCATTTTTACAGTACGACTGAAGCTTGATTTATTTAACTGCACTTGATTAGGCGATCATATATACTGTTTTTACATTTTTTTTTTGGAACACTTAAACAAAACACTCGTGGATTCGTAAGCAAATAAAGTTATAAAGCAAGTGGATTTTTTCCTTTTTGTAACCGTTTTGGATAAAATGCTGGGCTACTCCCAAAACAGCGACTGTTTGGATTTCTTTTTCTGTTGTTCTAAAACAACCAACAAATTGCGATTTCAGTATTCATAAGGAAAGAAAATCATAAAGCGAAGTTATTCGGGTCGGAAGGGATTTAAATCCTACATCGTCCCTGTGCGCCTTCGGCGCGCTGAAACTTTTCATTCATTCGAGTCCAATATCGATCTTGTTCGCTTATTTGCGTCGGAGAAATATAAAGAGAATGATATAACTACATCTAGATTTTTGAGGTTGTGTGCCAGTGTATATAAAGTGTAAATGTATTGTATATTGTGTATATTTTATACTACGCGGTATTTATTTTTGTTGTTAGTTGTAATAAAGGTATTTATACTCATATTAAACCGCGTCTCTCTTAGTCTTCCTTGTTGGAGACGGAGGCCGAGAGTTCCCGGGGCTGAATGTTCCCGAGGCCGAATATCCCGAGGCCGAAAAGACCCGCTCCCACTCCTGACACTACTCCTATTCAAAAGTAAAGCCGGGCCAATGGAATATCGGTGAACTTGAGAAAAGCTTCAAACAGAATTTTCAAGGAACCCAAGGACTCAGAAGTCGACCACTGTTAACATATGTAATGTCCTTCAAAATTATGTTACTGTTATACATAGATAAAAATACTTGAATAAATATTATACAATAAAAAGATGTTCTTTCTTCAAACGGGAAATGTTTTCTAAAGCTAAAATTAGGACCCGTGATATAGCTGTCACATGTTATTTCACGTGAGCCCGTGATACAGTTTACAGGCTATCTCACAGGAGCCCGTGGCACACATCTGGCACGCTTTATATCCATATCAATCTTTTCAAAATTCAATCGCATGTCCATTTTATTTTAATCACACCCGTTCCGGAATCTGAATCTCACTTTTCGGTGAGAGCCATTGATCATGTGCGATCTTGCCAAGGGGGATAAATCAAGCTTCTGCAACAGATGTCGCGTTTCTCCATACTCGCCACAGATATTATCACCTTGGCAACAAAGTAACTACTCGTTTTTTAAGCTTTCTCGGTTGTGACAAATACAATTTATATCCGTAAGTAAAAACTTGCCGTCTGAATTTTATGGCCTAAAAGAAACACGAATTATTCATTTATACTTAGGAGGTGAGCTACTATTATTAAGCCGGCTCATCAGGGGAGAAAGCGTGAGGAAAATGACTGTGTTTCCGAATTTCGGCGTATATTCACCCTTAGACTAGTCGACGGTCTGATGTGTACTATAACTTTGTTCAGCTGTCATGGCCTCATGGGTGATGACCGCCACTACATTCTAATTTCGTCCATTTGCAACAATTTTTGTGTGTGTGTTTGATCAGAATACAGCAGTGCTCGGACCTTGGCCTGGGGGATTCAATTTCAGATCATGGAGAATTCAGACCCGACTGAGTCTGACCCGGACCACAGCCCAGACGTCTGGCGCTTGGAACGTGAAAAATACGTCCAAAATCCAATATATAAGACCATTTTCAAATATTACCCCTATATATATAAAAAAAGAAAGGTGTGCAACAAACTTCTCAGGAAGTTTGACACTCAAAATTAGATAACGCCTATTTTTCATCTAATTTATAAACGGAACTTTTTCGATCAGTTTTAAGGCATTAATGAATGCACAATATATTTATGTTCACATGTGCAAGTGTTTCATTTATCGCTCACTCCTCATACAATCATACCAACTTTATTTTTCATAACTTTCACATCAGATTTATTTCTTGTCATCCTCCATGATACAAATTCGTAAACATTACGTCATGATCCACCGCAGTGAATAAACTGTTTGTTTCTATTTGCCAGTATGAGATAGAAAGAAAGATAATCGTTTTTCTATGGACCTGGAAGTTTGGGGCAGCTGCAGGAGAGGGGCACAGGTGCAGTCTTGGGATCCTGCATATGACTGGAAGCACAAAATGGAAGTGTGATAGCCAATGAAGTATCCAAAGTCCCTTGTCATCCATAGGGAGTATTGCACTTGAGAAACTTCTTACCGCCAGTACATTTCTTAGGGAGGGGCTCAGGGCCATGAAGCCAAATCTCAGTAAGATTAATTACCATCTTAGGCCTACCTGGACTCCTAGCCCTGGTAGGGCTATTATGGCACATTGTCTTACTGTGACTAGGGGTTGCTCGTGAGTTGTCCTGCTGGGGGGGGAGGCAGTAGGCAGTAACTCTTATTTATTTATTGGTGCTTAAGGTCACATATTTTTGCGCAATTGCTAATGATCGCGACCACAACATGAATATCAACACAAGGGATGAGAGTTGATAAATTAATCCATGTTGCCCATTTTAGAGGGCATTTGCACCTTCCAAGCATTGGTTACTGGGTCCTATTTTACCTTTCACTTCCCATTGGGAGAGGGGGAGGCAGTTATGGCCTTATGTAACTTAGTGGAAAGGGCCTGATAGGATTCTAGAGGGTGGAGCACAGGCAAATCGGGCACCCCATCTGAGTGACAACAGATTCTGAGACTGCCACACAAGGACATGTACATGTAGAGTTTAGTTTCCAGACACAGACCTACAAAATGGCGACACCCCTTTGATCTTTTAGACATGAATCAGGAATGCGACACTGTTGATCAGCAGGCTGTCTGAGACTGAGTACAGCTGAAGGCAAATGCACATGTGAATCGCTGATTCGTGTCATGCGCTGTACTTCCAAAACTTATTCAAATGACAGTTTATGTTTGACTGCAGTCATGGCAGATTCTGCTAAAGGGAATAAAGTTAAATCTTCAGCCTTCTGAAAATGGAACACAAGGGGGCAGATTGGAAGTGAAATGGAACTCATTGATGGTTGCAGTTATGTCACCAAAGTATGGTGCTTAATTTGTCAAAACATAGAAACCGTATTAGTGCAGGACTTTGAGGCAAAGCCATTAAAGCCTTGATTTTTATGCACAAGGGACAAAGTTTGTAAAAAATGACAGTGTAGATAGACACATCTAAACTCAAAAATGCATGCTTTTGCCACACATGTGGATAGAGACAGAGTTGTTCCCTACGAAACTAACCCGGAAATCAACGAAGAAGATGAAAGGTATGAACAGTGCAACAGTTGAAGCACAAAGCCAAGGACAAGTGCAGGGAAAGCTCTGACAATGTACACTGATATTAGGGATGCATTGGTCACATCATCAAAAGAGGCATACACTAAGTTAGTGACTGACACATACATCCTTGCTGTCAATGGAGCCCCTCTTAGTTTCTTTTGAACCATCATGAGATCTCAAAAGGTGACAGGAACTCGACTTATCAAAGGCATTGAAAACCACAAGCCTGCACAAGAGTTCATCCTCGCTATTGCTGCTGCAATAAGACAGAAAATAAAAAAGATAATGATGACCTCAAATGCCTTCAGTATTCTTAACGAAAGATTGCAAGCACGAAAGTCAGGCAGTGAAAAGGAACCGGTGCTAGCGGGGGTGTTGAAAGACAGGCTTCCAACATTTTACATCGTTGCTTTGCAAGACATTGACTTCTACGGAAACGCCAGTGCAGATAATATCAAGATCATGCTAGATGATGCCTTTGTAAAGAAACTTGATTTTCCAAAAGAAAAATACATCTCTCTTATGGTCGCAGCTACTGCAGACAGAGCTAATGTTAATATGCAAGTATACAATAGAGTATTAACTCAGCTTATGAAGGATTCGCGAAAATGGCTTCTCAAAATTCATTGTGTTTCCCACACAGCTGAACTTTCTATCAAAGACAGTGTTACCAGTGAGAAGTCGTTTGATTCCATGAAGGACATGATGCAAGGCCTACATACGTTTTTCAAACAAGTGGAAAATTTAAATCGCATTTCAAGGCAACTGCTGATACACTTGATGTGCAGGTCTATAACTGTCCAAAGGTCACAGAAACATGCTTTATTTTACATCACATGAGGGCTGTTGATCATTTGATAAAAAATTGGATTCCACTTTTACAAACAATTGAGAACGCAATAGCAAGTAAAAAAGACTCCAATGTCAGTGCAAAACTGCAGGGTTACTGAAGTGAACTTACTAATATGAGTTTCCTGACAACTTGTATCATTTATCGGGAAGTGGTAAAGCGATTGGCAGTTCTCTAAAAACAATTTGAGAGAGAACTTGTACTTGTATGTGATGTGAATCCAGTGATAGACACTTGCCTGGCCAACTTGGAATGAAGTAGAGAAGTCACCTTCTGACTTAGCTAGTCTATTGAGCAAAGCTGATATGGAGCTAAGTATTCAAAACACAGGATGCCACGTGGCAGGACAGTTAAATGCGCGTCTCTCCAAAAAGGGACATACAAGAAGAAAAGAAAATTCCCGACAGTACCAGATTTTGGAGTATGACGCAGCCAATTTGAAACATATCAACAGAAATGAGGTTAGCATGACTGTACTGAAACATTGAGTTACAAATGCAATCAAGCTGTGTCTGAATAGGCAGTTTGCTGCTGAGTTGGAAGAAGGTGAAATACATGAAAATGTGATTTTAACCAACCCTTCAAACTGGGTGTTAACAAAAAGGGAGTTATATGCATTGGTACGGATATGTGACAAGTTTAAAGAAACTTTATCGTCGGCCACTGTATCATTCTGTTATTCATGAATAGAATGCGAATGGAAGGACTTGAAGACACTCGTTAATCGAAACTACAGGGGAGTGAAAACATGCAAGATGTGGGAGAAGATATTTCAATATAAACGAACAGAGTTGCCAAATGTGTGTCTAGTCGCAGATATTCTACTGTGCGTTTGTGTGTCAAACTGCCAAGTCAAACGCGGATTCAGTATTCTCACTGCGATGCTTACTGATAGAAGATTACTGATGAACCATATAACGATGGAAGCTCTCCTTCTGATAAAAGGAAACAACCCAGTTTGGACTGAACAGGAACGTGAAGAAATAATAGAGTCAGCTGTTGAATTCGATGTTTCTGGTGCGACGAGAAGGAAAGTCAAGCTTGAGGCAACTGGTAACATCAACCCATTGCATTACTTACCCAGAGAAATGAAATATATGGAGTCTGATTCTAGTGAAGGTGAGGCTGAGGCATCAACATTGCACTCGGATTCAAGTATGAGTTCTGACACTGAAAGACAGGACGACGATTCATACACTGACTGAGAGTGTCAGTGATTAGTCATTACTAAACTAAACAGGATTGTTTGTTTTGAACATTTCAGTCTAAGGAGGCTGAGTAGGAGGTCTATTACCGTTTATAATCTAAATCCCATAAACAAAGTGTCAGTGATTACTAAAATTCAGTTGGATTGTTTGTTTCATGCTTTTTAGTTTTAAGAAAGTTTAGTATAATCTCTTTACTAGATGTCAGCGATTAGTTAATTAGTAACCACTGACATGTTGTAAAAAGATTATAAGACCGGTAAAATTGGAAATCGTTTCTAAAATGTAAAATTAAACTGGAATTGTTCGTTTTCAGTATACTATAAGAAAGAAATTAAACAGGATTATCGATTTGTTTTTAGTCTAAGAAAGTCTATAAAGTTGGTTTGTTGTGAATATAAAACACTTACCTCTGATATATTTGTTTCACTTGTTTTTGGTAAACTTGAATTCAAACAAAAACGGTAACTGATTCAACTTTATTTCAGATTACAGCTGACACAGGGTTTCCACTAGAATGTGGGGGGGGGGGGGGGGGGGGGGGGCGTCGACTGGATACATTCCCCTCGCCGATCATACACTGCTTCAGTCATAAAAGCTGGTACATGCAGTTAACAGTTGAATTTTTGTTTCACTTGTTTCCGTGAAAAATAATTTTCATAAACAATCGTGAAGTTTGTTTACATGATACATGAACGCCAGGCTTACGAGGCGTTAAATAATCAGGATTATATATTTCACAACACCGTTTCCACTTTCACCCACAAACAGTATTTGAGATGGCCTGTCACCGACCTGTCACCGACTAGGTTAAAATTTTAAAACATCAACATTTCCTGCCATTTAGTATGGTTTACAGATCAGTTTTTCTCCAGCGAAATACACCATGGGCATGTCAGATGCAAAAAAATGGCCTTCCTGTGAGTTGTAATTTAAAACAATTGAACATTTTCTCTGTCTGACGCAAACCATGGTTGCGCCGACAGTCTGGTTTTCCCCTCACACCGGACCTGCCAATTTATCCCTAGCGGAAACCCTGACTGACAGTTTGTGCATTATAAGATTGTATCACATGTAGGTAGAAATTTTTAGACAATTTTTCTAATGGGTCAGTATGTTTTTACAGAAAAAACTTTTTAGGCAAGTGATTTGCTTGCCTAACTGGTTTTCAGGCAAGCGATTTGTTGCCACCCTCAATTTTTCATATGGCCAAGACTGCAATAAGCATATATTTACAATAAATTACACTCAGGTCAAGCTCTTTACTGTATTTACAGGGACTATTGTACATATAAATATGTGTCATGGCTAAAACAGTAATAATATGTAATTTAACAGTTACAGCGCTACATACATATCAATGAGTTATAATATCATTTCAAAAGCACACAATAGTAATGCATTTTCATATAAATCATACATACAATAAGTAACATACCATATACCAAGTAATTTAATAATATACGGTGTTCACAAAAGTAACTCATTTCAGCGCATAAATCTTTGAACATTCCTTGAGAGGCCAGCTTGTGGTGATCTCGTTTTTGACTCTAATGTGCCCAAAGCTCCATTAATTTATCTTCTGCTTCATTAGTTTTCTTTCTTTGGAATCTTTTCAATTTTCCTTCATTTACCATCTGTGTTGGGTAAAGCTGGTTCTAATGATATCCATACTTGTATGGTTTTATTGAGAAACTACCAAGATATTTTAGGCTGTGGTAGGCTTATTCCGATTAATTTTTTGGTCGTTTTCTGTTACTATGTTAGGCAAAGGCTTAACACTTCCTTTATAATCATGTAAGTTTTTTAATGGAAAAATTAGAATAATTTATTTTTGGATAATCTGCAAAGCTAATTTGTCAGTGAAACGTAAACCTTGTTCATGAAATGGACTATAAATAAACCATCCCTTCAATATATATTACCTGAAACAGGATGATTTTGAATCAAATTGAATTTCAAAGCTTTGCAAGATCGTAAGTTCATAGGCCATTGTTTAGAGTACCTAGTGGTCCACAGCTGTAGATTTTTATGTGTTTATAAGTTTTATACTGGTCAAATAAGTACTAGTAATAGTGTGGTTATATATGCACTTGTCAAGTGGTTGCTCTCCGCGGGAACCCCAGGAAGTGAAGCAGTAAACTCTGTTTTACTGGTAAAATAGCACCCAGTCACCAATGCTTGGGAGGTGCAAACCCTCTCTAAAATGGGCAACATGGCTAATTAACGCTCACCCGCGGTCTTGAGTTGATACTAATGTTGTGGTCATGATTAGCCATTGTGCAAAAATATGTGACCTTAAACACCAATAAATAAATTGTCAAGTGGTTGTATACCAAATACTCTCTAGGCTCTATGTCTGTTGTTTTTTATAATGAAAAAAAATTCTGTATAAATTTGCATTTGAAACAGTTCCATAAATTTTTTTCAACTGCAGTAGTTTGCAATTAAAATATTTCCCAACTATTTCAGTTTATCCTCAAAATGGCAGATCAAGAAGCACCTTCTACAAGACCACCAGAGCCATTATCTGTCAATGTTCTTAGAGTTAGGAATTTGGTAAGTATTGTGTACAATAAGTGATATATTATTTACTTATGATAGTAGATTACGCTATATATGGAAAAAGTATTTCAAACAGGTCTAAAATTTTTACATATTCGGTAAGCTGAAACATGGGCCATGAGTCCACCCAGGCCCCTCTCTCCAGCCCCCAGCCCCCATCCCCAACTTGCCCCTCAATGCAAAAGTTGCACCCTATTTCCACCCATCCCCCCCCCCCCCCCCCAAAAAAAAAAAGAAAAAAGAAAACAAATAGATAAGCAAACAAAAAAATAAATGTGTGTTTCCAGTTGTCTTAATCAACCCTAATTTCAACTGTAACAGTGGGTAGACATTTTAAAGGCTAATAATTTAACTGTTTATTCTTTGCATTATTCAACTTGCAATTTAAACACAATTTGTACTATTTTTAACCCTTTACCAAAGCACCAGATATCAAATTAAATTTTTTTTTTTAAACTGGTCAATTTGTAACTTACGAGGACTGATGCAGCTGATTCGTAAGGTAAATGGTTAAAATGAATGACAAATCACAGGGCTTTATATTTCGACGAGAAGCCGAGAATTGATTCGCACACAGATTCGCGCATTAAAACCGACAGGAATCCATATAGATTCTCGCTGCACTTCTGCTAGGATGCGCACGAAAAAAAATTGAGTCAATTTAACCCTTTAACTAACACAGCGGCAACAAATTAACCAATAGAAGGCTAACATGACCTGAAATATCCTGACACTTTGCCAATAAAATCTTACAAATATGGCTGTCATTGGAACCGGCTCATTGAGCCGGTTCCAACGACAGCCATATTTGTAAGATTTTATTGGTAAATATTGTTCATTTCATTATTTTATCATTTATTTATTATTTATTGATTAAAAATTATCAAACTTAGTTTTAAAAACTAAAAAAAGTGTGTTGGGTAAAGGGTTAACATGTGTTATCAGTATACAACTGTGGTTCAACCATGGTGGCATTATGGGATCCTGGGACCTCATAGTAGGTATGGATTCTCGCAACCATTTTCACGAGAATCCAAATGGATTCTCACAAATTTAGACGAAATATAAGCCCTGAAATCAAGTGAAAATAGAAATTGTCAACTACCGAGAAAGTTGATGATTACTTTACTGATCAATTATATGTAACTGTGACAGTGCTGAATACATTTTCTGTAAGATCTAGCTACCTAGGCCAACATGGCTTCATTTGTACCCATTTTGGTCTGGTCGGGAAATCTTAAAAATACATAGAGGATATCTAATGTTTTCTTGTGAATACCAGGATTTATCTCATGAGTGAGTGAGAGAATTTGTATTTTCACGAGCAGCTTGCTGCGAACGAAAATACAAATTCTCTCACTCACGAATGAGATTAATCCCAGTATTCACAAGAAAACATTAGATTTTCTTTTTATTATACCCCTTTCATTTGAAGCTTCAACTGAAACGATCCAAACCGACGTCCATACCATGCAAGAAATCTGTTTACACAATCAGCTGATCACTATTTCTGCTGACACAGATCACATTGGATGTTGTGTACATCCACACAAAATAGTTTTCAGGATTGCTGACGTAATTTTTAGCCACAAACAAATTCAGTAAAATGAAATTTCTACTTCATTTTCGCTTCATTAATAATTCTTCAACATTGAATTGAAATAATTCAACAATTTAATTCTGAAACAGTGTATTCTGCCACGTCTTGTTATACTCACTAGTGGAGCGAGAACAACTTTTATTTTGCGCTTGTGAAAATTCATTGTAAATTTCAAGTTCACACAAAATGTAAATCACTGATCTGTTTGATCTCACTAGTGAGGAGAAAAACGCAATTTATTTTTTTACCGATTCCTATTATAATTAGATGTTAGGGGTGTAATAATAAGTTATAATACCCAAAGTTTCGTGCAACTGTTTTTCATTAACATTTTAATATCTGGGTTAAAGTAACAAAAAGTATTAATTAAACCATGTTCAGAAAGGCCCACTAAACTGGATATCTCTTAATTGAAAAACCCTGTAAAGTGAATATAATTTCCAAACACAGATCCATTTACTATACCCTCAGTACAAATTTGTCCTGTTAATTACATATAGATTATAGAGTAAACTCCTGTTAATTGAATAAAAAATCTTGTGATATGTCGAGAAATTATCCTAACAGTCTCCAAACTCCCCTTGTTTATTAACCCTTTACCCAACGCAGACGATTTCAAAATTTATTATTTGAAATATTTTTGAATTTTTAAAAAAAAATTTCAAGAAATCCATATCATGTGACCCCTCTTTGGAACACGCTCAATGAGCTTGTTCCAAAGAGGAGTCGCATGATATTGTTTTGTTGACATTTTCCGAAAAAGTATATTTTTTCATCTGCTGAATTTGCATATTATGCAGGCGATTAGTTGGGAAAGGGTAAAGTCATTAAACGAAGTTGAATTGACTTACTGGAGCCCGATTTTATACCACAATTACCTATTCTACTATATATAAACAGCCTATGACATAAATTTTTGCCTTACAAACTGTTCTTGGTGAACATGCCAGCAATGGAATTTCAATAGTTAAAATTTACACCTGCAGTTGGAACTACATCCAAGTTGACGTCTGGTGATCTCGATCTGAATGCAAACTTGTCTGAATTTATTGCTTGTTGCCTCGGGAAGACTAAAATGAAAGAGGCAATTATTTATTATGTTTTTAAATGAGTTTACCTTACATGATACCAAAAATTAACAAACGTGCATTGTCTCATGTTAATAAAGCATCCATAACTCAAAATAGTATGGTATTAAAATGAAAAAGGTCCCATGATTTGTGGTTTTCTTTTTCTATTTTGTTTTGGCGATAAAATTGACAGCGCAAGTACTGCCCACTGATGGTCATGTTAACAAAAACAGATTTGCATGTGTGAAAGTCTGCTGCTTAGTAAAATTGAAAAAAAATAATTACGATCATGGTATAAATAAAATATATATCCAAAGTACATCGGTGTACCAAATATTTGAACTGTTCGTGGTGAAGTGGTGTTAACCACTCAACAAAGGCTTGTGGTTAACACCGCTTCACCCCTCGTGTTAAACACCATTTCACCACTCGTGATGAACATTTGGTACGCCAAATATTTTTATTTTTCACCTTTATCCAAAACAATACGCAATAAAGATGTTTTTCTTTGATCTTTTAATATTTTCTCTTCTGTCAAGCTTCCGGCTTTGAATTTTGGAAATGTCATCTCCAATTAACCCTTTACCTAACATGAAAAGCAGAAGATACTTGCAAAAAAAAACTTGAATAACTAATTTTTTTCATCTCAAAAACATAGGTTATAAAACCTTGTTTGAATGAGCTCGTTCCAACGAGGAGTCATAACCTGTGTTTTTGATACAAAAAATGAAAATTAATTGGCGATTTTTTAGAATAGCACTGGCCGGTTTTGGCCATTATGTTGGGTAAAGAGTTAAAATCATATCTAAAAATGTGGTACCTACCTCAGGGTATTTTTTGTTTTTAAAAATTTGATTAGCAGTTTCCATCTTAGTTTCAAAAAGTGATGATAAATAATGATTATAAGGCTAATATGATGAAAGAAAAATGGTCAGCATTTGGACTTTTTTGTATAGCATTTTGCAATGTGAATCCAGTCATCAAATACCCTGTACCTGAGAAATTCTGAAGAGCACTGGCCACATTTTTAGGTGACATTATTGTCGTGATAGGGGCACAGTGACTGAGTTGGTAGAGGTGCAGGCAGCAAGCCAAGAGGTCCTCAGTTTGAATCCCACCTGCGGCAACTGCGTTGTGTCCTTGGGCAAAACACTTCACCCCCATTGCCCACATGGGGGCACGGTAGCATTGTTTACTTTTACTAACGCGACTTCACTTCTTCAACCAATGCTAACCCTGCTTGTGTGGAGTTAGTATGTTAGGGGGGCCTGACAATTGCGCGCTGTTGCTTGGTGGTTCTCTCTGGGTGCTCTGGCTTCCTACACCTGTAAAACTGTCCTATACGAGGTGACTCTGGCTGTTGAAAGAGTCATAAAACCCAAATAAATAATTAAATTGACGTGATGTCACAAACAGTGAAATTTCTTCCGATTTTCATGAAATTTTAGTATGTTGTAGAGTTCAAAAAATAAAAAAAGATCTGTATTTTTTATTTTCTGATTTATTACCATCTTTGAACTTTTTAAGTTGCTTCAAAGTTAGGGGTTGTTTTGTGTATTTCTCATTGAAAATACTGATTTTCAGTACCACAGCTCTCTACAGATAATACCCACACAGCTATAAAATTTCATGATGGCTTTATAAAATTAATTTGTTGTAATTTCAGCATTAACCCTTTATCCAAAATGATGTCAATTTGACATGTTTTTTCTTGGAACGTTTGATATCTGCCCTCTTGTGGAACTCTCACTCACGAAATCTTTGAAATATATTCTCCAATAAAAAGTTAAACCATATCTAAAAATGCAATAATTTTTCATTCAGTCGGCCAAAAATTCGTCTTTGGTTAGGGGTGGGATAAGGGTAAGGGGTTGAACGTTAGATTTTTTTATTTATGTTGTTGGCTACTGATTGGTCCAATTTACCGTGATTCATTCTGTTCAACAAAAGCCAAATTATACCCATTCTGTTGGCTAGAGTATTGGCATCCTGGCAGAAATATCTGCCAGCAGCATGCATGGAGTAAAATGTCTTGTATTTGATTATTGAGGCCAAATTGGTCAATGGAGATTAGGAATTTAATTGCTGGTTGTCAGAATAATTATTCAAGTCAAAAATTGAGAGAGCGATTGGCCAATGAGTATTCCATCTTACTTTAATTGTTGATCTGTACGCGCAAACTTAAACCTTTACCCAATGAATCAGCTACATCCACCTGTGTAATTTTCAATTAAGCAGTAGAAAAAATATTTTTTTCTCCAAATATGTCAACAGAGCCATGTCATGTGACCCCCTCATTGGAAGGAGATTGTTCCAATGAAGGGTCACATGACATGGTTTTGTTGACAGGGTTCGTACACCATACTGGAGAACTGAAAAATACTGGAAAAATGGTTTTCCATTTTTCAGTCCTGGATAAATACTAGAGAAATGATCTCAAGTTGGTAAATACTGAAAATATACTTGAATTGTGATTTTCACTGCCCCTACACTAATTTACCACCCCAAACAAACTCTTGCCAATATGATAAATTGAAGTTGTTTGCCAGAAATAATGCTTGGTACCAGCCATCATACAGGTGGATTTAAATTCTCAGCAAATTTTGAAGACCTGTTCATTACTTCTGTATCTTCTGAAATATGGTATATGCCTTTGTTATCACAAGTTTAAGTAGCTGCATAGTCAAGAACTTTGAATTGCAACTAGAAAATTCTCAGTGGAAACAGGAAATATGCTGGAAAAATACTGGTATTTCAACCAAGTTTGAGTGTATGAAACATGTGTTGAATTTTTGTTGTTGAAATTTTGAAAATCAATAATTAAAATAAAATAATAGAGTTTGATGTTCTGAGCATTTTGTAAAGGGCTAAGGAGTAATAATCTGATTTCAATAAGGTTTTTTTCATTATTAACTACCATATATACTTTTACATAGCTGCAGATGACTTAACAGTGTTCCTACATTATTGTTGGCTGCCTGTACAGGCAGCCAAAAATAATGTAAAAACACTATCACAATAAATGCATCCTACCCATAGAGTTCTCAAGGAAGAATACATCTGGGACAACTTTTACAGAACAATAAAATGGACAGTTTGTGGCTGTATGGAGACTTAAGGGCTAACAGGGGGGCGTGGTGGCTCAGTAGGTAGAGGAGCAGGCTGCAAGCCGAGAGGTCCTCGGTTCGAATCCCACCTGTGGCAACCACGTTGTGTCCTTGGGCAAGACACTTCACCTCCATTGCCCACGTGGGGGCACGGTGACGTGTACTAAGGCATAGTGCACGTCAATGGTGCACTGTCTTCAACCAATACTAACCCTTCTTGTGTGGAGTTAGTATGTTGGGGAGCTGACAGTTGCTCGGTGGTTCTCTCTGGGTACTTCGGCTTCCTCCACCCGTAAAACTGTTGAGGTCATGATTAGCCATTGTGCAGAAATATGTGACCTTAAACACCAATAAATAAATAAAAAAATAAGGGCTAACATTTGTTTTGGACAAGATGAAATTCTTAGTGATTTGCTGAAAATTAATAGAGTTTCTGAAAGTTTTTTTGAGAATTTAATGATTTTGTTATAGCTTCTGATTATCATTTTCAGAAAGGAACAAAGGGAGATAATGTGACTACACTGGTAAAGCTTGAGTTTGGTGAGAAGACCCTTGGAGAATCACCAAAAGTTGACTGTTCACCAGATAATCCAACAGAGTTCAATTATACTGCTACACTAAACTGTACATATGATGATCCATATTGCTTAGATGAAATTGCGCACAGGCCTATTGTATGTAAGTATAAATCATCTATTTGATTGACTGTTTGTTTTGTTCTGTACCTGTGCAAATAAAAAAATTAACCCTTTACCAAATACAGTATTCTTTAACCCTTTACCCAACACAGCCGATATAAAAATTTATTATTTTAAATATCGTTTTTTAAAATTTTTCAAAAAATTTCAACAAAACCATATCATGTGACCCCTCATTGGAACGAGCTCATCGAACTCGTTCCAACAAGGGGTCACATGATACGGTTTTGTTGAAATATTTTGAAAAATAATATTTTTTCAACTACTGAATTTGCATATTACGTGGGCAGATGCGGCTTTTTCATTGGGCAAAGGGTTAAAAATAAATTAAATTTCACATTTTTGAAAACAAATTTCACAATTTTTCAATAAAACCATACAAATATGGTATCACCAGAACCTGGTTCTAACCATATCTATATTTGTATGTTTTTATTGAGAAACTTTTAGGCTGTGGTAGGCTTATCCTGGTTAATTTTCTGGCTGTTTTTGTCCGAAATGTTAGGTTAAGGGTTAAATATCCACATTATCAAAATTTGTTAGTTCAGTTATTTTTAGATTCACTTATTTTCTAATAAGTGAATCTTTTGGTATTCTTATTTTTCTTTTTTTTTTCTGCTAAAGCCGTGTAAAATGTACTCACTATGCCACCTTTTGCCCCAATTCTCAGAAACTCTCTGGTCAATTTGGCTGAAACTTTCGTAATATTTGAAGCATAACTAACTGCATCTGCCTACATAGGCGGTATTACCCACCTAGACCCTTTTTTGCCACAAACTTCCCCTAAAGATGCATTTTTTTACAAAAATGGCCAACTTTCACATACCATTTCTCAGAACTGCAGCCATGCTTTTTGCAAAACATGTCCCATGAAAAGATCGGGCATTTATCCAAGAACAATTTTGCTGTTATATGTTTTATTCAAAATTTTAACCTTCACCCAGTTTTCAGGCCTTGAATTGGAGAACCCTCAAATTCTTCATAAAATTGGCTCATTTTGATTTCATTTTTCTCACACTTTTGAATGGAATATCGAATAATGATTTGCATCTTCATATTCATAATTGACTACCGGGCAAATTTGCTGTTATAAGTTTGGTTGTAAAGTTTAACCCTTTACCCAACGTAACAGACAAAACCAGCCAGTGCTATTCACAAAAATTGCCAATTAATTTTCATTATTTTTTTCATTTTTTGTCTCAAAAACGTAGGTTATGTTGAGCTCATTCCAATGAGGGGTCATAACCTGTTTTTGAGACAAAAAAATGCAAAAACTTAGTTATTCAAGAATTTTGTTTGCTTGTGTCGTCTGCTTTTCAGGTTAGGTAAAGGGTTAACCCTATGCCTATTATGGTTGCATAAATGTATGTGCTATCCAGAAAAATTCCCATTTTTTCAGAATTTGGTAAGTTTAAGTGGCAATTTACTACATTCCTAAATGATTCAGTGCTGAATGCCTTCTATGGCTGCATGAAGCAGTCATAGTATAACTTTTGTTCTATATGTTACTAGCGGGTGTTACCCGGTGTTGCACGGGAGAAGATGGTTATATCATCCGTTTTCAAAATAGAAGGTCATGGTTACCAATTTCAAGGTCAAGGTGACACTGCATGGGCACCCCGATAAAGTCAAATTGATTGATGAGTCAATATACCCGCACATATGAAATTTTAGCCCGATTGGCCCAGCTGTTTTCGAAATAAAAGGTCAAGGTCACCAATTTCAAGATCAAGGTCACCCTGCATGGGCACCCCGATAAAGTCAAATTGATCGATGAGTCAATATACCCGCACATATGAAATTTTAGCCCGATCGGCCCAGCTGTTTTTGAAATAAAAGGTCAAGGTCACCAATTTCAAGGTCAAGGTCACCCCGCACAGGCATCCTGATAAAGTCAAAATGATTGATGGGTCAATATACCTGCACATCTGAAATTTTAGCCTGATCGGCCCAGCCATTTTCGAAATAAAAGGTCAAGGTCATCAATTTCAAGGTCAAGGTCACCCCGCACTGGCACGGCACCCACCCCATGTTACTCGCAGGGACTAATTACCCCCGTGTACAAAATTTGACATCGATCGGTCGAGAAACGGAGGAGTTCACCCAGAACAAAGATAGATAGAGTGAGATATAGATGCAGACATTCGCATTTATATATTAGATTATTAAAAGTTTAACCCTTAGAGATTTGAGAGTTCTTATAAGGGTACTGTCAAAATAATTGTAATTTTCGACAATTTTCACATTCGATTTCTCAACATTGGAGCCATATTTTCTCAAAATGTTTCACATGGAAAGATAGGGCATTCATCCAAGAACAATTATGCTGTTATATGTTTTAACCTTTACCCAGTTTCCAGGCCTTGAACTGGAGTACTCTCAAATTCTTCATAAAATCAGCTCATTTTCAGTTAACTTTTCTGCCGCTTTCGAATAGAATATCCAAAAATGATTTGCATGCCCGTTTTCACAGTTAATGTTTCACATATTTGCTGTTGTAAGTTTTGTTGTGAAATTTAACCCTATGCCCACTCTGGCTGCATAAAAATAGGTGCCATCCAGAAAAACTCATTTTTTTTAGAATTTGGTATGTTCAAGTGACAGTTTCCCCCATATCTAATTCATTGAGTGCTGAATGCTTTCTGTGGCTGCATGCAGAAATCAAAGTATGACAACTTTTATTTTATATCTTAGTGTAAAGTTTAACCCTTTACCCAACGAATCGGCCGCATCTGCCCGCATGATATGCAAATTCAGCAGTTGAAAAAATATTATTTTTCAAAAAATTTCAACAAAACCATATCATGTGACCCCTCATTGGAACGAACTCGTTCCAACGAGGGGTCACATGATATGGTTTTGTTGACATTTTTTGAAAAAAATTAAATTATATTTAAAATAATAAATTTTGATATCGTCTGCGTTGGGTAAAGGGTTAACCCAATGCCAATCCTCGTTGCATAATGATAGGTGTCATGAAAAAAAATCTCGTTTTTGGGGAATTTTGTCAGTTGAATACTAAAAAGCTATCAAAAATGGGCCCTTATAGCATAATTCTCATAAATCCTCAGAGGGATTGGTCTGAAACTCTCCTAATATCTGCAGCATCACAAAGCGCATCTCAGAACATAGGCGGTATCCCCCGCATTAACCTCTTTTTGCCACAAAAGTGTGAACAAAGCACATTTTTGGCAAAAATTAACTAATGTTCACATGCAATTCCTCAGCACTGGAGCCATATTTTCTCAAAACGTTGACTAAGCCAAGAAGAATTTTGGTGTTATATGTTGTGTTCAAAGTTTTAACTCTCTGACAGTTTTGGGGATTTGGAGTGAAGTACCCTCATATCCTTTGAGAAATACGCGCACTTTGAGTTCCCTTTGGCTACCATTTTGGATGGAATATCGGAAAATCATTTGTTTATCAGTATTTATAATTGACAACTGAGCTGACATTGGACCATACATGTGTCCAGAGACTTTTGCAATTTACTCTTGACTTCGGTATTAACCCTACACCATTTATGTTTGTGTCACTAACAGTAATGTCAGAAGAATTGTTAGACACTGTACACACAGTTTTCTATCGGTTATGAACTGAGTGGCCTGAAATACTTCCTATGTAAGCAAACCTATTTTCCCGGTGCCTCAAAAAGCAAGCGAAATAGGTGAATCTCTCGATTTCTTGAAATCGAAAAATCTAGTTGATGAGAGTTAACATGATACATGTTTGTTGAAATTGTTTTAAAATTAATTTCTTTTCAACTACTCAATTTGTATTTTCATTTTTTACAAAATTTTAACAAAACCATATCATGTATTTATTTATTATTTATTTATTTATTGGTGTTTAAGGTCACATATTTCTGCACAATGGCTAACCATGACCATGACAGTTTTACGGGTGGAGGAAGCCGGAGTACCCAGAGAGAACCACCGAGCAGTGGCGAGCAACTGTCAGCTCCTCAACATACCAACTCCACACAAGCAGGGTTAGCATTGGTTGAAGACAGGTGCACCATCGGCGTTCAGTATGCCTTAGTACACAGCGTCACCGTGCCCCCACGTGGACAATGGGGTGAAGTGTCTTGCCCAAGAACACAACGCGGTTGCCGCAGGTGGGATTCTCGGCTTGCAGCCTGCACCTCTACCAACTGAGCCACCGCGCCCCACCATATCATGTAACCCTTCATTGGAACGATGTTGAGGAGATGATATGGGTTTAAATTTTTTTTTTTCTTTTTACAGTTGATCAGTTTGTAAACTACGCAGACAGATTTTTTCTGATTTGTTTGGAAAAGGCAACTTGAAAATTCCTTTCCTTCTTTCAGGCAACCATTTTTTTCAAGTAAATTTTTTTTTTTTTTTTATCAGAATAATCAAGTAAATTCTGTGATCACTCAATGTAGTTTGGTGATTTGCACCCAAGATGGTCTGGCATACTGTCAAGGCGGTCTGGTACAGTCTAGGTCATTCTAGTCTGGTACCCATGCCTGGACAGTCCAAAGTTGTCCGGTCATTTCATATGTTAATGAATTGCCTGTTTTCTCAAAGTTGTTAACCCAATGCAGACGATATCAAAATTTATTATTTTAAATATCATTTTTTTTAATTTTTCAAAAAATTTTAACAAAACCATATCATGTGACCCCTCGTTGGAACGAGCTCGACGAACTCGTTCCAACAGGGGATCACATGATATGGTTTTGTTGAAATTTTTTGAAAAATAATATTTTTTCAACTGCTGAATTTACAAATACCGTGGGCGGATGCGGGCGATTCGTTGGGTAAAGGGTTAACCTACATATTAAAAAATAAAATTGACTGCTTGCAAAGAGTGCATATACAATGCTTGATGAATTAAATATTCAACTGCTTTCTGGAACTGCATACTAATCAGGTGCTTATGATTTGATTGACAGCTAAAAAAAATGTTCAATCATCATTTCTACACCTTGATCTTTGAAAAGGCTTGTGTGATACATGCAGTCATCCCGGTAATCTGTTTTGGCAGACTTCTGGCATTAAAGCAATGTCACGGGTGACGAGAAGTCAGAAGTAGGCAACATCAAATCATGCAGCCATAAGTTGGCATCACCAAAAATCATGTGGCTTCCCAAGAAGCCGCTTTCAACTGAATCGCTGATAATGCAGCATGGGGATCGTGACATCTTTTTAATTATGCAATTGCAATGTTTTCATGGCATCAAATATTTGACTGTTAACCACTTGAACCCATTAATACATCATTGTTAATTGTATGTTGGGATATATATGTGATAAATTTGCAATAGTTGGCATGACGTAAAATAGTGGACCAAATCGGAAAATACCAGACCAGGAGTGTAAACCAGTCCAAACTGGTCCAGAGGCAGGTGGTCGAAAACGTGGTCCAGGGATGGACCATGAACCGGATCAGTCGAGGGTGGTCCAGTCTGCATCACTAATGTAGTCAACAGGTATTTGCAATAGTTGATAAAGGCCAAGTGTCCAAAAGCTTCAGAATGTAGAGTGTAATGTTGCTGCAGATATTCCAGTTTCTGTGCTGTAAAGAAGTGGGCTATATTATGGCTTGGAGTTGACTGTGTGAAAATGGTGGTCCTAAAAGAAGAATAGTCCATCGCCAGAGGTGTGTCCATACAGACCACTATTTTGGTATAGTCAATGACATGTTATGCAATAAATACTATATTATAGATTACAAACCAAGGAAGAATCTTACAATACATCAGGATTCCATTTCTAACTACACTGCCTGCCTATTGTCAAGGATCTTGCCCAAGATAGTTAGCTCAATTTTGGCAAAGCCAAATTTGAGGTATTGTCATGGCCCGTCGTCCGTCTGTCTGTCCATCTGTCTGTCCATCTGTCACGCTGTACACACGGCTCGGGCTAAAGGCCGTATTTATGAACAGATCTTTACGAAACTTCTTGGGTACCTTTGTTATCATTGTGAGACGAGAACAAGTGTTTTTGGGTCCGGTCCGAAATTCAAGATGGTCGCTGGCAGCCATTTTGTACAAAATTAGGTGCAATCTGATTTTTGCACAGAACTTCCATATGAAAGCTTTGAGTTGAATAATTTTTTGTATGAATGTTTAGTACCATGGGATACATCACATATAATACAGGTTTTTTTCTCATGCATAAATTATGCAAATTAGACTAACTTTGATTTATTTAGTGTTACTTTCAGCACTGTAACTGCAAATGCCATACGGCTCGGGCTAGAGGCCGTATTTATGAACCGATCTTTATGAAACTTCTTGGGTACCTTTTTTATCACCGTGGGACGAGAACAAGTGTTTTGGGGTCCGGTCTGAAATTCAAGATGGCCACTGGCAGCCATTTTGTACAAAATTAGGTGCAATCAGATTTTTGCGCAGAACTTCCTTATGAAAGTGTTGATTTGAATAATTTTTTTGTGTGAATGTTTAGTACCAAGGGATACATCACATATAATACAGGTTTTTTCTCGTGCATAAATTATGCCAATTAGACTAACTTTGATCTATTTACTTTATGAAACCTCTTGGGTACCTTTGTTTTCACCGTGGGATGAGGACGAGTGTTTTGGGGTGCAGTCTGAAATTCAAGATGGCTGCCGGTGGCCATTTTGTACCAAAATTAGTGCAATCAGTTTTTTGTACAGAACTTCTGTATGAAAGTTCTGATTTGAATAATTTTTTGTATGAAGGTTTAGTAACATGGAATACATCACATATAATACAGATTTTTTTTATCAAGCAGAAATTATGCAAATTAGATGAACTTTGATTTATTCAGTGCTACTAACACACAGTAAGTGCATGTGTCAATACAGCTTGGGCTAGAGACTGTATTTATGAACCGATCTTCACAAAACTTCTTGGGTACATTTGTTATCGCCTTGGGATGAGAACGAGTGTTTCTAGGTGCTGTACAAAATTCAAGATGACTGCCAGTGGCTATTTTGTACTGAAATTAGGTCCAATCAGTTTTTGTACACAACTTCTATACGGCTCAGGCTAAAGGCTGTATTTATGAACCGATCTTTACGAAACTTCTTGGGTACCTTTATTATCACTGTGGGACGAGAATGAGTGTTTTTGGGTGTGGTCCAAAATTCAAGATGGCTGCCAGCAGCCTTTTTGTACCAAAATTAGTGCAATCAGTTTTGTGTACAGAACTTCTGCATGAAAGTTCTGATTTGAATAAATTTTTGTAGGAATGTTTAGTAACATGGAATACATCACATATAATACAGGTTTTTTTCTCGTGCAGAAATTATGCAAATTAGATGAACTTTGATTTGTTTTGTGCTACTTATACACAGTAAGTGCACATGTCAATACGGCTCGGCTAGAGTCTGTATTTATGAACTGATCTTCACGAAACTTCCTGGGATACCTTTGTTATCACCTTGTGACAGGAACAAGTGTTTTTGGGTGCCTTTGTTATCACTGCTATGAGAACAAATATTCTAATACAGTTACTATAAATCTCGAAATTTGATTGGTTAATCAATAAAATTTGCGACAGTAAAATTGGCGTGACCTGTCGCAAATTTTGTGTAAAAACTATTTCAGGAAAGTCAAGATGTATTCGTGGGCATTCTATTTTCGTTCCATTTAGAGTTATTGACTTCCATATCCAAGGTAAACAAACTGTGAATGCGTTGACTTTCTGTAAAACAGAAATGTTTTCTATCTTTCTTGTAATTAACTGTAATTAATATGGATGAAGTTGGAAAGTTTAATATTAATGTGGAAGAGGTTTGGCAGAGACTGCTGAGTAATGAAATGTGAGCTGAAAAAACTGATTCCGACAGGCTTAACAACAACCGTGTTGAGCTAGTCAGTGATATTCTGATAATTTATTAATAGCAATTTTTCGTACATACGATGAAGAATTTATGGACGCTATGTACGAAATAGAAAACCAAAATTCGGACAACTGGCAATAAAAATTTTAGTTGTCCAACAATTTCTGACCGATCCGCTAGCAATATGTTATAACATCGACTTAAAGTGCAAGCGGTCCTTTCATTTTCTAATTTGTCACCTGCGTTCATGGCACCAACATATACAACTGCAGAAACGCGTTCACCACTGAGCCTGAGAGAGGTGAACAATTCGTTCTGCAACAATTATGTCACTACCAGTAGCCCAATTCTACCAGACATGACTTCCCAGAAACAGTTTAAAGGAAACAACTGTACTGTAACCATAAGTAATTATTACGGTTAAACATGGGCTTCCAATCAAAGATCTCAATATTTTTAACTTTACTGGTAAATCCTTGAGTCGAGTGCTTTCTGACTCGGACTGAAAAATCACAATGTAAACTCTAAACTTTGAACAGGAAAGCAGCCGGTGTATTTTGTTTTCAGATTGTCACAAACTTTTAAATATGATAAATGTCGTCAGTACAAATATAAATATATTTTGTTATTGGTGATAATGACTAAAACGTTTGGAACTATTTGTATAGTGGCAGTGTAAAAACATTTCGTGATTTTGTTCGGAACTTCCAAATGACGTCACGAAGGCTGTATTTTTAGATTTAAATTGTTGTCTTCAACAAGGCGTTGTTTTATAGTTGGGAGATCAAATACTATCTCTGTTTTCAGCAGAATTATATTAGAAAATGGGGATAACTATGTTGTATTGGATTGTTTGGGGCCGTAAACGATGGTTTTACTGTCGCAAATATCCGTTTTACCGGCTCCGCTAACGCATCACCAGCAAAACTCAATTTGCGACAGTAAAACCATCGTTTACGGCCCCAAACAATCAAATACAACAAAGTTATCCCCTAATTTTGGGGTTCAGTCAGACCCACTCTGGGACTCAAAGATTTCTTTTCCAGTTTAGCATCTAACTGTCACCCCACTTTTACAATACTTTACCTATATATTTGTTACAGGCTACGGTCAGCATTTATGTACAGACTGTTACAATACTTTACATGTACCTTTGTTATCAGGTCTTTACCTAGATGTTTGTCATTGTTGTGTCACACACTATACACGTACATGTCTTAAACAAGTTGAGCTACAGTGTCATTGACACTTTCATTTTTTTTTTATTCTTGAAATTATGAAACCGAATTGTTGCAAAAAATCTCTTGAAAGGGTGATTTGTATTCTGTCAGTTGAATGTCCTTGAGTAGCCCACAGCTATTTTTAGAAGTGTATATGCATTAGGAAAAATTGATGCATGTCAGTTTTATTCCGAAAAAAATTCTAGATGGCTGACTGGCAGCCTAGTTGTTGGAAATTGTGTGTAATTTGTTTTACGCTCAGAACTACTGAACGACATTTTCGATTTCAATAATTTTTGGTATGGAGGTCTAGCACCATAAGATAAATAACATGTCATATGGGGTTTTTTCTTGTGCATAATTTATGCAAATTAGCCTTACTTAACCTTTTTTCGGGTAATATTTTTGTGCGTATTATGTTGTGTACTGTTACCACCTGTATCTCAGACATGCTTTAATGCTTTTGTTTAAAATTTTTGGATTTGATGGGGCATTAGAAAAACTTGATGCACATCATTTTTTTTTTTTAAAAATTCAATATGTCCGAGTGGCGGCCATTTTTGTTGGAAATTGCATGTAATTCGTTATACACTCAGAACTTCTGAACGACATTTCTGATTTCATTCATTTTTGGTGTGGAGGTCTAGCAGCATAAGATAAATAACATATCATATGGGTTTTTTTCTTGTGCGTAAATTATGCAAATTAGCCTTACTTAACCTTTTTTCAGGTAATATTTTTATGCATATTATGTTGTGTACTGTTATCACCTGTATCTCCGAGATGCTTTAACGTTTTTGTTTAAAATTTTCAGATTTCAGGGGCATAAAGAAAAATTGATGCATGTCAATTTTTTTCTGAAAAAATTCCACATGTCCAACTGGTGGCCATTTTTGTTGGAAATTGCGTGTAATTCATTTTACGCTCAGAACTTCTGAACGACATTTCCGATTTCAATAATTCTTGGTATGGAGGTCTAGCAGCATAAGATAAATAACATATCGTATGGGTTTTTTTCTCATGCATAAATTATGCAAATTAGCCTTACTTAGCCTTTTTCTTGGGTAATATTTTTGTGCATATTATGTTGTGTACTGTTACCACCTGTATCTCTGAGATGCTTTCAGGCTTTTGTTTCAAATTTTCAGATTTGAAGGGAAGGGACATAAGATAACATATTATCCAGGTTTTTTCTCTTGTGCATAAATTATGCAAGTTAGCCTAACTCAACCTTTTTACAGGTATTTGGATGCTTACTGTAAAACCACAGAAATATGGGTAAAATTGGGACTAGTTTGTTCAGTTGTTCCTTTGATATCCATATTTGTTTGGGTTTTATTGAGGAAATATCAATATATTTCACAGTAATCCACCCACCATGGGGACGATTGTCTGATCGCTGGCGATCGGCATTGAACTTTATTTATTTATTTATTTATTTGAGTATATATATATTTCTTTCAAATGCAAATTTATACATAATTTTTTCCATTATTAAAAACAATAGACGTAGGGCCTAGAGGGTATTTGGTATACAACCACTTGAGAATTTATTTATTGGTGTTTAAGGTCACATATTTTTGCACAATGGCTAATCATGACCATAGCAGTTTTACAGTTGGAGGAAGCCAGAGTACCCAGAGAGAACCAAAAAACATACTTTACATCACCTCATAAGGAGCGTGGTGGCACAGTAGGTAGAGATGCAGGCTGCAAGCCGAGAGGTCCTCAGTTCAAATCCCACCTGCGGCAACCAAGTTGTGTCCTTGGGCATGGCACTTAATTCCAGTTGCCCACATGGGGACATGGTGGCGTTGTGTACTAAGGCATACTGCACGTCAATGGTGTACTTGTCTTGAACAAGTGCTAACCCTGCTTGTGTGTAGTTAGTACGTTGAGGTGTGTGACAGTTGCTCGGCATTGCTAGGTGGTACTCTCCAGATACTCCAGCTTTCTCCAACCTGTAAAACTCTCTGACACGAGGTGACCCTGGCTGTTGAAAGTGCCATTAGACCCCAATAAATAAATACAGCACCTTTTAAGGGTCATAAGTTTTGTTTCTGAGGCAAATAATATAATTTGAATTCCCTCCCCCCCCCCCCCCCCCACCACCAAACAAAAAAGAAAGAAATTTGCAACTTTATTTTTAATCTTTTCATTATGGGTACCCAAAATGCTTAAAATGCTTACCCCTACATGGTCTTGTGGAATCATCATCAGTGATATAGTATGGTATAGCGTATTGCACACTGATGGCACACATACACAGGCAGCATGGTAAAGGTAACACTCAGGAAAATGTCAACATTTTGTTTGTCCGGGCCATAATTTCTTTACCGCTGGATATTTTTAACAAAACTTTATAACAGTATGTATTGTCACTAGACAGTGTGCTATCAATCACAATGTCTCTATCCATCAACGTTAAGGTCACAGACTACCTGGTCAAAGTAACACCAATGCATTTGCCAAATTTTATTATGTTTTCAGTTTTTGTCTAATAAACAAAGCTAATGAGCCTTCATTGCACAAGCTCAACAAACTTGTTCCAATGAGGGGCCATAAGCTGTGTTTTTGAGACAAAAAATGATGATGTCATCTGCTATCTGTGTTGGGTAAAGGGTTATCAGAGATTGGGGATCAAATGTTACCCTGTATATGGTTGCCCCTGAAAGTAGTTGCCCTGGGCAGAGCTATCTTGGCCAAGAGGCCTCTTGTATTCAGCCTGGTTCCTTCATCCATCATCTTGATTTAGTTGGCCATAAGGTTGATTCAGTGGATAGTCATGGTTCATACTTCACTCATCATTTCCCCCAACCTAAGGGTGTGTCAGTACCTTGTTCCAAAGTCATACTTTTAAAGTCATTACACAAAAAGATTTTGATATTATTGTGCCATCCTTGTCCAGGGAATAAATTTGATTCACTTTAAGATCTTGTTCATTCTTCCCAGAAGTTGCCTACAACTCAGGTGTATCATGGCCTTGGCTCAAAGTCCTACCTTTAACCCTTTCAACACTGGCGTCCAAGTTGGTACCATTTCAGTCAATACTGTCAATGTCGAAATGGGCTAAACCACCCTGGTTTGTTGGGAGGTTCAGTAATAATTTTTCGAGCTGTTGGATTAAATTATTACCAAGCCTCGCTTCAGATTTTTTGCTCTTTATATCGTCTGCTTGTCCACTGCCAATTTTTCGTCACGTAAACATTTATGCACACCGTGTTGAAAGGATTAAGGTCAGTGCCTCAAAGGTGAAGACTTTTGTATCACTGCAATTTTTCTTTGTGGTACATACAATCTAATCAAATTGACAGAGCTTGTTTATACTTTGCAAAATTGTTGGATATGAGCCAAAGATATGGCATAATTTTAAGGACAAGATCATGAAAGGAAAGACTTAGATATTGCTGTTTTGCCCCTGTCCAGTCCATATAATCAGTCACTTAATAGATCTTGAGCCAAGAGATTCTCATGGCATGATCTTTATCATGCAACAAGAACCTGTTTTCCCCAGTACAAGTAAAATGTCTAGACAAAATACAAATATGTATTGAGGGAAGCAACCACACATGCGATCATTCGACACAGAATGAGAACATTTATTACCTGCCCTCATCGAAAACGGATTATACATGTTGAGGCCACTGTAACTATTAACTTCATTGGTTATAGTACAAGTAGTATAACGAATGGGGATTACATCATGCACAGCCCAAGAATGTAATAGCATGATGTCATGATCTTCATTCATAAAAAATCAGTTCATAGACATGGAATGATTGTCAAAAAATATGCGAACATGTCAAGAAAGGGAGGAATATTGTAAAATAAATTGGTTATTACCTCAAAGTGGGTTTCGAAGATGGTGTATTGAAGTCTCAATCTCACCTGTGGGTCCTAAAATGTCTCATCCTAACAGAATCGGCAATATGTGCACAGAGACAAGTAGAGCTGGGTGGTATTGAAAGTTCAAGTCTGGTTTCGGTATCGGTATTTTTAGAATTATTCTCTTTGGTATTGGTATGATATTCAGTGTCAGCAAAATGAATGTACTCACACCAATATCGAATGGTATTTTTGGTATAGTGCCTAGTTGTATTTCCTCGCTGTACAGCAGACAAAGCCACCGGTTTGTCCAAATGTTGGATTTAACACAGGCTCTCATCAGAGGCCATTTGATGTAACAAATGCTTAGGGGGGTGAGATTCAAGTTTGTGCAAGCCAAGTCCCTGGGTTCATATTTGGGCTCACTGTGGTAGCCTGATTGATAACTTAGTTCAAAATGAGTAATTTTCTTTAAAAATCTTCTTCTTCAGATCCAGCAGTCGGAATGTTTTGATATTTGGTGTGCATCCTCCTTCGGGGGGTGAGATTCAAGTTTGTTAAAGCCAAGTCCCTGGGTTCATATATGGGCTCCCTGTGGGAGCCCGAATTATAACTTAGTTCAATATGAGGAATATTCTTTAAAAATCTTTTTTTTTTAGATCCACTGGTCAGAATCTTTGGATATTTGGTATAAGCTTTTCTTAGGTGGAGCAGATGCAACTTGTTGAAATCAAATCTCTGGGTTGATATTTAGGCTACCATGTCAAGTGAGTGCCCTGAGGCCCCCTAGGTCCTCTTGTTTGTTACATCAAATGGCCAGTGGTGACTGCCTTTAGAAATACACAGGTGGTGGACTTTTCTTGTTCTGAATTTTGCATGTTGTTCTATTGTTTGACCTTTTATTTTCAACAAATGTCAGCAATATTTTTCGGTGCTGAAATTTTGGTATTTTGAAATTCTCTTAGTATGGTAAATCAGTAGTGGCTGAATTATCAGATGAAAAAATATTATTTTAAAAAAAATTTCAATAAAACCATATCATGTGACCCCTCATTGGAACGAGCTCAGTGAAATTTTTTGAAAAAAATTGGAAAAATGGTGTTTAAAATAATAAATTTTGATATCATCTGCTTGGGGTAAAGGGTTAAAGACATTCAAAGGGTTGGATTTAAATATTTTTTTATGATCAGATAAATTAATATTTGTTTCATTTACAGTGACCATAATAGAAGTTTTACCCAAAGAAAAGAGACAGAAGGAAGAAAAGACTTCAACACTTGGACAGTGTACAATAGATCTCCTGCCTCTTGTAAAAGGTAATATTCAGAGTGATTCAAATAATCCAGTAAAATGTTGGGCCCTGCAAATCCAACATTTTCGATTTGAATCGAATCTCAGATTGAATCAGGTCTGTTATTCAAAATTGAATCAAACCTCAAAACTTTATAACACTCTACTTCATCAAAAACCAAATAGAATTGATGCAAGAATTACCACTACCAGGTACTGCAGCACTGCCCAGGGCTAGCTACTAGCAACAACTCATCATCGACAATGTTTGAAAACTTTAAATGTCCTCTCAACAGTGGAAGTAGCCTTTGAGAATTGAATTAGCATGGGTACTGGCATGGGTGGAGATGCTGTTCAGGTTAATATAGCAGAAATTATACTCGGTCTTTATTTTCTCAGCTGTATGTTTTGTGTGACAATGCAGATGACTATATTCATGTGAAAAATTTGAAAGGAAACTAATTGAGCAGCCAGTTTTCATTCAAACCAAATTGAGATTCAAAATCAAATCGAATCGCAAAGCTTTGTCGGGCTGTTGTAAAATGTCTGGTATTTCCTTTCCCCACACAATGTTACTTTTACAGACATAATTTCAACTTCTCTAAAGAACACATTCCAACAGTTAAAAAAGTGTGAGTTTTAATATGAGTTCTTGTCGATGTGTGAAATTAACTTGCAGTTTCTACTTAACCCTTTACCCAACGAATCGGCCGCATCCTCCCGCGTAATATGAAAATTCAGCAGTTGAAAAAATATTTTTCAAAAAATTTCAACAAAACCATATCATGTGACTCCTCGTTGGAACGAGCTCGTCAAGCTCATTCCAACGAGGGGTCACATGATATGGTTTTGTTGAAATTTTTTGAAAAATTTTAAAAAATGATATTTAAAATAATAAATTTTGATATCGTCTGCATTGGGTAAAGGGTTAACTGTCTCTTTAGTGGTCTTTGGAAATGAGCATATTTTTATGTCGCATGCATTTAGAAAATGTTAACAAAATTTCAAATTTCATTGTGCTCATAAAAAAATTTTTCTTTCAGTTTTATGGAGAGTGCCAATTGGTAGATATTAGTGTGATCAAACAGGTGTGCTCAAGTGTTACAAAAAAAACTAGAAGGCTTCAGCAGTTGAAAACATTTGAATTCTTAACATTCTATGGAGGCTATAGTTAACCCTTAGGTCCTCAGATTAATTTTACATTAATAACTACTGTATACACATATACACAGCTGCAGATGACTATACATTGTTTTTATATTATTGTTGGTTGACCATATAGTCAACCAACAGTGATGTAAAAACACTGTCAAAATAAAAGCATCCTACAAGTAGAGTTCGCAAGGAAGAATACACTTGGGACAACTTTTTTAGAGCAATATAAAAGGGGCAGTTTGTGGCTGTATGTCGACTTGAGTGTTTATGTAGTCTTACCAGTGCATCAGTAGTCAACAAATTGTGCACTTTGCCAGGTTACCATCACCCGCGGCGATGATAGCCTGCAGTGCAGTCTTGCGTGGATTGGTTGAAATGCATGCTTTTACTCGGTAATAAAAATCCTCATCAGCAAAATTTTAATTAATGAAGCACCGGGTTGTATCCGGTGCTTCATTAATTAAATTTTTGTTGATTATTCCTATAGTTAGTGTTTGAAGTCTAATATTATTGCATCCATCAGCAGCCTTAGTAATATTGCCCACCCATGGAAAGTGATCAGCCCATGGCGGCCATACTGTATAAACTGGATTCAGTGGTACAGATTCTCTTTTCATTGTCTACATTTTGAGGCACTTTATAACAAACAGTTTGCCAGCTCAAAAATAAAGTTTGCCTTAATGACCATTAACGTTTTTTCCCCGAATGATTCATATCAGGAAAAGGCAGAGGGGAGTTTTGAGGTTAGATGGCTGCTCTTCCCCAATCTCACCTCATCCTTTTTCATGTATAAGAAAATAATTGTTTTGGTGAAACACTATGTCCAGTATCAAGTAAATTAATATTGCAATAAAGACAAAATGTAGGTTTTCAAAACTTTTTTTCAGAGCCCTATTTTGGGCTTCTGACACGGATGGAACCAGTAAAGACTTGTCTACCTACAGTTCTATATTGCTTATCACAACGTTTAAAAAATGAGTCATATTTTTCTGAACTGGCCTAGAACTGTGGATTAGAAGAATTCTAGATTCAGTTTTAAGTTGAACATAAATACTTAATAAAATTTGAAAGGGTAGGGGGAGAGGAGGAAGTCTTAATTATCTTTTTAATTACCTGATGAGGATCAGTGCAAGCCAGAAAATAAGCAGACTGCCATCTGCAAAATGAGGTCCCCAGAGGGTGAATTTAGTGATGCTACCCTGCTGTGCAGGGTAGCATCACCAAATTTACCCTATGCAAATCTCAATCTGAATCAGGGTCTCGAAACTAAACAGAAAGAGGTACACAGAGGATAAATTGGCCCACTGTATGGGATAGTATCATCATCAAATTCATTCTGCAAATGTCAGACTGCTTATTTTCAGGCCTGTCTGCAGGGTTAGTTTATTCTACAGCTTGTGACCAGATTGACTGAAAAGATTTGAAATTTCGCCCGGTGACTTGGGAATAGGTTGTTCAAAATAACTAAGCTTAGTCCAAACAAAAAAATACATTTAGTTCAGTGGCAATAAAATTATGAAATCAATGACGGAGAGGGTGAGGCTTTTATTTTTATTTTATTTTGTTTGTTTGGTATATTTATGCACCTTTTTTTTTAAACAAAAATAGGTTACACATAATACTTGAGTTAACCTTTTACCCAACGAATCGCCTGCATCCGCCTGCATAATATGCAAATTCAGCAGCTGAAAAAATATTATATTTTTATACTGTACCAATGACCCAGACATAGCTGGTGCTAACTCTTAAAAATATAGGGCCAAACACAAATTTTGCCCCCCAATCCCCAAAATTTGCATCTAAAACCCAAGAAAACATGTCCTGAATGGCCCTACATACTTCACCTCTACTGCGCATGCGCAGTGTCAAGGACGTCCCGAAATTGGCGCCATTAATCATTCTTTGTTTCGCCCTTCATCAGTTAACATCTGACTGATCTTTGTGCTTGTAAATCTCAGTTTAAATGATGCCAGACACATAAATATTAGTGAAATGGTGATTCTAAGGAGGATATAGAAGGAGGAGAGGACAAATGAGTGACAGAAAATAATCAGGGCTGTAACTTAAAATTTTTTGATGAAATTATGTTAAGTTACCTATTTTCGAGGCAACAGCCTGTTGTGGTCATTCTTGTTATCAAGATTACACTGTTGATTCAGCAAGTATTGCTAGGATTATTCATTCACAATACAATTCTGTTGGTAGCATCTCTGTCTCCACAGAGACGGTGGATATATTTACTTAGATGTCTACTGTGGGACTTACCGCGGAAACTTCCACCACGAGAGGATCTTGTTTTTGCTGGGGAAATCGTGTCAACTCTATCACAACCCGCAAGGTCTCAACCTTCACGTATTCCGTTGTGCGGGCCTTCTTGCATGGCAAGCATTGTACAGGACGAGCAGTGGACGCGATTCCTAACTGTAGAGGGACCTCCTCTTCGCTATACTATGCGGCTAAAGTGGAGGGTCTTCCATCGTTGGTGTAGGGATCTTTATGTTGATATTTTTGATCCCTCCATACCAGACATTGCAAACTTTCTAGTATACTTGTTTAACGAGATCATCTGCAGCCAGTTACTTTTAAAGGTTATAGGTCTATGTTATCTGATACCTATGCACACCATGATAGTTTACAATGGAGCCTAATGTCTCTTTATCAAAGTTAGTTTGAAACCTTTCGATAAGAGACCTAGAATCGTTAGATCAATTCCTATTCGGAATTTAGCTTGGGTTCTTATTAATTAAAGCAACCATTTGAACCCCTTGAGACAGCAGTTTCAAATTCTGGCCTTTTAAGGCAGCGATTCTCTTAGTCTTCTCTTCTGCTGAAGAGTCAGTGAGCTTCATGCACTATCGGTGGACGATTCTCACTTTCGTAGTATCGGGAACTCTATTACCTTTACTACTAATGTTGTATTTTTGGTTAAGAATCAGGCTCCTAATGATATCCGGAACCTATTGTTCTTAAGGTCCTTCCATCTTCGAGCGGGCATAGGCCTTTACTCTGTCCGGATAGACCTTTATGTATTTATTAACAGATCTCAGTTTATCAGTTGGACGTAAAGCTTCTTCTGGCTCTGATGCCTAATAGAAGGGTCATTACGGTCCATTCTATTACTTAATGCATTCAGTTAACTATCGGTACTGCTTAGGATAATCTATCCTTAACTCAGCAGTCTGTGCTTAAGATTTCGGCTCATGAAGTAAGAGCTCTTCTACATCTTTGGCTGACGTATAGTTTTGCTATTATAGATTAAGTAGGCTGCATATTGGTCTCAGCCATCCACATTCACAAATTTTTATCTCAGAAATATTGTATCCATTTCTGGAGACCTGCATTATTTAGGTCCATTATCAGCTGCTCAGAAAGTCGATCACTTAACAATTGCAACTATAGCTATGTAGGCTTTATGTTCTGGCAGTGACTCCGTCCTGCTGCCCTCTTCGCTCTGGGCTATTTGACCCAGGGCAAGAAAAAGGGGGGGGGGGGGGGGGAGGGTGTTCCCTTGGGTCACCTGTTTTATTATGAAAACAAGGGGATACCTCCTCCGGAGTTAGTAATTCTGAGCTGTTACTGGGATGGTTTCTTAAGTGAAAGTTATGTTTTTTAATTCATTCATGTCATAGTTTTAAAGTATAGCATTTGAATATGTCATGTGTCAAACGGATGTTATTATACTATCCTCGGACACTTTTAAAAGAGTATAAAGAGTCGCAATTCTTTGGACTAACTTTATTTATTGGCTTACTTTAAAAATAATTAGTATAAGAATTATACTGCATATTAATAGAGAACATGGATGTTATGATGCTCAATTATAGAAGGTATTGTGTCTTTCTAATTTGTCATAAATAAGAAAGATACACGTGAAGCCTATTTCTCCTTTTCTCCTCCAGGAGATGACTCTATTTTATATAGTTGAGCTTATTGTATTTTCCTCTATGTCCTGGGCCCTCCAGCCTTTTTACTATTCAGCTATGTCTGGGTCATTGGTACAGTATAAAAATCTTAACCTCCCAGGAGTTGGGAACTCATACCTCCCCGCTGAGGACATAGCGCTTACCAGGCACTGTTGGTAAGAATGATTAATGGCGCCAATTTCGGGACGTCCTTGACACTGCGCATGCGCAGTAGAGGTGAAGTATGGAGGGCCATTCAGGACATGTTTTCTTTGGTTTTAGATGCAAATTTTGGGGATTGGGGGGCAAAATTTGTGTTTGGCCCTATATTTTTAAGAGTTAGCACCAGCTATGTCTGGGTCATTGGTAAGTATAAAAAATATATAAATTACTATAAATTTTTTAAGTTTTTGAACAGTTTCAACAAAACCATATCATGTGACCCCTCTTTGGAACGAGCTCGCCGAGCTCGTTTCAAAGAGGGGTCACATGATATGGTTTTATTTAAATTTTTTGAAAAAAATTTAAAAAATGACATTTAAAATAATACATTTTGAAATCGTCTGCATTGGGTAAAGGGTTATTCTCTGCTGAACAGAGCAAATCTGATGTTTAGAAAACAAATATAATAAATAGACATTGTATTTTAATCATGCTGTGTTGCAAACACTTGTAAATAATTATACATCAATCAAAAAGGGTAAAATTTTATTAAAGTCTCACAATTTCACTGTAATTTTGGAAGACTGCTTACCCCCAAAAATGTACAATGAGGGATTCAATTTCAGTAATGAATTGTCCATGAAGCAAAACCCACTTTTTATACCCCTCTCAAACAAAGTTTGGGGGGATATATAGGAATCACCCTGTCCATCAGTCTGTCCATTCATCCATCTGTCCGTCTGTCCATCCTTATAAGCGCAACTCCTCCTAAACCATATGAAGAATTTTCATGAAACTTTGCACAATGGAAGAACTCCATATGAAGATGTGCATGAAGCAATATAATTCCGTTCTGACATTTCCAAGGGGAGGTAATCTAACTTATACATTTCAGGCACGGGGGGTATCACTTTGTGAGCTTGCTCACAGTACCTCTAGCTTTAGCCTAATAATACCTAATTATTAAGTCTATACCTAATGCATAAAATATCTAAATTTGTTATTTTAAATATTATTTTTTCAAAAAGTTTCAACAAAACCATATCATGTGTCCCCTTATTGGAATGAACCCAAATGGCTCCTTCCAGTGAGGGGTCTTGTGATATGGTTTTGCTAAAATATTTTGAAAATTTTAATTTTTCAGCTGCTAAATTTGCATATTACATTATAATTGCAACCTTATTCCATTTGTTTGTTTGCAGGCGAAGTGAAATGTAACTACACCTTAACTATAAATCCTTTACCTGGCTCACCACTTGAACAAATACAACCTGAGAGCCCAAAGGTGAGTAATGCTATCAGTTTTTGACGATACATAGAGTTTCCACTTGGAAGGCAGGCAGACAGTGTCCCCTCAATGGCTCCATTCCCTTTGTAAAATTACTTTCAATCAAGATGGACCTAAAATTAACAATAATATAATAGGACTGGTATATGGTTTTATCTAGTTGTGAAGCATCAAATGACACAAGTTGAGCCACTGGGATCAAAATAATTGTTGCATTCAATAAGTGTGAAACTTAAAGTATGTTTGCTGGGCCGTTATTTTCTGTGATTGCAATTAACAATTGCCGTTCCATTTTCACTGCTTATCTCTTCAAGTTAACTCCTCACATTCTGCTGGAAGATATTCATATCCAAGACGGTTCAGTCTACTTTCGCCTACATGCACTTTCGCCTACAAAAATTATCAGGTAAAAGTGTAGGCTAAAGGGCACTAATTGAGGTATAGATTTTAGTGGCTAATTACCATCTCTACCCACAATAAAATAGACTGACCTTTTGGGAATAGAAATAATGACAAACCTTGCAGTCAAGTTACTTTATTACAACATTTTAATTCTAACAGAATATTAGACATCAATATGTAATAAATATACATAAGTAAGAAAAGAAAGAATGTAACATGAGCGAACTCTCCATGGAATAATAGCGGAACCTGACACTTTATATAGAATTTTGGCTCCAATATGTAATTTGTTGTGCTTCATTGGTGGCACCAGAGTCTGCTATTATTCCATGGCGAGGCCGCATGAGCGAACTCTCCATGAAATAATAGCGGAACCTGACACTTTATATAGAATTTTTACTCAAATATGTAACTTGTTGCACTTCATTGATGGCACCAGTCTGCTATTATTCCATGGAGAGCTCGATGAAATATAAAATTTATAAACACAGTACTTTACTTATTGCAAGTTAACATCCCAATTTTACCAGGTGCCCAGCTGCATGAAGAAACTGCATTGGCGACTTTTGTCCTAAAGATAACTGATCTTTGAGTCTTAGAAGTCTCTGATCAAGCTCACGGTATTGTCGTTTTCGCAGAGGAGGACGTGCACCATGCATATACTGGCTAAGTTTGTTTCTCTGTGTTTTTTCAAGTCTTTGAAGCACATTTACAAAAGCAAATATGTTGGGGTGAGCAGTTGGGACAGTTGTTGGACAGTCTTATTGAGGTGACAGTGCCATCCCTCTAGATGGTTGTTGGTTCTAGGACCAATGTTACTGTGTTGGTTCCAAATTGGTGGAGGAAAATGAGCCTCCTCATCAACCCAATTCTCAACCATATAGTCATTAAATGCCGTTACTTGCACTACATCTGGTGAATCACCCATCGCTTCAATCCACACATCTTGAACCTGTTGAATTGGTAAAAGTGGCAGTGCATCCGCACGACACACCCATTTGTGTTTGTTGTCTGTAAGTTGAGTGTCTTAAAAACAACAAACAAAAAAGTTGTTTTAACTGAGGCCATGCTAATAAGTTGATTTATACTTTAAAAATATCAGTAGTTTGTCTTAAAAACAACAAACACTGTACTTGTTCTAACTGAGGCCATTCCAGTAAGTTGATTTGTGCTTTTAAAAACAAATCAATATTTGTCTAAAACAACTATCTTACACTCATGTTCTATTTGTAACAAACAAATGCATAACATAAGAAAAAAACACTTAACATTAGAAAATGGTCGGTCAGTCCATTTATTGTAGGTAGAGCAGGTAATTATCTAGTAATATCCATACCTTAATTAGTGCACTTTCGCCTACACTTTTACCTGATAATTTTTGTAGGCGAAAGTGCACTGTAGGCAAAAGTAGACGACACCTCCAGGACACAAAATCTCTTGCCACTGAGACCTAAAAAAGAAAAAAAATCTGTTTCTCAGGCCCTCCCACATGGTCCTTTTGGCTGCCGCATGCTCTCTTTTTATAACCAATCCAAACTTGAAAAAGTAAAAATATTTTACCCAAGTTAATAAAATTAATAAATTTGTCCCTTAAGTGCAAGAAGGCTTTGCAATGCTGTGATGTGTTTTTTTGTTTGATATCAACTTCTGATATACCCCCCCCCCCCCCTCCCACACCCACACCCTCAGCCCCCACCCCCACCCCTACCCCCTCAATTTTTATCCCAAGTAGTAGAAGCCCTGTCTTACCAAAACTCAGGTTTTAGCTCTCCATGTTATTTTACAGTCTTGGACTCTGTTTATGTGATTTGTACATTTTGATGGCATTGGATTTGATACAGTTATCATTGGATCAGTTAACATTCACTACAGGTGTCATTACCTATCATATAAATTTTAAATCTAGTGCAAAGGTATGACTGAGTTCAAAGATTGATGGATCCTGGACGGAATGGTTTTGTGCGCCGATGGAAACTTTTGACACTGATTTATATACAAATGTTCGCTGGTAACCTTTTCTATTTTAAGATTGCTTGTCTTGAATTTTAGACATGGAGGGTCTTATCTGAATAGGTGATTAACAAGTAGATAATTCTTTTTTGAATATATTTGATATACCGTAGACATCTCTTTGATAGACATGTTTATTTATTAGTGTTTAACAATACTTGCAAAAGCCTGGGTCTGTTTAACTAGTTAGGGTGTTCTGATCTGGAGTCAATATTATAAAACATTTACAATTGTATTTTCTAGAATTGTATTTTCTACCTATTAACTGACTAAAATGAATCATTAGCATTTTAAAAGATATGGCAATTTGCGAGCTGGCAAATTGCCACATCTTTGAAAATGCTAAATTGTTCATTTCCACCCATTCAAAGTCCTAACTAGAAAATACAATGCTAGAAAATACAATTGTAAAAGTTTTATAGTATTGCCCCCCCCCCTCCCCTCCAGGGGTAGTGTGCTAAATTATATTTGGAAATCAAAATCTGTTCACATGTCATTGCATTGTTGTAATTTATGGAAGCATATCTACAGACTAATTAATTTCACCTAAAAGATAATATGAAGCACATCCGCACAATATGAAGCCTTTATGTTGAGGTCCCCACACTGATAAGTAAAGACAAATATAGGCTTCAAGCACCCAAACTGTTAAGCGTCAAGCTGCCTTGAAATTGAATCTCAATATCTTCCACTTAAGAGATATTGAGTTCTGCAACATTGACCATATTTTTATACTGTACCAATGACCCAGACTTAGCTGGTGCTAACTCTAACAAAACCAGGGCCAAACACAAATTTTGCCCCCCAATCCCCAAAATTTGCATCCAAAACCAAAAGAAATCATGTCCTATAGGACCTCCATACTTCGCCCCTACTGCGCATGCGCAGTGTCAAGGACGTTCCGAAATTGGCGCCAATTATCATTCTCTGTTTGGCCCTTCATCAGTCAACATCTCACTGATCTTTGTGCTTGTAAATCTCAGTTTAAAGGATGCCAGACACGTAATTATTGGAGAAATGGTGATTCTAAGGAGGATATAGAAGGAGGAGAGGAAAAAGGAGTGACAAAAAATAATCAGGGCTGTACTTAAAATTTTTTATGAAATTATGTTAAGTTGCCTATTTTCGAGGCATGGGCCTCTTGTTGTCATTCTTGCTAAAAAGTTGCACTGCTTATTCAGTGTTTCCTCTCCCCTGGTCTTCTAAGTCCCCCCTTGCAATTCTCCCATGCTTTTGGCATATTTTTGAGAAAGATCATTTCTAAAATTCTCTTGGGAGAGTTGCTTGGTTACAGAATGTTTTCTGTTATTTTCCCCATAGTTACGTTTTCACCCATGGGTGTATAAACGTTGTGTTCTGCATCTTCTATCTGATGTTCTGCAGATTCTCCCCTGGGAGTCTCTGTCTTGCATCAGATAGAGTGTAATTTTGATGACTGATTTCGGGCCAGTTTTTTCAGTGCCTGGAGTCATGTTTTCTGGTGTTTTACACTGTTTGTTTACATTGGCAACAGTCTCTTTTGAGGGGGGCTGTTTGCCTTTGGTGTAGTTTATCTCACTATAAGATACATTTTTATTATCCGTAAGTGTTGCATTAATTATTTAATATAAATTTAAAATTTTTGGCCACACTTAGCCATCGGATCCATCGGGGCTCAACGTTACTTTTCAGAAACTTGGGCTTCGCTGAAAAAATATTTTTCAAAAATTATTTTGATTTGCAATTGTTTTTTCATTATTAATGGATCATGTTATTATGTATCTTTGTGTCAGGGGTTTGTGCGAGTAACTAGAACTTGTTGTTGACTTTTCACAATGAAAGGATATTGTTCAAATTGTAATAGGAAGAAATCTTCCTCTGACTTTCATGATCATTGTATTAATTGTAGTCAGTGTTCTCGCACTAATCCCTGTTCTATATGTCAATATTGGGATGACAAACATTGGAAACGTGTGTCACGGTATGTTGTTTCTGGAGAAAGGGCTATGCCGGCTCTTTCTCCGCAAGGTCACTCTACTCTCTCAGTTTCTATTTCAGAGGAACAAGAACAGAGTGATGTTTCCATGTTATCTTCCGCAAGTGCGCTTCCGTCGTCACAAATGAATACAGAGCTAGCGGCAAAAGTGCTCATGGAGATTAAACAAATGTCGTCCGCTAGCTCGCCCGTTGTAGCGTCCATTCACCGAATGGTTCGGCAGCCGAGTTCGTCCGATGCGGTCCAGGAGGAAATGTTGGGTGATGCGTGCACTATAAACATTCAACGTGCACACCCAGTGACGGCGGATAGTAGGCGAGATCGGAGGAAGCCTTTGAGTCCGGTTCCTAGCTCGTCCAGGTCCAGCCGGGCTGCGAGCGAGAGAGGCCCCTCTCTCGTACAACAACATCTGGGACCAGATGTTGTGATACAAAATGTGTCGCAAGCGGAGCATACGTCCGTCGCTCGGGACGCTCCGTTGTATAGGCAGTCCGCGGAGACTGCTCAGGCATCTTCCTCTCGTCAGCGCACACGACCGCACCTTGGCTACGTGACCGTCGATATTTTACCAGCTTCGCCGATCAGGGATTCTTCGGCGACCAGGTCACACCATCCGGTAGCCAGGGACACGAGGCCGATGGACTCCGGACGTTCGCATAGGAAAAGTATGCGGGAGCCATCAGATGTGGAGCTGCCCTTGGCGAAGCAGCGAAAGACTGCGCCTCCACAGGCCTCGATGCCGGACGTACTTGTGCAGATAGCACAACTTATCGCAGCATCCCAGCAGCCGACAGAAACGGTGTCGGATCGGGAATTATTCGACGGCGCTGGGTCGGTACGCTCCGCCGAAGCATCGGGGGCGGACGACCGGGAGCATCATGAGGTCCGACCGGATGGTGAAAGGGATACGGATGACTTGGAGCTATCCCTTTCGGAACAACATAAAGCTGCCGTGGACTTCATCCGGCACTTTCTCCCTCAAGTTGTTATGTCGGGCCAGACTGCTGCGGTTCCGGACAAGAGGATTATAGCGTCATTGGACTCTGAATTTTTTGAGCGGTTCTGGGACATCGCTCCCGAGTTTCCGTCTCAGTCCAATAATGTTGCAAGAACATTTGAATTATTGAATGACGCTATATTTAAACTTGCTTCCAAAACGGGGAAAGCAGGTTTCTTGTCCGCCAATACTCTCAACCTGCCTTTCATTAATGCAAGGAATAAATTCGACACGGCAGGACAGGGTATTCCGAGAGTTCCTCTGCGTATGGACGACGAGGCGGAAGACTTAGAGCTATCATTACCCTCGTCGGCGTCTATTCCGACCGCGGTGTTGGAAACAGCTATTTCGTCTAACAGAGCCAGTTTAGATGCCTTATCTTACGCAGATCACCTTACTAAGGCGTTATCACTGCGCCTTCAAGGGAAAGAATTTCAGGACATACAATCCTCTTTAAGACTTCTTTCAAGGGCAGTAGCTTATTCCACGTGTAACTCCGCCCTTTCAGTGGCAAACCTGGAGTTGGTTAGACGTGACGCAGCCCTAGCTACATCCACACTCGTGGATACTAAGGTGAAGAACTCTCTCAGAGTCGCTTCGGTCTCCGGAGAACTTCTCTTTGACGGCAAGCTTTCTGCAATTTATGATAAAATTACAAAGAAAGCTTCGGATTCTCTGTTGTTAAAATCTGCTTCTAAGAAGTCGGATACGGCAGACAAGAATAAGACAGGCACTTCTGGGTCTAATGCGCCCAAGAGAGGTTCCTATAGAGGTTCCGGTGCATCCTCTTGGTCTTATTCGAGAGACCGTCAAGGTAGCGACTCACGTTCGGGACGTCCTTCGGGCCGGGACAACCGGTCGGACGCCCCGAGGTCGACGGGACGAGGTGCGGGTCGTGGAGGACGTGGTTTCTCCTACTGCAGGCCTCGCAGGTCCAGGAGGTGATGGCTTAAACCTCTATCGCGTACCGGTTGGCGGAAGGTTGTCGAGCTTTTCACAAGAATGGGCGTCGATTACGGACGACCCTTGGGTGAGAGGAGTGACTTCGGAAGGTCTAAAGATATCCTTCAAACGAAAGCCTCCATTAACTCGAAGTCCAAAATGGACTCAACTTCCGTCAAATCCGCAGAAAAGAGACGCTCTATTATCAGAGGTGCAGTCTCTTTTAATGAAGAACGCGGTAGAGGTCGTAGAAAACCAGGAGACTCCGGGATTCTACAGCCATCTGTTTCTGGTTCCGAAACCAGACGGCTCGTTCCGTCCAGTCATAGATTTTGAGCTGGATAAACAAGCTGATCGTCGCTCTGAAGTTTTATATGGAGACGATTCGGTCGGTCAGAGCGAGTATTCGGGTGAACGATTATGCAACGAGCATAGATCTCAAGATGCATACTTTCACATCATGGTACATCCGACATTCAGAAAGTATCTACGCTTCGCAGTCCTAGGAGTGGTGTATCAATTCCGGGCGATGTGCTTCGGATTGAATCTAGCACCCTGGGCTTTCACTCCGGTAATGAACTCGGTAATGATCTATTTCCAAGCTCATTCGTCTGCGGTAACGTCGGCCTACCTGGACGACATTCTTCAGAGGTACGGCAACGAGTTAACGCTTCAGAACGATGTTCAGAATCTACTTCTATTGCTCCGACGTCTCGGTTTTATAGTAAACGAGGAGAAGTCGGATCTGGTGCCGTCCAAGTCATTCACACATCTGGGAATGAGCTTCGAGACACACAACAATCTCGTTCGTCTGCCGTTAACCAGAGCGAAATTAGTCAGTTGTTACGCTCGCTATTGTCTGCACGCAGACAAAGTCACAGCGAGAGAATTTATGAGACTGATAGGTCTGTGCGGAGCCACTGCGGATCTCATTCCGATGGGGCGGTTACGCACGCGTCCTCTCCAAATTTTCTTGACTCAGAATTGGAGTGTAAAAATTCATTTGCTCGACATAGACGTTCTCTTGTCAGATCAAGTGAAACAAGAGATTCAGACTTGGGCAAACATTCAGTGGTTAACTCAGGGAGTTCCGCTGCAGTTGCCGGATCCGAGTTTTACCATTATGACGGATGCCAGTCAAACAGGTTGGGGTGCATCATTGATCCCAACGGATTCGAGATGCCAGGGTCTTTGGGATCCGCAATTCCTGGGCAAGCACATAAACATCAAGGAAATGATGTCAATTTGGCTTGCGTTACGTCATTGGATGGACATTATTCACAATGCTCATGTCCAAATCCTATCCGACAATACGACAGTAGTTGCGTATATACGGAATCAGGGAGGCACTCATTCAGTTCTGTTGTTCAATCTAACGGAAAGAATCCTTCTGTTTGCGCTAGAACATCAGGTTCTTCTTTCGGTCCGTCACATACCGGGTCGTCTGAATGTGCTAGCAGACTCCCTTTCACGAAAGGGTCGCTTGTTGCCGTCGGAGTGGACTCTCAACAAACAAGTATTCAATCAGATTTGCTACCAATGGGAACGGCCAATGATAGATTTATTTGCGACACATCTCAACAATCAGTTGCAGACGTATGTGTCTCCATGTCCGGATCCAAGAGCATTTGCAGTAGACGCTCTGTCGATCCCTTGGGACGGAATGATAGGATATGCGTATCCTCCAGCGCCGTTAATTCAGCAAGTATTGCTAAAGATAAAACAATCAAAATGCAAGATTCTGTTGGTAGCATCTCTGTCTCCACAGAGACCGTGGATAAATCTACTCAGGTGTCTGTTGTGGGATCTACCGCGAAAGCTTCCTCCACGGGAGGATCTTCTTTCGCAGGGGAAATCGCGTCAACTCCATCACAACCCGCAAGGTCTCAACCTTCACGTTTTTCCGTTGTGCGGTCCTTCTTGCATGGCAAGCACTTTACAGGACGAGCAGTGGATGCGATTTCTAACTGTAGGAGGACCTCCTCTTCGCTAAACTATGCAGCTAAGTGGAAGGTTTTTCGTCGTTGGTGTAGGGATCATTCTGTAGATATTTTTGATCCCTCTATACCAGACATTGCAAACTTTCTAGTATACTTGTTTGACGAAATCAAACTGCAGCCTGTTACTATTAAGGGTTATAGGTCTATGTTATCTGATACCTATGCACATCATGATAGTTTACAAATTGGATCTAATGTCTCTTTATCTAAGTTGGTTAGAAACTTCTCGATAAATAGACCCAGAACTCTTAGGTTAATTCCTAAATGGAATTTAGCTTGGGTTCTTCTTAAATTGGGACAGTAGATTTCAAATTCTTATCTTATAAGACAGCTTTTCTCTTAGCTTTCTCTTCTGCTAGAAGAGTCAGTGAGCTTCATGCACTGTCGGTGGATGATTCTCACTATCGTAGTGTCGGAAACACTATCACCTTCACTACTAATGTGGGTTTTTTAGCTAAGAATCAGGCTCCTAATAAATATCCGGAACCTATTGTCATTAAGGCTCTTCCGTCTTCAGACGGGCGTAGGCCTTTACTCTGTCCTGTTAGAGCGTTACGTATCTATAAACAGAGATCTCAGTTTATCAGAAAGGGACGAAAACGTTTCTTTCTGTCTTTGATGCCTAATAGAAGGGACATTTCGGTCAATTCTATTGCTAGATGGATTCAATTAACTATCCGTACTGCTTATGAGAGTTTATCTTCTTCTCAGCAGTCTGTGCTTAAGATTTCCGCTCATGAAGTAAGAGCTCTTGCTACTTCTTGGGCTTACGCTAATAGTATTGCTATTACAGATTTAATGAAGGCTGCTTATTGGTCTCAGCCATCCACATTCACGAATTTTTTTCTCAGAAATATTGAGTCCATTTCTGGAGACCTGCATTGTTTAGGTCCGTTATCTGTTGCTCAGAATGTCGTCCACTAAACAGTTGCAACTATAGTTATGCAGGCTTTCTGTTCCGGCAGTGACTCCGTCCGGCTGCCCTCTTCGCTCTGGGCTATTTGACCCAGGGCAAGGGGAAGGGGGGGGGGGGGGGGAGGGTGTTCCCTTAGGTCACCTGCTTTATAGTGAAAAGCAAGGGAATGCCTCCTCTAAAGTCAGTATTTCTGAGTCGCTTCCGGGATGGTTTTAAAGTGTAATATTAATGTTAAAATTCATTCATGTCATATTTTTAAAGTGTAGCTCGGTGTGAAGCATTTGTATATGTCAAGTGTCAAATGGGCGTTAATATACAATCCTCGGACACTTTTAAAAGAATATAAAGAGTCTCAATTCTTTGGACTAACTTTATTTATTGGCTTACTTTAAAAATAATTAGTATAAGGGGTTATACTGGATGTTAATAGAGAACATGAATGTTATTGTGCTCAATTATGAAGGGTATTGTATCTTTCTAATTTAACATTAAATAAGAAAGATACATGTAAAGCCTAATACTCCTTTTCTCCTTAAGGGGTTACCTCTATATTATATAGTTGAGCTTATTGGATTTTCCTCTATGTCCTAGGCCCTCCAGCCTTTTTACTATTTAGCTAAGTCTGGGTCATTGGTACAGTATAAAAATGTTAAAAAATTTATAGTAATTTATATATTTTTTATACTTACCAATGACCCAGACGGGGATGGCCCTCCCAGGAGTTGGGAACTCTTGCCTCCCTGCTGAGTACATAGCGCTGAGCAGGCACTGCCAGTAAGAATGATAATTGGCGCCAATTTCGGAACGTCCTTGACACTGTGCATGCGCAGTAGGGGCGAAGTATGGAGGTCCTATAGGACATGATTTCTTTTGGTTTTGGATGCAAATTTTGGTGATTGGGGGGCAAAATTTGTGTTTGGCCCTGGTTTTGTTAGAGTTAGCACCAGCTAAGTCTGGGTCATTGGTAAGTATAAAAAATATATAAATTACTATAAATTTTTTAACTTTCTTGATAATTTACAGCTGAGAATATAATGAAGTGGATTTCTACACAATATTGGCAACTCACTTCCAAAAGGGCAAAAAAAAAACCCAAATGAATATTTAAATTATTTAAATGAAAAGCTTCAGACACATGCCTTCAATCAATGCAAATCCCACTTCTGTGGGATTAGAAAGGTGGAAAGTCTGACAGTTACTCACTTTTGCTTGATGGTTGTTCTCTCTCAGTAATCTAGCTTTCCTCACATGTTACATTGTCTAACGCAATAAATAAATAAATAAATAAATAAATAAATAAATAAATAAATAAATAAATAAATAAATTGCCAATGCTAGATTGTGTGCCTGACCATTTCATATGCTCCTTACAAAAAAAGGAGTTATGGCCGTTTCTTTTCCTAGATTTCTATCAAAAAAGTTGTTTTTTTTTTCTCAATTACCTCACACTTTTTTGAGGGAGATTTTTGAGTAACTTGTGAATTATGTGGGTATGAAGTGAAGTTGCGCATCTGCAGAGGAGCTTCTGATTTGACAAATTTTGCAAGAACTGTGCCCCTTGTCATGGCTAGATATCGATTGTGAACATTGTCTGCTCAACTCCTTCACGGAACTTGGTTTCAAGTATTTATATGAAACTCAGATGAGCAGGTGAGCACATGTGAGAGGAATTTTCAGTTTGACAGATTTTACCAGGATTATGGCCTCTTTATGTTTAGATGTGATTCAGAAACTTTGTTCAACTCCTACATTTTTTATTGGATTTCTATGAATCTTGGTGTGAAGTATGAGTTTTAAACAAAGATGTGCATGCTGGAACACACTTTTGATTTGCACTATTTCTGTAGAGTTATGTACCTTCTAAATATCAGACCTCCACTACAAAGGTTTTTTCTGCGAACTACCACACCATTTTTATTTCACAAAACTTGGTGTAAAGCACAGGTGTTAAGTGCAGATACCCATGTGTCAAAGATTTTTTATTCCACCAATTTTCCCAGTGTTGTAATCCTTGTTAATGCCTATATTCTTATCAGAAAAGGTTGCTTAACTCCTCCTAAATTTTTGAATTAATTTTTTAAAACTTGGTGTGAAGAATGAATATTACTGGGTAGATGTACATTAACATATGGAAGGGAATATCCAATTTGACAGATTTTCATTACATGCAAGCCAGAAAATAAGCAGACTGTTATCTGCAAAATGAGGTCCCCAGAGGGTGAATTTAGTGATGCTACCCTGCATAGCAGGGTAGCGTCACTAAATTTACCCTCTGTGAACTTCAATCTGAATCAAGGTTTCAAAACTAAACAGAATGAGGTACCCAGAGGATAAATTGGCCCACTGTATGGGATAGCATCATCAAATTCACCCTATGGGAGCCTCATTCTGCAAATGTCAGACTGCTTATTTTCAAGCCTGATTACGTGTAGATTAACATGTGGAAGGGAATTTCAAATTTGACTAATTTTTCTGTCATTATTTCCCGGTCAATGGCTAGATTCCTATCACAAGAGTTTTTTTTTTCATTTAACTTGGGACTACAATTTTGATTCAGTATTACTTTTCACAATTTTCACTCTTGTTACAAGGTTTGGCAGGGGATATAGAAATGGATTTTGTGGATGTATGGATGCATGTGTGCATGCATGCATGTATGCATGCATGAATGCCTGCATGCATGTGTGCGTGCAGTAACTTGAACAAAGATAATTTGATTTTCACAAATCTTGTATTTGGCATATATTGTGAAAAGACCATGGTCAATTTCAATATTCACCAAATTTTCTAAGGCTTTTATAGGAGTTTTATTCCTTTTTGTTGGAAATTTGGTGTTTGTGTGATAATGACTTTGTGAATGCGATAACTTGGAAAATTTTATCAGATTTACACCAAACTTGCTATAGGCATACTTTATAAGATGATCTTGGTCAAGTTTGATTTTCCCCAAATTTCCTGTGCTTTTGTGGAAGTTATGCCCCTTTTTGTTGGAAATTTTGTGTTTGTCTGATAATAACTTTGTCAAAATTTATCAGATATTCACAAAACTTGATATAGGCACACATTGTGAGAAGATCTTGGTCAAGTTTGATGTTCACCAAATTTTGATGTCTTCTGTAGGATTTATGCCCCTTTTTGTTGAAAATTTGGTGTTCGTGTGATAATGACTTTGTGAATGTGGTAACTTAAACAAATGTAATCAGATTTTCATGAAACTTGCTTTTGGCATACAATGTGAGAAATTTTGATCAAATTTGTCATTCACAAATATCCTAATCTTTTGTAGGAGGTATGTCCCTTTCTGTTGGAAATTTGGTGTTTGTCTGATAATGACATTGTGAATGCAACAACTTTAACAACTAAAATTAGATTTTCAAGAAACTTTCTGTGGGCATACTTTGTGAGAAAATCTTGATCAAGTTTGCCATTCACCAAATTTCCTAGGCTTTTGTTGGAGTTATGCCCCTTTTTGTTGGAAATTTGGTGTTTGTCTGATAATGACATTGTGAATGCAATAACATGGAACAAAGTCATGAAGACTGTCAAAGTGTAGCAAAAATGTCCAAAAATTTCTTGTGGGTTAACTTAAACAAAGCTACAGTGGTCTTCTACATGCACACTTACTAACTTCGTTGTCACTCAATGAAATTTAATTTCGGCATACACATTAATATCACCACGGTCATGCCAACAAGTGCCCTGACCCATCAGATGATCATCTACTTTCTATATATTTATAGGCAAACAAATTTCCTGTATTGAGTCTATTGACTCCTGAATGTATATAGAGATTAAAGCCAGGCTTTCAACACTTTCGGAAGAACTATGTTAACCCTTAAGGGCCTAATTCTGACTTCAATCACATTTTTTGTAACAGAACAGGTGCCCCAAAATGCAGTCTTTGGATTAACTCACAAGCTATATTACAAGCACCTTTGTAGTTGTTTTTAGACAAGTTTTGGCTGCCTACATAGGCAGTCAAGACTTGCCAAAAAACAGCAGCAAAGTTACAAGATGTAGACTGTCAGATTGTAGATAAAATATGTAAAAATCTCTCTCTAGGCCCTTAAGGGTTAAAGGCTTGTAGAAGAGGGCATTTCACTTACAGATTAGTCAGAGCACCATTGTTGACTGGGTGGATGCATCTTTTGAGCACAGTGGAATCATGTTGTTTGAATACCCACATTGCCAGTTAAAACGTAGAGTTCTGTCAAACAAGATTTAAGAGATTGAATGCTTCTTCTGGCTGTACAGAAGTTGAATAGTACTTTTGATAAGTTACCATTTTCCATTCAATTTAATGGAGTTTACATTCTTAACTGGTTGAGTGCTAGAAGCCACTATCAGGGCTTTCAAAAATGAGGGTACCAGAGCCAAAGCCAGCATTTTCCTTGCTCATGTTTCATATTCAGTCAAACCCAAATAATATTTTGCTGAAGGCACTCTCCAGTAATTTGTAATTGAACAAATTTTGAATAACAAGTTCAGACGACCAAAAATAATTTAGCCCTCAACTAGTTAACATACATACAATTGACAGGTTAAATTAGAACTGAAGGTTAAGTATTGTAAATGATTTGGTGTTCAAATGTTTTATACAATTAGCAGGGCTATTCAGTTGAGAAATGTCCAATTCAGTGGACTCTTGTATTTTATTTGTATATTTTAGCCTGAAGTTGATGTATGTATATCAGTTAATGAACCATTGTTAGATGAACTACAACTTCAAGATGGCAACCTGATGACAGTAACACTGGAATCATTGTTCTCTCCTCCGGATAGCTGGTCATTATCTGGAACTCAGCACACATATGCCGCAGCTCTCCCAGTACCTGTCACTGCAGAGGTAAGTTTCTTGTATAATTAATATAGACCATTTCGCTCAGTCTGCCTTTTATTTTTTCCAATCTTACCAAAGTAACACAAGTGCCTATTCCTCCTCCTTACTCTCAAATGGAAAAGAGGGCAAATTTTGGAGAATCCTAATAAAAAATCTTTTAGTCAGGTTAAAAGTGCCAAAAGTCAAAGGTTTCGTGTACCTACACAAATCGGTACCTGATGAACTCAGTTAGGTCTAAATTTTGACTTCTGGCAATTTTAACCCCACTGAAAAAGTTTTTTTATTAGGATTCTCCAAAATTTGCTGTTTTCCTTTTGAGAGCAAGGAGGAGGAACAGACACGTGTTACTTTGGTAATTATAATAAAAAATAAAATTTGGTATAGAATTTTAACTTTTATTAACAGGTACATGTTGAATATAAAATGCACTTTTAACCCTCTACCCAACATAATGGCAAAAAACGGCCAGCGCTATTCACAAAAATCACCCTTCAATTTTCATTTTTTGTCTCAAAAACATAACTTATGACCCCTCATTGGAACGAACTCATTGAGCTCGTTCTGATGAGGAGTCATAAGCTATGCTTTTGATGCCAAAAATGAAAAAAAAGTAGTTATTCGGGAATTTTATTTGCAAGTGTCATCTGCCCTTCGTGTTAGGTAATTGGTTAATATTCTACCCATTACCTGATGTATCAGCCTCAATCTGTCATTTGTACAAAATCTCCTTTCAAATATTATAAGTTTTAGGTCACCTGAATGAAGATCATGGGGAGTTTTAGTAATCACTTTCAGTATGTTACCGGATTTGTGTGTCATCTGTCATTTGACCGGTCACCCAGAAAACTTTACATTATCGACTTCCCAACAAATTCTGCACCTAATTGAACCACATTACATGTGCCTTTTCCATATCATATGTCAAAATGGGTTTGTTCAAATAAAATTGCCAGGCCGACTGTGGGCACCAAAAGTGGCATAACTCTGTTAACCCTTTACCCAATGCAGACGATATCAAAATTTATTATTTTAAATATCGTTTTTTCAAATTTTTCAAACAATTTCAACAAAACCATATCATGTGACCCCTCGTTCGAATGAGCTTGACAAGCTCGTTCCAATGAGGGGTCACATGATATGGTTTTGTTGAAACTGTTTGAAAGATAATATTTTTTCAACTGCTGAATTTGCATATTATGCGGGTGGATGCAGGCGATTTGTTAGGTAAAGGGTTAACACCCTGAATTTTTTTTGTAAAATTAAAAACATCATCTGTTGAACTACCAATCAGAATCATTTGATTTGTGGTTGGGAGAGGTGGGGGTCAGGGGTCAGTTTGTTCAAATAAAGTCCCTGAATTCATATCCCTATGGCAGCCCGAATTTCAGCTTAGTGCAATATGGGGAATATGCTTTAAAAATCTTCTCCAGAAGTACTGGCCAGAAACTTATGATGTTTGATATACAGCATTCTTATGGGGTCAGATTCAGGTATTTTCAAATTAAGACCCTGAATTCATATTTAATCTCTCTGTGGGGAGTCCGAATTTTAACTTGTTGCAATATCGCGAATAATTTTTAAAAATCTTCTTCTCCAAAACCACCAATTAGAATATTTTGATATTTGATCTGCAGCATACAACGAGGGGTCAGGTGCAAGTTTGTTCAAATCAAGTCCTTGGATTAATATTTGGACTCTTTACTGATGCCCAAAATTAATTTAATTCAGTGTGAGGAATATTTTTTTCAAAATCTTCTCCAGAACTACCAAATGGAATCTTTTGATATTTTGTGTACAACATCCTTTTGGGGGTTAGATTCAAGTTTGTTCAAATCAAGTCTCTGGGATGATATTAGGACCACCTATGGGAGCCCACATTTTAACTTGTTGCAATATGAAGAATAATGTTTAAACATCTTCTCCAGATCTTTTAATATTGCTATGCAGCATCCTTAGGGGGATCATATTCAAGTTTGTTCCAAATCAAGGTCTTGGGTTTATAATTGGACTCCCTATTGGACCCCGAATTTTAACGAAGTGCAACCTAAGGAATATTCTTTAAAAATCTTCTCCAGAACCACGGTTCAGAAACTTCTGATGCTCAGTGTACGGTATCTTGCTTGGGAGGGGGGGGGGGGGGGTAGGGGCTGGTCAGATTCTTTTATTTTTCAAATCACATTCCTAGGTTCATATTTGTGGCCCCTTTGGAACCTGAATCTTAACTAAGTGCAATATGAGGAATATTCTTTAAAAATCTATTCCAAACCTACCAGTCAGGATTAAAAAGAAATTGATATGTAACATCCTTTGGGGTGGGGGGTGAGAGGTGGGGGGGGGGGGGTAGGAGTCGGCAGGAGAAAAAAACTTTAAAAACCTTCTTCTTAAAAATCTCCTTGTTTTTGCATTGATGGAAAATACTGGATATCCAAGCATTATTTCTTTGAAAGCATCTGAGTCTTAGTAAAATGTTTTATTGAATATGAATTCCCGAGTTCCTATTTATGGGAGTAACAGTGATTCAAAATCCTGTCTCTGAAGAATCATTGGTGTTTTGTCAGGTGAGCACTTCTTTTTCTTTTTTCCCAAAAATATAGCTAACAACCACTCATTGAGCTTGTTCCAGTGGAGGATCAAAGCTCTGTTTTGGAAGTTAACAATGAAATTTTTTGGTTATTAAAGGGGATAAATTGTGATTGTTGTCCTCTAGTTCTATTAACTGGTATAGTGCTGAATTATTTTTAGTCATGAAAATTTATTCACAAGTTTTTGCCATGTTACAATTTATGGGAGAGTGCCTATTGGCACTCTCCCATAAATTGTAACAAGGAAAATCCATATGGACCAAATAATTAAGATTCAAAGATAATATGAAGCACATCCACAGAGTTTGAAGTCTTTGAGTTGCAGTACTGCACTTTAGAGTAAAGCCCAAATATGGGTTTCCAGGAGGACTCTACCAGTTAAGTGAAGGGAGAATATCATTGGTTTGAACCCATCACAAGTTGCAGTTGACAGTACCAACACTTTTTTTAAATGTAACCGAAATGTTTTATTTTTGCAGGGATTTCCTAATGGTCTACAGGGACCGGTCATGGGGCCCCCATTTCCAGTGCAAGCCAGTCTTCTACCTTCTCAATCATGAGGCATTAACTGCAAATTATTAAGTCTTCAAAGAACTTTAACTCTAACTGTCTGAGTGTTGGAAGCCACTATCAGGACTTTACTGAAAAGTGTTGGAAGCCACTATAGTGGCTTTGCTGCCCTTGTAAGGTGTTGCTATTTTTTTTTTTTAAATAATAGAAAGTGTGCTGAAATGAAATATTTTGTTTTTCATTATTGGAGAGTGCCAATGATGAAAACAAAATATATGAAATAACAAAAATTAGAACAAAATTAGATATAATTGTTTGAGTGAACCTTTCTGAATAAAAAATGTCATGTTTCAAAACACCATACGAAAAAAAATTAGCACTTTACTAATTAACCTGCTGAGTATTTTCAAGATATTCTTCATAAAATCTAGTTATGGCTACTTTGAAACAGCCATGATGAGATTTGACGAAAAAGATATCCAAAGTCAACTCAAGAAATCATTGGATAAAAAATCCATTCACTTTGCATTGGGAATTTTTTTTATTTTATTAAATATGTCCAAATTATACTCGTTTCAGTGGGATGTGAAATCCCAGGCAGGAAAATCCATTAGCAACATCCCAGGAGTTAACCCCTAACCCTTTAAATAACACTACTAGAGGACAACAGTTGTAAACACATTTTTTAATAAAAAGAAAATTTATTTTTTTCTCAAAAACATAGCAATCTGCTAATTCCAGTATAAGGAAGTCATAAGCTATGTTGTGGAGGCAAAAAGTGAAAAAATTAAAATTTGAATTGTGTTTTTGGTGAACATCTCCAAATGGATATAGCCATTACGTTAGGTAATTGGTTAACCCTTTATCTAACGTAACGGTAAAAACCAGCCAGTGCTATTCTCAAAAATGGCCAAATAATTTTCATTTTTTAAAATTTTTTTGTCTCAAAAACATAGGTTATGACCCCTCTTTGGAACGTGCCCAACGAGCTCATTCCAAAGAGGGGTCATAACCTATGTTTTTGAGACAAAAAATGAAAAAAATAGTTATTCAAGAATTTTGTTTGCAAGTGTCGTCTGCTTTTCATGTTAGGTAAAGGGTTAAAAGTACAGACAACTTCCATTTTTACTTTCCACAACATGTGTACTGGTGGCCTGGCAATGATACCCAGTTAGTTCTTTGAGCAGGCAACCAAGACTTGAGTAGAACCCACGTATCTTTTTTCTCGAAGATTTTATCAGTCGCTGTGTGCTTTAGCCGCTGTTTTGGGGTATCAAAATGATGAAGCTGGAGTTTGGCGTTTAACCATTTACCCAACGAATTGCCCACGTAATATGCAAATTCAGCAGTTGAAAAAATATTTTTCAAAAAATTTCAACAAAACCATATCATGTGACCCCTCGTTGCAACGAGCTCATTGAGCTGATTCCAACGAGGGGTCACATGATATGGTTTTGTTGAAATTTTTTGAAACATTTGAAAAAATGATATTTAAAATAATAAATTTTAATATCATCTGCTTTGGGTAAAGGGTTAACCCACTGCACACAGAGGTCAAAGTAACAACATTGCAAGCCACAAATCTTTTCTCTGATGCAGCTGGAAATTTTATTATTTCAGTTTGTTTGACAGAGCTTAATGAACTTGAATTGGTTAAATTCCTGGTAACATTATGGGAAATAATTGCAACTTGAAATTTATGTATTTTGACATTGGTGTGACAGGGTTATGGGATAAACAGTACTGATGGACAGACACCAAGAAAAGTAGTTTAAAAACTAATTTTTTTATTAATTTCCAAAATTTCATAATTTCTTCCAAATGGCAGTTAATTGCCTAATTATCCCCGCATTTTAAAAATGCGGGGATATTGTCATGATCTCCGTCTGTACGTCCGTCCGTACGGCCGTATGTCCATACGTCCATACGTCTGTACATCCGTACGTCCATACTTCCGTACGTCCGGTTTTGTAATTCGAAACGCTGTAACTTTCTACAGTTGTTCGATAGGGTCTGTGCAACCCAAAAATACAACTTTTAAATTTTTGTGCCACCAGGTGGCTTCTGTGGAGCCACTTAAAAAATGCGTTATTTTTTCACTTTTTTGCTGAATAGTCCCAACCTATGTAATTCGGAGTTCTAAAATTACACTAGGGTGTTGCTAAATGATCTGTAGATATGTAGGAAGGTTTCGGATTTTTCGGGGTGCCACGTGGCTGTGCCACCGTAGCCACTTTTGTGTTTTCTTAGACCGTTTCCGGCAAAAGGCTCATAGGATATGTAATTCGAAATGCTAAATCCATGCTCAGATGTTGCAGTAGGGTCTATAGATGCGCACGAAGGTTTCGGATTTTTCGGGTGCCACGTGGCTGTGCCACCGTAGCCACTTTTGTGTTTTCTTAGACCGTTTCCGGCAAAAGGCTCGTAGGATATGTAATTCGAAATGCTAAATCCATGCTCAGAAGTTGCAGTAGGGGCTATAGATGCGCAGGAAGGTTTCGGATTTTTCGGGTGCCACGTGGCTGTGCCACCGTAGCCACTTTTGTGTTTTCTTGAACCGTTTCGGGCGAAAGGCTCGTAGGGTATGTAATTCGAAATTCTCAAACCATGCTCATATGTTGCAGTAGGGTCTGTAGATGCGCACAAAGGTTTCAGATTTTTCAGCTGCCATGTGGCTGCGCCACCATTTCCACTTTCGTGTTTTCTTAGACCGTTTCCGGCGAAAGGCTCCTAGGGTATGTAATTCGAAATGCTAAAAGCTCGCTCAGATGTTGCAGTAGGGTCTGTAGATGCGCACGAATTTTTTCGGATTTTTCAGGTTCCACGTGGCTGTGCCACCGTTGCCACTTTTGTGTTTTCTTAGACCATTTCCGGCGAAAGGCTCCTAGGGTATGTAATTCAAAATGCTAAAACCATGCTCAAATGTTGCAGTGGGGTCTGTAGATGCGCACGAAGGTTTCCGATTTTTCAGGTGCCACGTGGCTGTGCCACCGTTGCCACTTTTGTGTTTTCTTAGACCGTTTCCGGCGAAAAGCTCCTAGGGTATGTAATTCGAAATGCTAAAACCATGCTCAAATGTTGCAGTGGGGTCTGTAGATGCACATGGAGGTTTCGGATTTTTCAGCTGTCACGTGGCTGCGACACCATTGCCACTTTCGTGTTTTCTTAGACCGTTTCCGGCGAAAGGCTGCAAGGGTATGTAATTTGAAATGCTAAAACCATGCTCAAATGTTGCAGTAGGGTCTGTAGATGTGCACGAAGGTTTCCGATTTTTCAGGTGCCATGTGGCTGTGCCACCGTTGCCACTTTTGTGTTTTCTTAGACCGTTTCCGGCGAAAGGCTCCTAGGGTATGTAATTCGAAACGCTAAAACCATGCTCAAATGTTGCAGTGGGGTCTGTAGATGCACACAAAGGTTTCAGATTTTTCAGCTACCACGTGGCTGTGCCACCATTGCCACTTTTGTGTTTTCTTAGACCGTTTCCGGCGAAAGGCTCCTAGGGTATGTAATTCGAAACGCTAAAACCATGCTCAAATGTTTCAGTGGGGTCTGTAGATGTGCACGAAGGTTTCAGATTTTTCAGCTGCCTTGTGGCTGTGCTGTTGTCACTTTCACGTTTTCTTAGACCGTTTCCGGCGAAAGGCTCCTAGGGTATGTAATTCGAAATCCTAAAACCATGCTCAAATGTTGCAGTAGGGTCTGTAGATGCGCACGAAGGTTTTGGATTTTTGGGGTGCCACGTGGCTGTGCTACCGTTGCCTCTTTCATGTTCTCTTAGACCATTTCCGGCGAAAGGCTCCTACAGTATGTATTTCGAAATGGTAAAACCATGCTCAAATGTTGCAGTAGGGTCTGTAGATGTGCACAAAGATTTCGGATTTTTCAGGTGCCACGTGGCTGTGCCACCATTGCCACTTTCGTGTTTTCTTAGACCGTTCCCAGCGAAAGGCTCCTAGAGTATGTAATTCGAAACGCTAAAACCATGCTGAGATGTTGCAGTAGAGTCTGTAAATGCGTAGGAAGGTTTTTGATTTTTTGGGTGCTAAGTGGCTGTGTCACCGTTGCCACTTTTGTGTTTTCTTAGACCGTTTCCGGCGAAAGGCTCCTAGGGTATGTAATTCGAAATGCTAAATGCATGTTCAAATGTTGCAGTAAGGCCTGTAGATGCATACAAAGGTTTCAGATTTTTCAGATGCCATGTGGCGGTGCCACCGTTTTTCTTTCGTGTTTTCTTAGATCATTTCCGGCGAAAAGCTCCCAGAGTATATAATTTGAAATGCCAAAACTATGCTCAAAAGTTGCAGTAGGGTCTGTAGATGTGCACGAAGGTTTCGGATTTTTTGGGTGCCACCGTTGCCACTTTCATGTTTTCTTAGACCGTTTCCGGCGAAAGGCTCCCAGGGTACATGTATGTAATTCGAAACGCTAAAACCATGCCCAAATGTTGCAGTGGAGTCTGTAGGTGTGCAAGAAGCTGTGTCACCTGTGCCACTCAATATGATTTTAGTGTGTCATATAATACATTTCATCTTTGTATCAAGCATTCATACAAAGTCAAGGATGCAAATGCGGGGATACACTATAGTGTGCTTTGCACACAAGTGACACCATCTAGTTGATCATTGTTACGATGGGCCACATGCTGTGTTTTGGAAGCAAACAGTGAATTATCTATGCGTTTTAACTATTGAATGGGAAAAACCTACACATTAAAATTATTTAAAATTTGTTATTTTCCCTCTTAAAAAAATACGATACAAGCCAAAATACTCAGCACTGCATGTGATAGAGAAGCTGAGAATTTTGATGATGGTGAGAAAGAATGTAAATAATTTTCACCTTGGTTTTGGAAGAGAGGTAGCATCTGACACAATCAATTATCCCTGAGTTGGACATGTTAATTCCATATCATCTCTTGAGTGCAACAAATCACCACCATCAGCAATCCTTTAGTATTGAGATGGTGCCTTGTTGCTCTCAAGGAACAATATGGCCTGTTGGTCCACCCTAGATGTCTGTAGGATTAAGTTATAAATGATCCTTCTTCCAGTTTGTCATTTGTTGTGTTGTCTCACCACTAAATGACAGATTGGGAGAGAGATTGCTCAGGGGTTACGGCACTGTACTTCAAAATGAAAGGTTCAAAGTTCGATCCTTGCCAGGGGTAACTGTGTTGTGTCTTTGAGCAAGACACTTAATCCCGATTGCCCGATTGGATTGGGGGGGGGGGGGGGGAGTGGTGGCGCTATGTACTAAGGCATACTGCACATTGATGGTGCACTTGTCTTCAACCAGTGCTAACCCTGCTTGTGCGAAGTTGGTATATGAGGGAGTTTAACAGTTGCTCGCCATTGCGCAGTGGTTCTCTCTGGGTTCTTAGGCTTCCTCCACCTGTAAAACTGTAGGAGGTTTATCCTGGCTGCCAAAAGTGTCATTAAACCCCAATAAATAAATGACAAATTTTCCTTTTTGTAAAAATTTATGTATACATGGTTGAAAGGGTTAACAGTAAGACAGGTAAATGTGTTTGATTTTGATTTTCTTTGCAGAAGGAAGTACCGGTAGTTTTTGCAGCAGGACAGTTAAAGCCTGGCATTGATAAAGAACTTCCAAATAAACAGAAGAAGTGGGCGATTCCTGGAGCAGCACAAGCTAATTCCACCTTTATCCCGGATAGGTAAACCATATAATAATAAATCACTTGATCGTAGGATTTATGGTCACGCAATATCATTTTGAAGGCTCTAATCCAAATACATTTCTCTGAGGAATTGATTTTCTAAAAATAAAATTCTATATTTGAGGAATAACCAATTGTTCAGAATAGGAAAAGAAAAGCACCATTTCTATTCATTTTCTGTTTGTGGATAGCAGTATTTTGTCACAATTTATTGATGAACAGTATCTGACTTCAAAAGTTACCTTGCAGACCATAGGAAGTGGTACTGCTTGCTAACAATGATAAATGAGTTCTCTTTGACAAATAGTGCCATTCAGGTTTTATTATATATTCATTTTTGATCCTCTTAAACAATGCTTATGACCACTCATTGGAATGGACCCATCACTATAATACAAGGAGTTATAAGCTAAGTTTTTAAGGCAAAAAGTTAAATATTTTAGCTATTCAAGAACTTTTTTCATCTGCTCATTGAACTCTGTCAGACATGATTGAATTGGTTAAATTCCCAGGTGCATTAGAAAAAATTGTTACTTGAAAGTTAAGAATTTTCACATCAGAGTGCAGAAGGTCAATGTTGATATTTTGACAGAACACAATGAGGGTGAAGTATGGGGCTTGGAATCAACAACCCAAGTTGGTGTTTTTCCTCTCCTCTGGAGGTGCACATGAAATACATGAAAAACTCCAACAAGGGTTGTTAATTCCTGTCTCCAGTACTCTGCCCGAGTTGTTTTCTGCATAATTATACCCAACGCAACAAAGTTGCGGGGGTATAATGTTTTTGACTGGTCCGTCCGTCAGTCCATCAGTCAGTCCAACTTGTTTTCTGGACTTTTTTTCTACACGCTTCCAGATATTGAGCTGATTTTTGGTACGTTAGTCTAACATGGTGCCCTACAGAACAAGTTTGGGATTTGTTCCGCTCCACTGATTTTTACCAAAATTACGGCTCCATAGACTTTGAAAAGTTCATCAAAATTACAGTTTTCCGGGCTTTTTCTCTACATGCTTCCAGATATTGAGCTGATTTTTGGTATGTTTGTCTAACCTGGTGGCCTACAGATCAAGTTTGCATTTTGTTCTGCTCCACTGATTTTTACCGAAATTACGGCCCTTCGACTTTGAAAAGTTCATCAAAATTACAGTTTTCCCGACTTTTTTCTACACGCTTTCAGATATTATCGAAATTACGGCCATTTTAGTATGTGAGTCTACCACAATGACTTACAGATCGGGGCGCATGGGGTATGTGAGCATGCTCACAAAGGTTCTATATTTTATTCTAAAATTAAACTTGAATAAAAGGCTGCTTGGCAACACACCCTCCGAAAAAAAATTGAATTTTTTTAAGTTAAAAAAGGGACACAACTCGGGCAAAAAATGTCTCACCAAACCCTGATTTGAACTTGACCTGTACTTTGTGTTGATACACCTACACAACAAATTTTATTTGATTCGGTCAATTACAGCTTAAGTTATTGGTTGAAAACTAAAAAAATAGAGTTTTCAAAATCAAGAAAGGGACATAACTGTGGCAAAATTGTCAGACTGCAGCCTGATTCAAACTTGACCTGTATTTTATGTTGAAACATTTACCAAATTTCATTTGATTTGGTCAACTATAACTAAAGTTATCGGGAAACCAAAGTGAGATGGACAGACAGATGGACGGACAGACACCACCTATTTTAACTGGCCCCCGAAAAAATTTTTTTGTGGTACAATTCATTGGATGAAGCTGATATTTTTAAAAGAAAAATATCTCTTTTGGTGGTCTGTTTACATTCTTGCTTGACACTGTTTTGTGTTGAAGCATTTCATTCACGTCATAACGTAACTCAGATGCATTCTTACATGACATTCTTACACATAGGCCAGATTCCATGTGTGGTGTTTCCAAAACCTTACTGAATGTCTGTATTGTATCGGGTAACATTGAATACACACAGCCTGGATATAAGCAAACTGTCATTTGCAGAATGAGGTCCTCAGGGGGAATTTGTTGATTCTATCCTGTACAGTGGGTTAGAATCCCCCAATTTATCCTGTGGGTATCTCTTTTTGTTAAGAACTGAGACCTTGATTCAGATTGAGGTTCACAAAGGGTAAATTTGGTAATGCTACCTTGCTGTGCAGGATAGCATCACCAAATTCACCCTCAGGGAACCTCATTCATCAAATGACATTCTGCTTATTTCCAGGCTTGATTACACACAGTAACCATGGTATAAGATCTTTTATCTTGTGTTCTTTATATTGTATCTGATTAGGAGTTTGTTTTTTCAGTTTCATTTCAAGTGATGCAATAGAAGATGAAGATGGGGATTTTAAAGCCAAGGAGGACAGAGAATACAGGAGTGTGGTTGAATCGGAGAAGAATAGACTAACTTGGAATACTGAAAGAAGGTGTTATTTGGATGGTCCATCAGTACGGAAGTGAGTACATAAATTTCCTAAACTCATGTTGATGATCTGAGTTGCAACGTTTTGAATATTTTTAGGTTTGTGTTTATCGCAGTTTCCTTGTTGTTTTTGATGCCATTACAGTGACTGTTGGAAATGACCTATGATCGCACCTGCCTTCCATTACATTCATAAAATGATTTCTATGTGCTAGAAAAATACCACATCTGCATTGTTCATGACTGATATTGCATACTGGTAACAAAATAAACAGTTGGCTTCACAGTATAAAATCAGCTTTGGCCAACTTGATTTTGCAAAAAAAGGCAAACATTACTATGCTATGTTATTGAGCACCCCATGATAAATGGTGCCTTCTTTGTCTTTTATCAACATTATGAAAAAGAAATCAAATTCACGGATTTGAAGAATGAAAAGTTTCACTTTAGAGTTCTAATTTCAGAAATCCATGCATGCTGCAATCTGTGTGTTAGTTTTTTTTTTATTTATTTATTGGGGTTTAGTGACACTTTCAACAGCCATATTGCATCAGATACAGTTTGTGTAGGCCTAACAAGTTAAAAATCTGTTTCTCAGGCCCTCCCACATGGTCCTTTTGACTGTTGCATGCTCTCTTTTTATGACCAATGCAAACTGGAAAAACTAAAAATTAAGTGGTTTATGTCTGATATTTTACCCAAGTTAATAAAATTGATAAATTTGTCCCTTGATTACAACAAGACTTTGCAATTCATGAGCATAATACACCACCACCTATGCTATTCTGTAGATTATGAGGCCTAAAACATAAAACAAATGAAGAACCTGAACTTTTGATGGCAAAGAAATAATTACAAAAATAAAAAGTAAAATAAAAAAAAAAGTGCCCGCCCGCATGCAATTTTACATTAAATGGCCTGAGAAACAGAAGATCTTCTTTTTGGGGCCTTACTGAAATTTATTCTGAGTTTTCAAAATCTTTTGTTTTATATCATGCAAGACTTATATTGTGCCCTGTGTTATCTTGAATAATATTAAATCAGTTTATTCAAAGGCTCAGAATAAATACCAGCAAAAATTATATCCAGTTTCATTCCATTTTGTTATTTCTGCTTACGATTAGCATTGGGGAAATAATGTAAAGAATGCGAGCACAAACTTCTGAACATAGGATAAAACCACACTGCAGGATTTTTGGACCTGCAAAATGGGAACTGCAAGAGCAATTTTTCACATCCCTGCATTATTTTCCCAGATGCCACTGCCACTATTTCACTCCCATTTCTATTGGCAACTTTTAACTGGATTATTCTTGTATGGTGTTAATCTGTTTGTTATCTACCTCACTCACTGACCACTGTCTCTGTCTATCCATGCATCTTTCTGAATATTAAATGCATATCTAATATTTTATCTCTCCTAAATTAATTTTCTTATTTCGTTAACTGTCTTTATATGACTTGATGTATTATAAGTTATCTCCGCCAGCATGTATTATATAAGGAGATTTATTACCTGGATGTTGGTTTAAATGAGACATCCTGGTATTAAATCTCCATATACCATACATGTTAGTGGAGATAATGTTTTCGTCCCGTTTGAAACACAATACAAACATAGTGGAAATAAATTTGTGGACACATTTCTCAGCTCCACAATCATTTGGACCAAATTCATTATAATAATTTGTTTTTATAATCTCAGAAGACAACAGATAGAGTTACATCCCTTGGGTTGTTAAGGAAACAAGTAAACAGTATTTTGTTGACATATCGTCCCCTGAGTTCCAATGTGTTCTATGTGCCACATTGGTACTCAGAGGACGAATTATTTGCTCGTATTTATTTTGTATTGTCGGAAATCAGGTGATATTTGTGACTATTTTCAGGTTTTTTGGTTCAAGTTTCATAATGAGGTGAGCAGAAGCGAAAAGCTTTCATTGAAACCATATACCCCCGATGTTTCGCGTGCGCTTATACCCTGGATGTTGCACGCTCTCATATACCTTGGATGTTGGGCGCACCCTATGCCATGGCTATTTGTCCAAGGCATTCTGACCAATCAAAAGACAGAATTTATTGGTATATAGGGACAATGCATTTTATCCATAAAAAATATAATCCATGTTCCCAGAGCCCATAAATATTTGCACATGTAACTGGTACTCTGGTACTCTAAACTTCAGTTTATCAGGCTCTCTCCTCCCCTGTATTGTTAATTTCAACAAGAAATTGCCATTTCTAACCAATGATCCATTTTTTATGTCATTCAGAGTCCTAAACGTTTTGATGCACTGACAAATATTTTGAAAAGTTCAGTTCTTTTTTGAGTAGGAAGATGTTTTTGGCTAATAGATTGGTGCAAAATAAACACATTTTTATTTTCAGTTTCCAAGAGAGGATTGCAAAAACTAGGTATTGGCCCGTTGAAGTAATGAGATTACCTTTACCATCTGGAGGTAAAGGAAAAAAGGTATCTAGCTTTACATAGAACATTGTTTTATGACCATACAGACATTGTGAAAAAGGTCAAATAATGAAATCTTTTGAAGGTTACAAAATTGTGTTTGTCTCTTAAATGGTAATATTATTGACTCCCTTAAGAGTCTCTAGCAAATGGTTTGTATATTTTTATACTAATAACCAATGGCCCAGACTTAGCTGGTGCAAACTCGATATAATTCAGGGCCAAACACAAATTTTGAACCCCCCATTCCCCAAAATTTGCATACAAAACCGAAAAATTTAAATCCTATCTGGTCCTCCATACTTTTGTGAACTGTGCAAGCGCAGTAATCAGGAAGGTACCGAAATTGGCGCCATTCTTTCTATAGTGCCTGCTAAATGTTATAATCAGCAGGGGAGGTATGAGTGCCCAATCATGGGCATGCACGGTAACCAGGAAGGTACCGAAATTGGCGCAAAGCATCATTCTTTGTTTGGCCCTCATTCAGTAAACAATGATTTTGACATCTGTGCTCTAAATCTCCCTTTTTGAGGATGCCAGACACAAATCAATGAAAGAATTGATGGATTCAAGGCTATAAATGGAAGGTGGAAGTGAACAACAGTGGTTTGAGACATTCAGGGCTGTAACTTTACAATAATTATAAAAATTATTTCATGTTTCCCATTTTCGGGACATGCGCCTGACGTCATCATTCTTGCTAATGATTTACCTATTGTTTGTTAAGTGTTTCTCCTGTTAAACTCCTAAGTTGGGAGTTTAACCTTTGTTACAGAATGTTTATTCTGTTTATCCCCATGGTTACATCCTCACCCTAGGGGTGTTGAATCGTTTGGTCTTGCATCTCTATCTGATGTATCGTTTTTTCTTCGTTTGAAGATCTTGCTCTGCATTTGCCAGCATTTAAATCGGTTACTGACTTTGGGCCTTTTTGTGTGCCTGTTGTCTTGTTTCTGTTTTTTTCTATTGACGTTGTTTACATTTGACAATGCCCTTAACATGTAGTAATTAGTATTATACTTTAGAATTACTCTAGGATACATTGATTATTATTCCGGTAGTGTAGCTCAAAATAAACTTGGTGTTTGTCCACACTTAGGCTCAATCAGGATGCCCTTGGGCGCAGGATGTTCCCTTTGGGAACTTAGGCATTTTCAAAAACACATTTTCGAAAAAAATTTTTATAATTGTTTTGAAATTAATTTGATTGCTATTTTCATATATCCTTATCATGTATTTTTGATGTTGAATTTGTAGGAGTGCTATCGACTCTGTTTTGGATTGTAATTAATTATGAAAGCTTACTGCTGTAAATGCAAGGCGAGGAAGTCTTCCTCGGATTTACATGCTTGTTGTCTTGCCTGTAATTGATACACTCCTTCAGATTCTTGTCCTACTTGTGTACATTGGGATGACAGACGTTGGAGACGGGTATCGTGGTACGTCATCGATGGTGAAGTTCCAATGCCAGAACTGTCACTGCAGGATAATTCGAGTTTTTAAGTTTCTTTTTCAAAGGAACAAGAATATGGTGATGGTATTGCGACACCCATCCAAAGTTGCTGCTGTCGTTGCGCTCTGATGAGCAAACAGAACTGGCTGCTAAGGTGCTCCTTAATATTAAACAAGGAATAAGGCCTCTTATTCCAGCAGCCAGTTTGACCTGTGAAGCAGCCAACCCGACAGTGGGAGCTGTAACACCGGGTAAGTCCGTTGCGGTCAAAGGAAGTGTAGAATTGGGTAGAGCAAGCACCTCAAAAACTAAAAAATAGAAGACCACTGCTCTGAAGCCTCTAATGGATTTGCTGTCACAAATTGCACAGGTCTTCGCAGCTTCCAAGCAAGTGCAATCGCTGCCTTCTGCAGATTCCAGTGGTGAGCTGTCGGACAGTGCTGGGGCGGTCTAGTTACATTCAGATGTTGTTGACCAAAATTCTCAGCTGAATCAGTCGGATGGTGAAAGGGAGAAGCGGTTTCTTATTGGCATCTTCAATCAGTATACCGTTTCCTGGATCACGTTATTTTAAAACGGTTGGAGATGTTCAGAGAGCTCCTCTGCGTCTGGCCGAGCAGGCTGCGGATTTGGATATATCCTTGCCTTCATCATTCAATTTGCACTCGATTGTGATGGAATCTTCTATTTCATCTAATAGAGCAATTCTGGACGCTATGTCCTACGCACATCATGTCACCAGGACTTTGGCGCAGCATCTAAATGGAAAGGAATTTGAGGATGTTAGTTCCTCGCTAAATGTTCTTTCCAGCGCAGTCATGTATGCTACATAACACTCCGCCCTTTCGGTGGCAAATTTGGAGATGGTTAGACGTGATGCAGCCCTTGCATCATCATCAATTATCGATGACAGGGTGAAAAGCTCTCTCCGAGTTGCTCCGGTCTCCGGACACACACCGTTTGACGACAAGCTACCTAAAAAGCTTCCAGTGCACTGCTACTGAGATCTGCGTCTCAACAACATGCATCAGCTGGCCAGAGTAGGCGAGGTTGTTCCAGTTCCGAATCATTGAAAGGGAGCTCCTCGCGAGGGTCTAACAAACCCTCTTACAGTTACTCTGGAGGTCATCAATATAGCGAGTCAGGAAAGGGGCACAAGTCTTATCAAGACTATAAGTCAGACGCCCCTAGGCCGACGGGATGAGGTTCTTCGCAGAGAAGACATAGTTTCTCCTCCCGCAACCTCTGTTGCTTTCCAGTTGGCGGAAGGTTATCAAACCTCGCAAAAAACTGGATGGAAATTACGGAAGATCAGTGGGTGAGAAATGTAGTCTCGGTAGGCCTATGGCTATCGTTCCGAGCAAAGCCCCCACTTACAAGAAGTCCGTGTTGGACAAATATTCCGGTGAATTCTTCTAAAAGAGAGTCTCTCCTTGCAGAGGTACAGGCTCTCCTATCAAAGAAAGCAATAGAGGTCATCGAGAATCAAAATTCTCCAGGTTTTTACAGTCACCTGTTTCTCGTACTGAAGCCAGATGGCTCATTCTGATCGGTAATAGACTTGAGCTGGATAAACAAGTTGATCATAGCTCCAAAGTTCTATATGGAAACCATTCGGTTGGTAAGAGTGATCATTCAAGTGGATGACTATGTGGCAAACATAGATCTAAAAGACACATACTTTCATGTCCTGGTACATCAGGCATTCAGAAAGTACCTGCGTTTTGCCATGCAAGGAGAGGTTTATCAGTTCAGAGCGATGTGCTTTGGTCTGAACCTGGCTCCTTGGGCTTTCACTCGAATAATGAACTCAGTAATGTCATACTTCCAAGCTCATTTGGCTGTGTAACAGCGGCTTACTTGGACGACATTCTTCAGAGATACGGTGACAGTATTATTCTTCAGAACGATGCACAGAGTCTGCTTCAGTAGTTTCAACGTCTCGATTTCATAGTAAACAAGAAAAAGTCAGATCTAGCTCTGTCCAAGTCCTTCATTCACTTGGGAATGAGCTTTGAGACTCGAATACTAGCAGACTCGCTCTCTTGAAGAGGTTGCCTCTTACCATCGGAGTCGACTCTCAGCAAGCGAGTATTCAGTAAAGATCTGCTACCAGTGGGATTGTTCCATGATAGATCTTTTTGTGACACACCTGAACAGTCAATTACCACATTTTGTGTCGCCATGCCCAGATCATCGAGCATACACAGTAGATGCTCTATCGATCTCATGGGACGGAATGATAAGATATTCATATCCTCCAGCTCCATTGATTCAGCAGATTCTGTTAAAAATCAAACAGTCTCACTGCAAACTCCTGCTAGTAGCACCTGTTTTGTCACAGAAACCTTGGATCAATCTTCTCAGGTGTCTGTTATGGGACATTCCCGGAAGGACCTTCTCTATCGGGGGAAGTCCCACGCCTGCATCACAACCCAGAAGGTCCCAACCTTCACGTATTTCCGTTGTGTGGTCCTTTTTGCACGGAAAACATTTTACAGGATGAGCAGTGGACGCAATTTCTAACTGTAAGAGGGCCTCCTCTTCGTTGAATTATGCAGCGAAGTGGAGGGTTTTCTTCCGTTGGTGTATGGACCAGTTTGTTGACATTTACGATCCGTCCATTCCTCAGATTGCCAATTTCCTGGTCTACTTGTTTGATGTATTAAACTTGCAGCCCATCACAATTGAGGGCTATAGGTCTATGTTATCAGACACTTATGGTCATCATGATAACTTGGCTATGGGATCAGATTTTTCTTTATCCAAGCTAGTTAGAAAGTTCTCTATTAATAGACACCTCAGATTAATTCCTAAATGGAATTTGGCTTGGGTTCTGTTGAAGCTTCAATAAGCTCTGCTTGAGCCGTTAGACGATGTAGAGTTAAAATTCTTGACCTATTAAACAGCTTTTCTCTTAGCCTTTGAGTCTGCCAGACGAGTGAGTGAACTTCATGCATGCATTATCTGTTGATGATTCCCATTACCGTAGTGTGGGTAATTCTGTTACCCTCACTATGGAAGTGGGATTCTTGGCTAAGAATCAGATTCTGGATAAGCGGCCGGAGCCTATTATCATTAAGGCTTTACCGTCCTCGGACAACCGTAGACCTTTGCTGTGTCCAGTTAGAGCAATGCGATTTTATAAATGTCGATTGAGTTTTATTAGAAAGGGAAGAAAAAGATTCTTTCTTTCCCTGATTCCAAACAGAAAGGATATATCTGTTCATTCTGTCACTAGAAAGATCAATGTTCTGTCAACAAGATTTCAGTACATGAGGTTAGAGCACTGTCTACTTCTTGGGCTTATTCTAACAGTATAGCCATTACTGATCTTATGAAGGTTGCGCACTGGACACAGCCCTCTTCATTTACCAAGTTTTACCTTAGAAATTGAGAGTCTATCTCTGGTGACCTTAGATCTTTAGGTCCTCTTTCTGTTGCTCAGAATGTCATCCATTAATCTTACATCTAGAAGGTGTCTTACGCAGTCTGCTCGAGCACAGATGCCATTCCGCTGCCCTCTTCATTCTGAGGAATTGTCCTTCAGAACACGGGGAAGTGGTGGGGGGGATGGTTTTTCCCTTATGTCATCTGGCTTTATAGTGAAAAGCAATGGAATACCTCCTCCTGAGACAGTAGTCCATCGTCAGTGCTGGGTGGTTTTAATGTGTAGCTCAGTGTGAAGCAATTAACTATGTCTCATTTATATACTGTTTTTAAAGGGTAGCGCACTGTGAAGCATTATATATGCCACATGTCAAACGAGCGTTTCTATACAATCCTTGGGCACTTTTAAATGAGTATAAAGCATCTCATTCTCTGGACTAACTTTATAATTGGTTTCCTTCACCGAATTAGCATAAGGGGTTATGCTGGCATTAAATGGAGAAATTATGTAATTATTTAATTCTCAATTACATTGTTGGTGTTATGTCATTCTCTTTTTTGTATAAGAGAAGGTCATATGTAATTCATCTGTTTTCTCCTTTTCTCCTGTAGGAGCTATTCTTTATCGAAGTAATTGAGAGATTGGATTTTCCTCCAAGTCCTAGGCCCTCCAGGCTTTTCACTATTCTGCTAAGTCTTCGCCATTGGTTATTAGTATAAAAATATGATAAATTTAAAGTAATTCGTATATTTTTTATACTTACCAATGGCTCAGACGGGGATGGCTCTCCCATGATTGGGCACTCATTCCTCCCCTGCTGATTATAACATTTAGCAGGCGCTATAGAAAGAATGGCGCCAATTTCGGTACCTTCCTGATTACTGCGCTTGCACAGCTCACAAAAGTATGAAGGACCAGATAGGACTTAATTTTTTGGGTTTTGTATACAAATTTTGGGGTTTGGGGGGGGGGGGGGGCAAAATTTGTGTTTGGCCCTGAATTATATCGAGTTTGCACCAGCTAAGTCTGGGCCATTGGTAAGTATAAAAAATATACAAATTACTTTAAATTTATCATTTTTCCAGAAATGTACATCATTTATGATGTGAAAAGAGATGGGTGATATTGGAATTTTAAGTTTATATCAGTTTCAGTATTTTTAGGGGGTATACCATAGTATCAGTTTGGTATTCTGTATCTGACTTGACTGAGATTTGTTGATCATACCAAAGGGGAATTCACACCATGGAAGTACAGAATAAGTTTTTCTTGTATCATTCTACAACACAGTTCAAAATACCACTGCCAATGTGCTCAACATTGGCATTCTTTTGCCAACACAAATATATCTACAGTAATTTTATGACTTGTTCTGAACATGCCTTCACCTTTAAAGGCCAATTTCAGGCTTTTACAGTCTCAAGAGCATATGCCTTTAACTTGCCGTCATTAAGGGAGGGGGTTACTTGCTGACAATAGACATATCACCTGAGCAGCGATTTCTAGTTAAGTCTGGACTGACTTAACAGGCATCCAAGACTTCACTAGTAATCATCACTAAGCAACTGGACATGTACAGGTTGTATTGTAGTGGGAATTCAGGACAATTGCCCAGGTCCTTACGGGTTAGAAAACTGAAAAGAAAATTACCATATTTACTCTATGTATTGGGACAGCTAAAAATAATTATTTTCACAGGTGTCCCAATTCTCAGAAAATGGGGAAAGAACACAGCCTGGTCTTGATTTGATGCTGAATAAAGTTGTGTGTGATTCGTTTTCCATCACTATATACGAAAATCGCCATCCAATTTTTTTTTATATTTTCAATTTTTGCTTCCAAAACATAGCTTATGATCCCTCATTGGAACGGGCGCATTGCGCTCGTTCCAGTGAGGGATCATAAGCTATGTTTTGGAGCAAAAAATGAAAATTTTTAGTTATTCAAGAATTTTTTTTATGAGTGTCGTCTGCTACTAGCGACGGGCCAACTGGAAACAAATCTTCTGAATGTCCCAAACTTTGGAGCATAAAAAAAATATAGTTTTCTGGAAAAACAGTGTGTCCCAAATCATAGAGTGTCCCAATACATAGAGTAAATACGGTAGTCACTTATTATACAAAAATGAAGACTTCACCTGCTATCAAGCCTCAATAAGGCCTTATAAAGAGCAAATATAGGAATGTATGAAAATACAGATAGTTTTGGTATTCAGTGATTGGTGAGGTTTTTTGACATGCACATGATATTTGTATCAGTTCGTTTCTTTGATATATTGTCCATCTCAAGATCTAATAATAATGAAGAGTAGACCCATTATGAATCCTTGCAGTTTTTTTACCAAAAAGTAAATATACAAGTTGTGCAAAGTAATAAAGTAATCAGTTGACTAGACTTTTAAACCTCCGCAGACTGATGTCAAAATATTGAAATTTCTAGCAGTAAATTTTTCACATAATGCAACTAGGAATTTAACCAATTCAGTATTGTTGGATAGAGCACAGTGAGCTATGTCAGACAAGACTGAACTTGTTAAATTTCTAGTTGCATTATGGGAAAAGTTTTAGTTTTAAATTTTGACATTTTGACATCAGTGTGCTGAGGGTTAAAGTATGGAATTTAGGTAATTTGGAAATGTTTTAACCCTTTTAACCCTCGTTTCCTGGAATGGTATCGCATTTGTGTACACTTACAGTGAGATGGGTCAGTCCAATATCAATATATAGAGAGGATGAAATAATAACTGCAGACTGCAGTTATTTCATCGTCAATGCCCTGTGTAATGACCTCTAATAATAAGACAATATTGGGACAAAATTATGCCTTGGACCGAAAAATTGGTCTTACGAGTTCAAAGGGTTAAATTTTCTAACCGATACAACAATGCACATTTATCCTTTACAATATTGTTTTCTTAATACTTGAAAATTTCAATATCTGATTTCTGACCCCCTCCTTAGAGTGAGACCAGATCTGTCTAGCATTATTTCCCCAACCTCCCATGCAAATTTTCTTTTTTCTTTTTATGTCTCAAAACATAACTTATGATCCCATATTGGAACAAGCTTATTGAGTGTGTTACCTAATGTGGGTCATAAGCTGTGTTTTTGCAACAAAAAATGAATATTTTTAGTTATTGAAGAAGCTTTTTTTGCAACTGTCATCTTCTAGTCAGGCTATGTAAAGGGTTAACTCTTTACCCAATGTACATGATATTAAGTTTTTTTTATATGAATTACATGTTTTTCATTTCAACAAAACCACCTCATGTGATCCCTCACTGGAATGAGCTCATTGAGCTCATTCCAATCAGGGGTCACATGATATGGTTTTGTTGAAATTTTGTGAAAAATGTTTTTTTTTCAACTGCTCAGTTTTTAAATATGTGGGTGGATATGGCTAATTTGTTAGGTAACATTTTAAACTAAGTTTGAAAGATGAAATATTTGTGTGTGATAACTTTATTTACAAAAGAATACTGAACATTATTTGAACAATGTTGTGCAAATATACTGAAGAATGGAGCCCTTAATCCTATACCTAACAAATCGGTCACATCCGCCCACATAAATTACAAACTGAGTAGTTAACCCTTTACCTAATGAATCGTCCACATCTGCCCACGTAATATGCAAATTGAACAGTTGAAAAAATTACATTTTTCAAAATATTTCAACAAAACCATCTCATGTGATCCCCCCATTGGAACGAGCTCATTGAGCTCGTTCCAGTGAGGGGTCACATGATATGGTTTTGTTGACATTTTTTGAAAAATTAAAAAAAATGATATTTAAAATAATAAATTTTGATATCGTCTGCGTTGGGTAAAGGATTAAAAAAGAAAGGTTTAAAAACAAAATTCAACAAAACCCTATCAAGTGACCACTCCTTCATCAAGCTCATTCCAATGAGGGGGGGTCACATGATATGGATTTGTTGAATTTTTTTAAAACATTTTTAAAAGAAATAATTACAATAACAAATGTTGATATCGTGTGCATTGGGTAAAGGGTTAACCCTTTACCAAACGAATCGGCCGCATACGCCTGCGTAATATGCTAATTGAGTAGTTGAAAAAATATTATTTTAAAAACAATTTCAACAAAACCATATCATGTGACCCCTCGATGGAACGAGCTCGACGAGCTCATTCCAGCGAGGGGTCACATGATATGGTTTTGTTACAAAATTTTGAAAAATTTAAAAAAATGATATTTAAAATAATAAATTTTGATAAATAATAAATTTTGATATTTTCGGCATTGGGTAAAGGGTTAAACTGCAATGCTGTAAACAAAAATGATACTCAAAGCACAAACTAAAGTTAAAACACAAAAAAACCCAACTTCTTTTAAACACTTTGAAGAATTATTTATAATGCATTCCCTGTGGGAGCAAAATGGTGATGAGTAAAAAATTACTTTCCCTGTTTAACCTTTTACCTAACAGCACTTAGAAAAATGTTTTTTGAATGAATGAAATTTTTCAATTTTTGCCTCAAAGTCATAATGTATAACAAGTTCATTTCAATAGGGGCTCATACACTGTGTTTTCAAGGCTAAAATTAGAAAAATAATGAAATTGGAGTGGATTTTTGTGAAGAGCACTGGCTGAATAATCCCCACATAGCGTTGAAACTACCAAGAAAATACTGTTGAATCCTGTTAATTGAATAGCCAATTTACCATTGCAATTATTCTGTTAACAGGAGTATTCATTTTACCAGAGATGTTGTCACTTTCTGTATTCTAAAGATAAACTGAGCATTTATTCCATCACATCTTGTTTGACAGAGCTCTTGGAGCTTTGTCAAATGAGATATAATTGATTAAATGATTGTATTGAATGCATTGATGTACTGAGACCAAATCAATCTATAAACAAGGGGAATTTGATGATTATCAGGGTAATTTCAAGACATATTACAAAATTTTATATTCAGTTAACAGAAGTTTACTCTATAGCTGATATGCAATTAACAGGTCATATTTGTACTGATGGTATGGTAAATGGTTTTGTGTTTGGAAGTCATGTGCAATTTACAGAGTTATTCAATTAAAAGATAACCAATTAAGAAAGCTGTACTGTAATGCAGGGAAGTAAGATCTGAATTAATTATAAGCTAGAAGCAACACAATAAATTTAACTGTAAGTCCCACTCTGAAGTTCTGTGCTTGGAGATAAACTTGAAGTAGAATGTGAATAGAAGTAATGTTGAAAAGTATTTCTTAGTTAACCTACTCAAAAAAGTTTGTCTCAATTTCTCATCTTAGAATTTTGTGATGATGACATGTTACTTGATGGATTCTTTCTTTGAATTTAATTTTTAGAAGATGTTTGTAAAAGATGTTTGCTTTAAGATATCAGTTTAGCACAAATAGCTGTTATTACTGGGTTGTTGTCAATAATTTCTATGTTTATGTCCATCTTTGGTTCTGGTAGTCAGATGCCAAATCCATCATGAAATATTTGCATGCAATTGTCCATACACATGCTTGTCAGTTAATTTTTCTCAATTGTCTGAAGCAGAAATGTGAAATTTGTACAAAATTCTCCCACCATATTAGTCCAAACTTTGACCCAAGTCCATAAAATAATTTTTAGATGTGGTATTTCCTTTGGTTGTACTACACCAAAAAATTAATTTACACCTCAGGTTCCACATGTTAATTATATTTGTTTGTCATCAGATCAGTGCTTGTGAATACAACCATATCATTCCCATGCACATGCATGCAAGTGACGTCCACATGTACCCAGTCACATTTGTGACACCATCGTAGATTCTGCCAGGAAATTATAAATGAAACATCATGGTCACTTTATGATTTACTGATAGTTGGTTGCAATTTGTTGATTACTGTTGTGATCAAAATTGTGCCATTGCCGATAATTCACTAAAAGACACAATTATTTTTTTATGCCAACAATAAATGTGCACAATTGCGGGCCTGGCATTTTCAGGAGAGCAATTTATTCACTCGCCTACTGCTTGCCTTAAAAAATTAAGGAAGGTGAAAACTAGCCATCCAGGCCTTAGAAAATAATGATTACCATAACTGCCTATTCCTCAAACCCACACCTTTTCAGATATCTGCTATGTTAGTGGTCTCTATAAGACTGCCACACTGCCCCTCCCACACTTCTGGGCCTTGCCGAGGTTCAGAGGTGTGGGTGGGGCAGTGTAGCCATGTCACAGAGACTACTTTATTAGCAGCGTCAAATAAAATGTACAAAGCCCACTTGGCAGAATTCATTAATAGTAAAGAATTATTCTGACACTTTCAACTTTTGTAAGCTTGAGGAGGAGAGCTAATCGTTCGCCTAGGCCATGCGAGGAGAGCGATTGTTAGCCCCCCCCCCCCCCTGCATTTGTAAGAATGTCAGGCCTACAACTGATGTAAAACAAAGTGTCAATTAACCCTTTACCCAACATAATGGTCAAAACAGGCCAGCACTATTCACAAAAATCACCATTCAATTTTCATTATTTTTCTTTCTGACCTTTCATTGGAACGAGCTCATTGAGCTTGTTCCAGTCAGGGGCCATAACCTATGTTTTTGACACAAAAAAAAAATTAAAAAATAGATATTCAAGAATTTTGTTTACAAGTGTCATCTGCCTTTTGTATTAGGTAAAGGGTTAACAGAGGCCTAGGGGGTGCGGTGACCGGTTCTCGTCAGATCGCCGAAGTTAAGCAACGTCGAGCCCGGTTAATCCTCAGATGGATGACTGTCTGAGCGATCGATTCGGACTCCTGCGTTGTGTCCTTGGGCAAGGCACCTAAGCTCGATTGTCCACATGGGGGCACGATGATGCTGTGTACTAAGGCGTACTGCACGCTGATGGTGTGCATGTCTTCAACCAATCTAACCCTGCCTCTGCTGCAGTGCGGAGTTACGATGTTGGGGAGCTGGCAGCTTCTCTTTGTTGCTCGGTAGTTCTCTCCAGGTCCTCCGGCTTCCTCCACCCATAAAACTGTCATGGTCATGATTAGCCATTGTGCATAAGTATGTGACCTTAAACACCAATAAATAAATAAATAACCGAGGCCTAAATGTGTAATCAGAGACATTTGAAACACATCCCATTTTACCCCAATAATGTGTGATTGGAAATATTCAAATATCCTATGTTATTTCTGATAGAAAATTAACCCAAGATGCCTAATTTGAGCTCCATATCATCAAAATGGTGAAATGCAATGTCATTAAAGAAAGATAGGAGAGAATTTATGGCTTTCACGTTTATAGGTATAGTAGATTTGCCATTGTGATAAAATGAGTCCAGTGGTGATCTGAAGAAAACCTGTTTTTTGGGGGGGTTTTTTTACCCCTTTGCTCACTGATGCCAAAATATGAAAATTTCAAACTCCTTTTTTCCTGTAATGCAACTAGGAATTTAACTGATTCAATATTATATTGAGATCTGTCAAAGGCTGAATTGTTAAATCCCAGCTGTATAACAGGAAAAAATTGCTTTTTAAAGTTTTGGTACCATCTCATCAGTTTGCAGAGTGTTAACACCTTACTAATGCACCTGCTAAACCCTCTCTCTGGTATACACCAAAACCACCATTCCAATTGTGTTATTTTTTAAAAAAGTGTTTTCAAAGCTTTTTTAACTACTAGTAAATGAAAACTTATTGTTTTTCAAGAAACTGCAAGTGTCATGTTCTGATCATGTTAGGTAAATGGTTAAAAATGCAAATCCCTCGAAAGTTCATTACCTTCACACCAAAAATGACTTGCTCACCAAATACATAAAGGCAAGAATTAACTCTTTTACCTTACAGCAAGAATTGGTCCTCTGGAAAAAAAAATATATTCAGTGACAGATTTTTTTTTCAGTTTAGTGTTTTAAAAGCTTAATTTTATTAGTACAATGGTTGACCGATTTGGTCCCTCAGACTTGGTTGAGGGAATTTTTTCTGCTTAAGCGGTGATTTTTCCAATAACTTTTGGAATTGGATCTTTTACCCCTTTCAACTTGGGAAATTTTCTAAAATAACCAATCTGACGCAATAAATTCAAAGCCAATTGCTATGCAACTTAATACAGTGGTACATATTAACATGGGAAAGAGGATATTACATTTTGAATCTGACAGCCATAAAAAATGACTGCCCTTGTGTCATCTGCTATTCAATTAAGGCAAAGAGCCAAAAGAAATTTTATTCAGGGTCTGAGTGGAAAAGTACTTAACCATTTACCTGATGAATCAGCCACATCCATCTGCATAATTTACAAAGTGAACAGTTGAAAAAAAACAATATTTTTTTTTTTAAATATTCAACAAACCATATCACGTGACCCTCATTGGAATGAGCCCATGAAGCTCATGCCAGTGAGGGGCACATGATATGGTTTTGCTGAATTTTTTTTTTAAATTTGAAAAAAACAATAATTAAAATAAAAAATTTTGAAATCCCGTGTGTTGAGTGAAAGGTTAAAGGAAAAGAATGTATCTTACATTTGATCAGTGTTAGGCTGTTTGAAGAAACTATCTCCATATGTATTGTCATATCATTGAGTACTTGTACAAGAAACACATTAAGCTGCATTCCCCATCTAGTATAAATTGTTAGACATGTAGTGAATAACAAATATATTTTACTTTGTACAAAAGCCACATTATGGATTTAGAAGGGTTGGTATATGAGTGATTGATGTAGAAATGTCTCGTAGTATATCTATGGTAGCACTACTATAATAATTTTAATTTTTCAAGTACTTCTGTATATAAATACTTAAATGAGAGCAGCTTTGGACGTTTATGAACATTATGCATTATTATTTTAGAGACATGACCTATTTGAGCAATAGAATATCTACCTTTATCCATCTCCCATCCAAAAACTGAAAAAATTACCCAAGAACAAGTTGTTTTTTTTCAGACTCCTATTCTTGTTTACCCATATAAGAATCAAGTCTTAACTTGCAGAATTCTAAATAATTTTTTGAACATCAAAATTTGTTCAGATGTTTTTGCCTTGTTGCATTTTATAGTGGAGTGCTTACAGGCACTCCTAAAATTGTAGCGAAGCAGTTCCATTCAGACAGAAAAACTTCAGTTCAAAGATAATATGAAGGATATTCACTGAGTATGAAGCCTTCAAGTTGTGGTAGCAGCACTTTAGAATGGTTCCCAGGTATGGGCTTCCAGCTTCCTGTGGCAACCCTGAGTAGTAGAGAAGTGCTTGTTTAGTGTGGTAAACAAATTCAGCTTTACAGGTAAAATAGGGTACAGAACCAATGCCTGGGGTGGAAGTCCTCTACAATGGGCAGCATAGGTATAAATGATTCGCGAAACTTGACTTCGTACCTATGTTGTTTGCACAATATAGCCGAAGATGCAGAAACGTGTCCTTAACCCTTTACCCAATGCATTGGCCACATCTGCCTATGTAATATGCAAATTCAGCAGTTGAAAAAAATACTATTTTCCAAACAATTTCAACAAAACCATATCATGTGACCCCTCTTTGGAACGAGCTTGTTGAGCTCGTTCCAATGAGGGTTTCACATGATATGGTTTTGTTGAAATTTTTTGAAAACTTTAAAAAAATGATATTTAAAATAATAAATTTTGATATTGTCTGCATTGGGTAAAGGGTTAAATACCAATAAATCAATAAATATGGGCTTCCAGTACTTAAACCAGCTAATCCTTAAGTTCTCAGAAGTAGTTTCCTCAAACAAACGTTTATTATACCCCCACAAAACGAAGTTTAGGGGGTATATTGGAGTCAACTTGTCCGTCAGTCGGTCGGTGGATCTGTCATCGTCGGACTGTTGCACATGCAAACTTGAGGAGCGAACTACTTCCACAGTTTTAGCCACATTTTCAGGAAACTTCACAAAAATGATCAACATGATGAGAGGAAGTGTGTAACATACTTTTTTTCACGCTCGGTTTCAAGATGGCCGAGTGGCGGCCATATTGGATTTTTCAAAATACTTGTGGAGCAAACTACTTCTACAGTTTTTGCTGCATTTTCATGAAACTCAATATAAATTGATCCACATGATGAGGAGCAGTGAGTGACATAATGTTTTTCCTGATCGGATTCAAGATGACCAACTGGTTTTTACTTGTAAAAGTTGAATGCCCCTTTTCAGACACCCACACTAGGCCGTATGCCACGGTGGGGGTATACCGGGTGACAGACCATCTCAAGTTTGCATAAACATGGATAGTACTGACCACCATTTCATTCCAACGATGTGTTCCAAATTATTATACAACTACCAATCACTTCCTCTTCTATCTCAATCCATAGGAACTTACCATTTTTTCTTCCCATATGTACGATTATTTTGAATCATTAAAGCTGCGTACAAAAATTTCTTACCCCATATACCGACTGAATGTCTGATTCAATTTGAATTCAGTTCAAAATCAAACCTTAAACACCTGATTCGACTCATATTCGATTCAAACAGAAAAAGTCGGATTCACAAGTCCCTATTTACTGGTAGGCTGCATTTATCTTGACATTGTTTTTACATCATTGTTGGCGGCCTGTACAGAAATACTGTTGCCAGTTCAGCTGTGTACAAGTGCAAATAGTAGTTATCATAAAATTAATCTGAGGATTTAACCCTTTACCTAACGAATTGCCTGCATCTGCGCACATAATATGCAAATTGAGCAGTTGAAAAAATTTAGTTTTTCAAAATATTTCAACAAAACCATATCATGTGACCCCTCATTGGAATGAGCTCACTGAGCTCGTTCCAATGAGGGGTCACATAATATGGTTTTGTTGAAATTTTTTGAAAAATTAAAAAAAATTGTATTTAAAATAATAAATTTTGAAATCGTCTGCATTGGGTAAAGGGTTAAGGGTTAATAAAAAAACACTACTTCGTTATTATATTGTGCACATGATGATCCTTCACATGACCACCCATACCTTCAACAGTTTAGTTCACTCACAGCCCACAATATACAATTTGTTGTGTCCAACCTCTTTGTTTTGTACAATACCTCTTATGAAAAAGTAGGTGGGGGTGGGGGAGGGGGGGGGGGGGCATTGTTGGTCTCACTTACAGTATATTTATTTATTGCTGTTTTTAAGGTCACATAATTATGCACAATGGCTAATCGTGACCGTGACAGTTTTATGGGTGGAGGAAGCCGGAGTACCCGGAGAGAACCACCGAGCATCGACGTGCAACTGTCAACTCCTCAACATTCTAACTCTGTTCAAGCTCCACTCAAGCAGGGTTACAGCGGTTGAAGACATGTGCACCATCAACGTGCAGTACGTTTTAGTACACAGCGTCATCGTAGCCCCATGTAGACAACCGGGATAAATTGCCTTGCCCAAGGACACAACACGGGCCATCCCGGACATGAATCAAACTCGGGACCTCTAGCATAGAAGTCCAACAGTCTACCATTGAGCCACCACGCTCCCTCTGACTTACAGTATGAGCGCTTCAGAGTGAAGAGCTTGCTAGGGTGGACCACAATCAGTGTCAGTGTTTGGTGTTTTTTGTATATTTGTATATCGTTTTAGGAGTTTATTCCAAACAGTAACTCATGATTCGTAATCTTGATACAGATCATCCCATATTACCTCTGGACATATTATATTTTTGTCCCCTTAACCTAAATTATAGCATCCAGATATTTTCTCCTTGAATTAGTTGTGAAATACTTTCATGTACCCGTTGGAAGCATGAGCTCTCATAGTTTTCGATTAAGTTGAACATAGATAACTCCATCAATGTTGCAGAAGTGAATAATTTGACTCAATGGTAGAATTTTATTTTGACATCAGAACAAATTAACTCCTTGCATGCTGCTTGTGGATATTTCAGCCCAGGACAGGATTTCTCTTGCTACAGAAATAAGTGTTATTGGGCACCATTACTCAGATTTCCCCCTTGTAAACAGAATAGATTTTTTCACCAATGAAAAAATTTCCAAAGTTAAATTTAGATGAATTTTTCATCAAATCTAGTCATGGCTGCTTAACAGCAGCCATGACTACATTTGATGAAAAATATCTAGAAAATACTCGGCGGGCTAAGAGTTAAGGTCAACGGTGCAGGCCCTTCCATTTTATAATTCAAATATTGAGTACATTTTCTTAGATGTGAGTGGTTTCTGGATTTACTTCTTTTTTTCTTTCTCTTAACTGGTTGAGTGCTAAATTTTTGCGGGCATCAAAATTTGTTAATATGTCTTTGCTTTGATACAATATTGGGGCATTCCTATAGGCACTTTCCCATAAATTGCAACAAGTCGTATCCACACAGACTGACAAATTTCCCTTCAAAGATAATATGGAGCACATCTACAGAATATGAAGCCTCTATGTTGTGGAACCTACACTTGAGAATAAAGGCCAGATATGGGCATCCAGCACTCAACCATTCAATCTCATCCTTCTGTATCTCTACTGATTTTGCCTTCCCTGTTAACTCTTTATCTGACAAAGTTACTATATTTTTGAAGCAATAAAAAAGCCTCTCAACAGTTTGATGTAAGAACAAAAAGTAAGTCTTTTGTTTTTCAGGCCATTTTTTAAAATAAAGATGCACGTGGGAGGGTGATATTTATTTTATTTTTTCATTTTTGCAATTATTATTTCCTTTTACCCCCGAGGTTCATATACTCAGTTTGTTTTATGTTTTTGACACACTGGTGTCAAAATATAAAAATTTCAAGCAACAATTTTTCCCACTGTGCAGCTAGGAATTTAACCAGTTATGTCTTGTTTGACAGAGCTTAAAATTTTGATATTTTGACATCAGTGTTTCATGCCTTTAGATTATCCCAATTGCACACTGTTTACAGGTGTGCCAAAATTAGAGAAAATGTAAAAACATCAAAAAAAATATCTAAATTCTCTGTGCCCCTTCCACATTTAAGAATAACTTCCATCATAATATGACTAGAGAAACACAAAGAAAGGCATGGCAATAAAACTTAACAGGATAAGACTGTTATTTCTGATTTTATTGTGCCCAAATTAGGACAAAACAGTGTGCCCTAAATAAATGAATTTAAAGACCTGCGTGGAGAGGGATAATATGCAGAATAACATGAACAGTTGTGTATTTTATTAACTTGGGGAATTAAATTTGACACAAACTAAAACTAATTCATTTTTATATTTTTAACCCTTTACCTAACGTAACGGCCAAAACCGGCCAGCGCTATTCTCAAAAATCGCCAATTAATTTTCATTATTTGTCTCAAAAACATAGGTTATGACCCCTCATTGGAACGAGCTCGACGAGCTCGTTCCAACGAGGGGTCATAACCTATGTTTTTGAGACAAAAAATGAAAAAAATTAGTTATTCAAGAATTATTTTTGCAAGTGTCGTCTGCTTTTCAGGTTAGGTAAAGGGTTAAGTTAGCATTGGTAATAAGAGGCCATGCAGCAGCCAAAATTATCATGCCGGATGGCCTGAGAAACAGTTGTTTATCTTTTTGGGGCCTATTTTTTCATTTTTTTCTCTTTAGCTTCTTAGTCATTGTTGAAACAATCTCACTGTGTTTTTTCCACAAAGACGTAATAAACTATGTCTTAATCATAACAAGCCATATTTTGACACATTTTGCTGTTTCAAAACAGGTGCACAGAGATATTTTCACAAAGATGTCTTCCAGACAGAAGTCAAACTATCCTGACAGAGGTTTCTAGAAATCAATGCCAGGCCTCTGGACTTACCGGTACAAGTCATGGTTTGGTGAGGGTTGTCAACAGCCAGGGTCATATTCTGTTGGACAACTTTATGGTTGGAGGGCCATACATGATGGGCAAATGGGATTAAGTGTCTTGCTCATTGACACATTGCTTATGGTGTGATTCAGGATTGAACCTTTCGATCTGAAGACCAAATCTCTTACCAATGAGCCACTGCACACCTGATAGCAGTGGTCAAAACGTTGTCCAAAACCTACATGCACACTGCAAATGATAAAAGAAAACTACCTGCATATTGCAAAATTTACCTGCAACCCAAAACCATCCTACAACTTTATATACAAAACTTAATTATTGGGTGTCGGGGTTTCTATGCTGACCATTAGGGTGATAGAACTGGAGTATGGAGGATGGGGATGCCACAGGATAAGAGCCAAGGAGTTTGATTGCAGTTCTGTCTCACACTCTCTGTACATAACAACACACAAAAATATTAAAATATTAAGTTGGGCTGTATCTTACCTCTAATTTGTGCCTGTTATCTTGTTGAATAGAGAGTGTTTTTAGTTGATTTGCTGGCCGTACTCACACCAACGCTTTTTGCATGGCCTGTTTTGAGGATAAATCACTGTTGTGAGCATTGACAGACAAGGTTTTGTCTGCTACCAGTTTTTGTGGTGATGCACTCTTCGACTCTTGTGACACTTTCTCTGTTGAGGAGCTACTCCCAGTTATGTCAGGTGGGACAGGGTTAGAAAAATAATTTAAAACCGATTTCTGCTTCGAACCACAGAACTTTTTTTTTGGTGGTATGGTTGAACCTTCGCTGTTTTGTTTTGATGATTGACATACTTGACCTGCTCTTTATAGCAGTATTGACAAGACAAACCAATAAGCAGCCACATTGTATTTAATAAATCTCCCCAAATTTCTATCATGTCCTCTGATTGGCTGGTGGCGTGCACATACAAATCGTTGAAATAAAAATTCTGTGTGGATTCCCCCAGAAGAATGGAGAATTTTTTTTATTGATGTTGACAGTCGGTGAAAACAATCGGCAGTTAACAGTTATTTATTTTTTACAACCAACAAATTTCAAAACTATGTACGTGCCGTGCATGGCCAGAACATAAACTAGATGCACAGATGAAAAATAACATGCATTTTGTCAGCTACTTTTCGAACACTGGATTTGGGTTTTCAATAATTGTCAAGGCCCTCAGGTGTTAAAAGTAGCCCAGTACATATTGCAAACCTCACAAACTTCCAAAAAAGTTACATTAAGTTTTTTCAGGTAACCTGTTGTCTCACAGGTAACCTTTCTGGAGATTTTCATGTTAGAGACATTCGCAGGTAAGACCTAAAAAAATTAAAAATCTGTTTCTCAGGCCCTCCCGCATGGTCCTTTTGGCTGCCGCATGCTCTCTTTTTATAACCAATTTAAACTTTAAAAAAATAAAAATTAAATAGTTTATGTCTGATATTTTACCCAAGTTAAAAATATTGATGAATTTGTCCCTTGAGTGCAAGAAGCCTTTGCAATGCTTTAGCATTGCAAAGCCTTCTTGCACTCAAGGGATGAAATACACCACCACCCATGCTATTCTGCAGATTATGAGGCTTAAAACTTGAACCAAGAACATGAACTTTTGATGGCAAAAAGAAATTACTGAAATAAAAAAAAAATAAAAAAACGCTCGCCCGCGTGCAATTTCTCAAATAATGGCCTGAGAAACAGAAGATCTACTTTGTGTGGCCTAATACTGATATATTTTCCATTTTTTATTTTATTGCAAAAGCTGTAATCATTTGACACTATGATACTACTTTTGACTAGAAATCAATGAGTACATCAAATTGTCATAGTGCTCTGTATAAAAAAAAGATACCGATTATATTGCAAATGGAATGGTTTGGTTTGAGACCCCTGCTGAGAGAGTTTCCTTCTACACCAACTGCCTAGTTGAACTACACAACAACATACACCACACAGCCTGCTAGTGGCTAAGGGGTGTACATGGTCCAATACAGTTTCACCAGGTGACAGAAACTATCTAAGAAGAATATTTGCTATTCCATTTGCTCTAGATTTCTTGTAAGTTGGGTACAGCTACTAATACTGTCAAACTGAACTTTTGTTAGATGAAAGGTTAAATAATTACCTGTATTTTTTTTCATATATTCCAAGTTTTGTCTATTTTTCTGAGTGAAATTATCTTTGTTTTCTTGTGTTGAACCTTAAGATTTACTCAGTGTTAAGTGTAACTCCAAGTGGTTTCTTCACTCTTTGTCTTCTGTGGATGCATATTCCTGCACAGAATAAGAATATTCTTTTTCTCAGTAGACGTATGTTACTGGTTGATGTTGACAACATACACCTCTACAAATTGTAGGAGGCCTCTTATCAATGCTTTCTTCATGTCAAACTTGATTGAATTTCTCATCAAATCAAGTCATGGCTGCTTGGTAGCAGCCATGACTTGATTTCATGAGAAATTCCAAAAAAGCACATAGCTGCTTAAGAGTTAACCCTTTACCCAATGCATGCAATATCAAAATTTGTTATTTTAATGATGTCTTTTCAGATATAAAAAAAAAATTGAACAAAACCATATCATGTGTTCACAACCTGGAATGAACTCAATGAACCTGTTCCAATGATGGGTCACATGACAGTTTTGCTGAAACATCAGAATTTAAAATTTTTTTTCATCTGCTCACTCTGCAAATTATGAAGACGAATGTAGCCAATTCATTAGATAAAGGGTTAATCCAGGTGACATGTAAATTATCCACTCTCTTCTTTGGCTTTTGTGGATTTTAAAATTTTAATTGATAGAAAAGCAAAGGAGCTTGAGAAATTTTGGCTGCCAATACCTGAATGGAAAACCACTTACAGGAGATCAGGTCACTCTTTGTTTTCCGAATCTATCGTGATATCTTTTCTCTGCCAAAGCATGTTAATGTACAGTTTGTGGACAAGTGGCAATTTACCACTGGTGAAGTATAGCAACGGTTTTGATAATTACCTATTGATTGTATTACATAGGTGGTTGATTAACAATTTTTCTAACTTTCTCATTGAAAATCATCTTCAGATCCACCAGTCAAAATCTTCAGATATATAAAATATTTTGATATTTGGTATTCAGCATCCTTAGGGGGAACAGATTTAAGTTTTGTACAAATAAACCCCTGGGTTCATATGTGGACTGCCTATGGGTGCCATAACTTAGTGGAATATGATGAATTTTCTTCAAAGATCTTCTTAAAGATCTTCTTCAGACCTAAGATGCAGAATCATTTTGTATTTGGAATACAACATTACCATTACTGTGATTCCTAGAGCTAAGTTTGTTCAAGGCATTGTGCTCGACTGATTTTGGGTTGGGAGCAATGGCGGATACAGAGGGGGGGCGGTGGGGCGGTCGCCCCCCCCTTTAGCTCGTGTTTGTCTCGTATGTAGGGCGTAGTCAGGATTTTCATTTGGGGACAATACATGAATTGAAGTAAAAACATACAACGACATTTATTTCCTCCATCACCATTCGCTATGGAAAACAAATATACCGTTGAAATTATGCAAAATATATCTGCTGGTCGCCTCCATTTATAGCGTCACCGACACAGCATGATTTTGTGGTGTTACATGCCCCTAGCCTCAGGTACCCCATGGCTATGCCAGTTATGGGTCAGGATCTTAATTGGCATAGTCATGGCGTACCTAAGCCTAGAGGGCTGACTGCTGAAAACTTTCAAACGCTGGCAGATCGCAATGTTCTCCTGAGGTTAAGTCAGTTATGACTGTAAACATTGTGTCCAAAATACAGTATTATGGTAAACGGATCTGAAGAGCATATTTCAAATTTTCTAATTCTGTCTTGAACGTATGACAGAATTTGAAATTCTGAAACATGCTGTTTAAAAAGTGTTAATTAGCCGTTCAAAAATTCAAGAGGATTTCCACCCCAGAAACCACCAGAATGCCCCATTTGGTCCCCCCTACAAAAGCTTGTGCCTTCGGCATCTGCACGATCCCCCCCCCCCCCCCCCCCCCCCCCCCCTTTGAGAATTCCTGTATCCGCCACTGGTTGGGAGAGGGGGGTGGTTGCCACCAAAGTGATTTGAAATTTAATATAGAACACAATGGACAATTTACTATTAATTTCTTTAAATAAATTTTGCCGATGGGTGACATATTTAGTCAGATATATATGTGGGTGGATAAGATTTTGTTTGTTTAAATGGGACCCACCAGGCTGCTTGAGGCCCTGGGAGTGGTGAGTGATTCCATTGGGTTAATTTTCCACACAGTGAGGGGGGTTATAGGAATGGGTCCTGCCCATCCTTCTGGGTATCTGTCTGTCCTTTCTGTTCACCCTTCTGTCTTTCCATCCTTCCCCATTTCTGGTCATCACATTGAAAAGAAAACCGTGTTTCTCAAATTGAATATATAGCTTTTTGGTGGTGATGTCATGAATGGGACTGTGAACCAGCCATGTTCAAGTATTTATTCAAGAGTTAAATGTATTGTCATCATATTACTATTTCCTGTCATCACATTAAAAAAAAACTGTTCAAGATTTTTTTTTTTTTTTTTTATAAATTTAATACAGTAAATCTGCCCTGGACTGGTCATAACCCACATGTGGGCAGTGTTGTCCACACATGTGTTTACCAGGTAATAAAAATCATCAACAGCAAAATGTTATTTAATGAAGCACCAGGTTGTACATGGTGTTTCATCAATTAAAGTTTTGATGATTATTTCTATAATTAGTGTTTGGAATATAATATTTTTGCATCTGTGGGAAATATTGCCCACCCATGGAATGTGACCAGTCCACGCCGGATGTACTGTATATAGTTTATTGCTGATAATATCATGAAAGGGATTCTGAGCCAGCTGTGTCCAAGTATCTCTTCAAGAGTTATTGCACTTGTCAGACATACAGTTTCCTGTCTTCACATTACCATTCATGTCTTTCCATTTCAAAGAAAACCGTTCTAGAATTTTTTTCCAAATTTAATATATAGCTTTTTTTGTGATAATATCATGAGTGAGATTGTGATAATGACATGAATGTGATTGTATTGATGTATTTCTTTGTAAGTTATTGTCCTTGTTGGATTTAGGTGGTGAAGGACTGGCTGTCCAATGACCTTACACTCAGTATTTTTGCTTTAAAATTAGTTTTGAAGGCTTTTGCATGATGTTTTTTCAACTTTAGCTTCAAAGCATAGATTATGACTCCTCATTGGAACAAGCTCATCCCACTGAGGAGGCTTCAACTGTTTTCAAGTTGTTTATTTTGGGTTTATGACATCTTTCAACAGTTACGGTCATATCATGTCAGATAGTTTTACAGGTGGAGGAATCCAGAGTACCCAGAGAGAACCATTGGACAGTGCCAAGTAAATGTCAGACTCGCCAACTCAATAACCTTAACCCTTTACCCAACATAATGGCAAAAACCGCCCAGCGCTATTCTCGTAAATCACCATTCAATTTTTATTATTTTTTCATTTTTTGTGTGTCAAAAACATAGCTTATGACCCCTCATTGGAATGAGCTCATTCCGATGAGGGGTCATAAGCTATCTTTTTTGATGCCAAAAAATTAAAAAAAATAGTTAATCAAGAATTTTGTTTACAAGTGTCGTCTGCCTTTTGTGTTAGGTAAAGGGTTAATAAGGCACAGAATTTGTTCATGTGTATTTGTTTTGTTATAATGTATTAAAGAGCACCTCAACCAGTTAACTACTAAGTGAATGTTGAATTTACAAATCATTGAATATTTGCCTTAATTTATGTTTAAACAATAGCAGTAATTCAGATCATGTCAGCCTTTGTCTACCTTTGTAGACAAATGCAACACAAGACTGCAACTCAGTGCTTCATATAGTTCTGAGAATTTCCTCTGAAATTTTCAACCCTCAAGAGGCATTGACTTTCTGCATTTGGAGCCTTAACTGGTTGAGTGCTAAATTATTTTTCAAAGGTGATTTGAAAAATGGGTATTTTTTTTCAAAGATACCATGCTATCAGCAAGAGTAGCCTTAGTATAGCAAGAGTTTGACATACATAATTATGTTATGTTACAATTTATTGAAGAGTGCCTCCTGGCACTCCAATAACTTGAAACCAAACAATTTTTCTTCTACTGCTGAGCAAACTTCAAGCTAATGCATACAGTGTAAAGCCACTAAAGTATCTTCCAGCACTTTTCAATAGAGCCAAGATAATGGCTCTATTGAAAAGTGGGAGCAATTACATTAATACCTAAATTCATGCCTCTGTTTTTCTATCATAAGTGATGGGAGCGCGGTGGCTCAGTAGGTAGAGGTGCAGGCTGCAAGCCGAGAGGTCCTCGATTCGAATCCCACCTGCGGCAACCGCGTTGTGTCCTTGGGCAAGACACTTCATCTCCATTGCCCGCATGGGGGCACGATGGCGCCGTGTACTAAGGCGTACTGCACGTCGATGGTACGCATGTCTTCAACCAATCTAACCCTGCCTGTGCTGCTGTGCGGAGTTACGATGTTGGGGAGCTGGCAGCTGCTCGTCGTTGCTCGGTGGTTCTCTCCGGGTACTCCGGCTTCCTCCACCCATAAAACTGTCCCGGTCATGATTAGCCATTGTGCATAAATATATGACCTTAAACATCAATAAATAAATAAATAAATAAATAATAACTATCATAAGTGATAGAAATAATTTTTCACCTTAGTGCTGATTCAGTTGAGTTTGTAAAAAATAGTAGCAAAATCAACCCCCAGGCCTCCCCCATCTTTCAGATGTTCAAGCTGGGTCTGTTATGTGAAGTAACAAATTTTGTGAAGTGACATTCAAAAAGATCTGAGTTAGTGTATTATTTCCTGGAAAATTTCTGGGAGACATTCACAACTGGTAGTTCTAAGGAATTTAGAAGAAAACAAACTCCAACAGAGTTGTGGAATTATGTTTTGTCCACAAATGCTTTTTGTGTCAGACTCAGTTTCTCTGTAAAGGTAACTGTGACAATTTTTTTTTCTTGGGGTTTTTCTGATACCACCCACTACCTCAATTTACTTTTGAGTCATCCTTTCTCTTTTCCTTCTACAATTCTGATTTTCTTTTGCCAACATTCCTTCTTTACATTAGTAATTGGCTTGCTTCCATTCTGAGAGGCTGCAAGGTGGAAAAGATAATGCGATCTTGGCATTGCCTTCATAAATTCATTCAGATATCTGAAGTCTGCAATACAACATTCATCTTACTGAGCAAAGATCTGTCACATTTATCAGTGACAGCCTTGTATCACATCAAGATTATTTCATGTCTTGACTTGGATTGGAAGCATGACAGATTTGTATCTATTTATGTTTATAGTGAAAACATAAAGAAAACCATACATGGCTATACATACATAACATTTTTTGTGTTTATTACATAGTACCTCATAAAATTGAGGGAAGTGTCTCACAAATATTTAAGATGTTATCACTTGGTTAGTTTCATATCGGTCGAGATATCAGCCTGAAGAGTAAAGGTCAAAGGCTGATGTGAAGTTACCAAGGACCGATATGCATACAAATAAGGCTCCACGCTACAGTTCCACACTATTGCACAGGGATAAAATTCTCAACTGAGTGCATATGCCATGTAAAATGGAGATGTATTTTTTGTTTCATATATATGATTACATTAGGCAGTTTGTTGGACAATAGAATTTGAAGATTTGGTCACACAGTTGGAGCCTGATGCATAGGGGTAAATTACCAGAGGAATTATGGGAAACTGTGTCTTTAAAAAAATTAACTATTTTTTAAAATGTAATTTTTGCATGGAGTTGTTGCCATGCATGTCACTAAAAAATGAAACAGAAACCAAGAAATTTTTCTTCCACATTTGGGGTAGTGAAAATGCTGCATGTGAGGCTAGTAGGTGGCTGAAAATTACTGGTTTCAACATTTTTTATGCAATTTTTCAGGTTGAAGTCTTGCATTTGACTGTTAATTATTTCACCCAAATTTAGATTGTTTATTTCTACTAGTCAGATAGTGTTATATGTTTTCAGTGGATTTGGAAAATGTACTGCGTGTCATGGGTTAGATAAGCAGGCCTGGCAATCTAGAAAATCAAGGAGTGCAAAACAGTTTCCCTCCTCAGATTGCTTGGGAGTGCAATTGCACCTGAAATGTTCAATGCAAAAACTTGTATGCTATTTTGGTTATATTCAGTTCAGGGTATTAATATTGTGACTGAAAAATTGTACTACATTCAGCTGCATCGTGGAAAATTTGGCATACACATCTCATTATTCCAAATTTTGCATTCAATTCTTATGTGACTGTCTTCTACACTCAAAATGTATCGAGATGCGACACAGAATAGGTAATGAATTATTGCGAATGAATGCAACATTGACAAATCGTCCCCTGAGTTCCAATGAGTTCTCTGTGCCTACTGGCACACTCATTGGAACTTAGGGACGAAATTATAATATATTTTAAAGGCAGTCCCAAACAGGTCTGGCATTCCAGAAAATCAAGGGGTGCAAAAAATTGCCCTCCTCAATTTTTTCTAGATGTGCAGTAGGCGTGCAGCACTCCTGCACTCCTAAGAATGCCAGACCTGGATAAGTAAGTTAAAGAATATTCACATTTGAGGAGAGTGTATGGCACGTCATTTTTGGAAATGCCTGGAAAAATTTGGAGCAGAACCTAAATAGTTTGCAAAAGTTGAATTTATTTGTGTCTTGCAGTCACAGTATAACCATAGATGCTGATGCCAAAATAATACTGAGAACAATGACAGTAGAAATATAGAATATACCCATAGTAGCTTGGCATACCAAATGTTCACCACGAGTGGTGAAGTGGTGTTAACCGCGAGCCTTCGACACGCAGTTAATACCACTTCACTACGAGTGGTGAACATTTGGAACACCAAGCTACTTTGGGTATATTTTATTTAGACCATGATCATCAGATTATTAAGAGTCGCTATTATTTTTTCTCGATTTTACTGAGAACAGACGTACATATGAGTGAATCTTGTTTACTTGAGCATCGGTAGGCGGTACTTCCGCTCTCAATTTTATCTCCGAAACGAAATGAAAAAAAGAAACTGAGCCTTTTTCATTTTAATAACATACTATATGCTTTATTAACATGAGACAATGCATGCTTGTTAATTTTTGGCTTCTTATGAGGTAAACCCATTTAAAAACGTAATAAATAATTGTCACTTCCATTTCACTCTTCGCGAGGCGACGTGTGATAAATTTAGACAAGTTTGCATTCAGGTTGATGTCACCAAAGGTCAACGAGGATGAAGTTCTACTGTCTGTGTAAATTTTAACTATTGAAATTCCATTGTTGGCGTGTTCACCACGGTTGGTGCGTAAAGCTAAAATTTATGTCATAGGCTTTTCATATATAGGAAAATAGGTAATCATGGTATAAAATGATGTTTTATGTTTTGAATGTTCAAACAGAAATTTTAATGCATGTTTATAATATTTTGAATATTGTTTGAAAGCCTCACTATGTTAGACTTGATAACAAGATGTTTACTCTTGTTAAATGAACAGTGAACAGATGATTGGACTGAAAGTTACAATTTAAAAAAATTGAAATCAGGCCCTCTACAAGCAAGGGATAGATGGTCCATATATTTTGGTTCACTCTATCTATAAGGCTAACCGTATCCCAGTAGTCCACTGCACTTGTTGGATATGACTGGATTTAAGTTGGAACAAGTGTAAAATATATAAGTAAGGTCAGTTTAACAAATACATTTTGGACCCATTATCTGACATGGCTAGACAACGAAAGTAGCAAAAATATATTTTGAATAACTGAATAGCTTAAATTTTAGCCCCAGAAACATAACCTATGACCACTCATTGGAATGAGCTTGTGCCAGTGAGGGATTACAAGCAATGTTTTTAAGCAAAAAAATTATGACCTTTACATTAGGTGTAGGGTTGCATAAAGCATCTTAGAGAAATATAATCTGTGGCTTGTAAGTTTGATGAGAGCTTGAACAGTACACAACTGTTGAGTACATCAGTAACAAGCTACTAATTGAAACAGAATATGTTTTTATTTTTGGAATACACTTAAAAAAACCTTTCCACAATCCATTCCAATGAGGGGTCATAAGCAGTGTTTAAATACGTCTTTGGAATATTACAGGCTGGTTTTAACTGTTGCATTGGGTAAAGAGGTGCTGTAGATGAGATTTATGCTTAACCCTTTACCCAACGCAGCCGACATCAAAATTTATTATTTTAAAAATTATTTTTTTTAATTTTTCAAAGCAAAAAATTTCAACAAAACCATATCATGTGACCCCTCGTTGGAACGAGCTCGTCGAGCTCGCTCCAACTAGGGGTCACATGATATGGTTTTGTTGAAATTTTTTGAAAAATAATATTTTTTCAACTGCTGAATTTGCATATTACAGGGCGGATGCAGGCGATTCGTTAGGTAAAGGGTTAAGACTGTACAGTGGACAAGGTTAGGTACTCAGTTAATAATGAACATTTTTTATTACCAAAAAGTGTGACTAAACCTGTGCAATGCACAGAGTTAGTCACACTCTCTGATTATAAAAAAGATTGTTAACTGTCATACACACTACATGAAAATATATACCTAGGCCTGGCAATCTAGAAAATGGAGGAGTGCAAAACAGTTGCCCTCCTCAGATTGCTTGGGCGTGCAATTGCACCTGAAATTTTCAATGCAAAAACTTGTATGCTATTTTGATTCACTTCAAGGTATTAATATTGTGACTGAAAAATTGTACCACATTCTGTTACATAGTGGAAAAATTGGCCCAAACATCTTCTCATTATTCAAAATGTTGTATTCAATTCTTATATGACTGTCTTCTACACTCAAAATGCATCGAAATGCGACACAGAATGGGTGTTGAATTATTGCAAATCAGCAAAAACTACTGCCACAGAGAACACATTGGAATTCAGGGGATGAAATGATAATAGATTTTAAACGCAGCCCCAAACAGGTTTGACATTCCAGAAAATCAAGGGGTGCAAAAAATTGCCCTCATTTTTTTCTATGTGTGCCTTAGGCGAGCAGCAATCCTGCCAGGCCTGATACCCAGTAAGGCGATGTGAAGGGATGTCAGTCGCATAATAGAAATGATCTCATTTATAACCAGAAAGGAAAATGTGACTAGCCCACAATGCATTGCACCAAGTTAGTTGGTAAACAAGGGGGCGCGGAGGCGTTGTGGTAACCGGTTCTCGTCAGTTCACCGAAGTTAAGCAATGTCGAGCCCGGTTAGTCCTTGGATGGGTGTTCATCTGAGTGATCGATTCAGACTTCTGCATTGTGTCCTTGGGCAAGGCACTTCACCCCAATTGTCTACATGTGGGCATGATGACGCCGTGTACTAAGGTGTACTGCACATCGATGGTGCGCATGTCTTCAACCAATCTAACCCTGCCTGTGCTGCAGTGTGGAGTTACATTGTTGGGGAGCTGGCCGCTGCTCGTCGTTGCTCGGTGGTTCTCTCCGGGTACTCTGGCTTCCTCCACCCATAAAACTGTCACCGACACGATATGACCTTGGCTGCTAATGTGTCGTTAAACCCTAATAAATAAATAAATAAATAAATAAATAAATAGTTGTTAAACTAACAGACTCTGGCTGACCATATGCATTGCACATGATTAGTTGATAGCTGCCATATCGCACACTACATGAAATTATACACTGACTAAGACAGTAAAAATGCATGGGATGCAGGATTCAAGGAGTTAATGGAAATACTCATACTGGATTCAAATGTAGTGATCAAAACTCGCCAACATTATTCACATTCAAATTTTATTATTTTGTTGTTTTTTTTCTGAGAAAAAATGTTTGTCGAGTTTCTTTCAGTTTGTTTGTATGCTCATTGGGGTTTAATCCTTTACCCAACGAATCGGTCGCATCCGCCTGCGTAATATGTAATATGCTAATTCAGCAGTTGAAAAAAATAGTATTTTTCCAAAAAATTTCAACAAAACCATATCATGTGACCCCTCATTGGAACAAGCTCGTTTTGTTGAATTTTTTTTTTTTTAAATTAAAAATTGGTATTTGAAATAATAAATTTTGATATCGTCTGCATTGGGTAAAGTGTTAATGGAACTTCCAGCAGCTAGGGTCATATCATGCTAGATAGTTTCATGGCTGGAGGAAGCTGCAGTTCCTAGAGAACACCACTGAGCAGTGGGGAACAACTGTCAGACTCTCCAACTCACTAACTAGGCACAAGCTGAGCTTGCACCGGTAGAAGACAAGTGCACCATCGATGTGTAGAACACAGCGTTGCCATGCTCTCCATGTGGGCAATCAATATTAAGTGTCCTGCCCAAGTACATAATGCAGATGGTGCGGGTCAGGATCAGGCAGTCAACCTTTCAGTTTAAAACTTCACTTAACAAATCGGCCACACATTCCTATGTAATTTATAAATTGAGCAGTTGAAAAAAATGATTTTTAGAACTTTCAAGAAAACTATCATGTGATCCCTCATTGGAATGAGCTCGTTTACAACAGTGATATGTTTTTGTTGAAATGTTTTTTTAAATTTCAAAATAAAAAAAATTTGATATGTGCTTTGGGTAAAGAGTTAAAGTCCAATCCTTTAACCAATGAGCCCCCACACTCCCTGCTTATTCCAGTAAAGCATCATACGCTATGTTCTGGGACAAAAGAATTAACATTTTAATTTTTTGAGAATTTTTTTCTTCAAGTGTTGTCTGCTATTCAAACTCTTAGTAAAGCATATTTGTGAGCTCCAAAATTATTTTCAGTATATTTTTTGCTAAAAGTCTGTATGTTTTAACTCCTGTGTAAGCATATAATCTTGAGTTCTGAATATTTACTGTATTTGTTATTAATCTTTTTTGACAGGATGATGATGGCTCTATTGGTTTCCATGGTGTTGCATTTGTCAATCTTGCTCCACTGCTTTATCCTGGAGGTTTGTTACCATAGCAATTTATTGGATTGTAGGACAAAATCCCATTGGACAGAATCCCCTTAGGATACAAACCTCTCAAAAAAATTTCTGTATAAATTAATCCCCCCCCCCCCCACATTAATCTTCAGAGATGGACATAATCCCATTCATGTAGAAATGAATATTACTAGTTACATGTTCTCAAAAACATAGCCTACTGTTAAAACTAGAAGTCCTGTCATGAAATGTGCACGTTAATCTATGCATTATGACCATAGTAAGGCTATCAAATTATGTACATATGGCCTGTGCACAAGCAAGGTTTCAAACAATGGACCTCCGGGTAACCCGAAGGTCCATTGGCAGAAACATTGCCTGTGTTTGCTATGAGTAACCAGGAAAACTTGCCGTGCTTTGGATGCCATTCGATACAACAATTCCTATGCGCAGTTAAGCCTAGATAAGTGCACAGTTCGTGACAGGACTTTTAGTTTCAACTGTATGACCCCTAATTGGAATGTGCATTCCAATGAGGGGTCATAAGCTATGTTTTTAAGGCAAAACACTAAAATGTGTTTTGTTATTCAGGGGATATTTTTGAAAATGTTGCCTGCTGGTCTTGTAAGACAAACAGTTAACCCTTTACCCAACGTAACGGCCAAAACCGGCCAGCGCTATTCTCAAAATTTGCCAATATAATATTCATTATTTTTTCATTTTTTGTCTCAAAAACATAGGTTATGACCCCTCGTTGGAACGAGCTCGTCGAGCTCGTTCCAACGGGGGGGTCATGACCTATGTTTTTGAGACAAAAAATGAAAAAAACTAGTTATTCAAAAATTTTTATTGCAAGTGTCGTCTGCTTTTCATGTTAGGTAAAGGGTTAATGAAATAAATAACTTTAAAAACCAAAGATTAATTCAATTCTACTCCATTTGTAGTTGTTATAACATTGATCAATACTTATGTAAAACCTATACAGAACTTCATAATTGTTATATTATTGAGCAATAATGAAGAATATATTTTATATATGATCATCGACTTCATCTCCTCATCAATCCTTATAGATTTAGTCTGAAGGGATTTTTTCTGCCTATCAAAATCATCAAAGTCGACGGATTATGTTCAAAGGGGATATTGTCCAATGGGATTTTGTCCTAATGGGATTTTGTCGAAGTGGATTTTGTCTGAATACCCTTTATTGTACCCCCTTCTAAATGAAGCTGAATAAAGTTTACAATCAGTTGGGTCACCATTAAATGGAACATAATGGCCATATTCTCCTTACTCTTTTTACAAAAATCACCATTCAAATCTTGTTATTTTTAGCTCACCTGAGCGAAGCTCAAGGGGAGCTTTACTAATCACTTTCTGTCCGGCGTCCGTCGTCCGGCGTCCGTCGTCCGTCGTCGTCCGTCCGGCGTTAACTTTACATTATCGACTTCTCCTCCTAAACCACTAGCCCAATTTTATTCAAATGTTGGCTAAATGTTTATTACCTAATGCCAATTCAGATTTGTTCAAATGAAGTTGCCCCTCCTCCTGGGTGGTGCCACGCCCCCAAGGGGCACCAAAATCTTTGTAAATCTTCTTCTCATGAACCAGCAGTAACAGAGACTTGATATTTGGTGTGCAGCTTCCTTTTGAGGTGTAGACTCAGATTTGTTCAAGAGAAGTTTGTGGGGCTATACTTGGCGTTGTTATGAGAGGGGCAAAATTTTTTGCCCCGCCCAAAATTTCTATTTTCCAAACCGAGAGGCTGATTTGAACCAAATTTTATGTGAGGGCTTATTGGGTCATGAGTACTTGATTTATGCAAAAAAAATTTTTCCCGCAGCCCCGTGGGAACCGCAGGAGCTAAAAATAGAAAAAATTTAAAACGCCCATATCTCCAAAACTGCACGGCACTGAGAATTTTTATTTGGTGTGCAGCTTCCTTAGGACCAACAGAAAGGATTGGTAAAAAAAAATTGCCATCGGTTTTATCATAGGGTACAGTTTCGGGACTTTGAAAAAGTGCTGAGTCAGCACTTTTTAACACTGTAGGCAATGGGAAAAACATTAAAAAATCTTCTTCTCCAGATCCAGCAGGCAGAATCTTTTGATATTTGGTATGCAACATTGTAAGGTGGATCTGATTCAAGTTTGTTCAAATCGGCCCCCTGGGTTCATATTTGGGCTCAGTATAGGAGCCCGATTTCGAACTTAGTGCATTTCAGGCAAATTTCTTAAAAATCTTCTTCTCCAGATCCAGCAGGCAGAATCTTTTGATATTTGGTATGCAACATTGTGGGGTGGATCTGATTCAAGTTTGTTCAAATCGGCCCCCTGGGTTTATATTTGGGCTCAGTATAGGAGCCCAAATTTGAACTTACTGCATTTCAGGCAAATTTCTTCAAAAATCTTCTTCTCCAGATCCAGCAGGCAGAATCTTTTGATATTTGGTATGCAACATTGTAGGGTGGATCTGATTCAAGTTTGTTCAAATCGGCTCCCTAGATTCATATTTGGGCTCACTATAGGAGCTCGAATTCGAATTTTGTGCATTTCAGGCAAATTTCTTCAAAAATCTTCTTCTCCAGATCCAGCAGGCAGAATCTTTTGATATTTGGTATGCAATGTTGCGGGGTAGATCTGATTCAAGTTTGTTCAAATCGGCCCCCTGGATACATATTTGGGCTTACTATAGAAGCCCGAATTCGAACTTAGTGCATTTCAGGCAAATTTCTTAAAAAATCTTCTTCTCCAGATCCAGCTGGCAGAATCTTTTCATATTTGGTAAGCAACATTGTGGGGTGGATCTGATTCAAGATTGTTCAAATCGGCCCCCTGGGTTAATATTTGGGCTCAGTATAGGAGCCCGATTTCGAACTTAGTGCATTTCAAGCAAATTTATTAAAAAATCTTCTTCTCCAGATCCAGCAGGCAAAATCTTTTGATATTTGGTATGCAACATTGTAGGGTGGATCTGATTCAAGTTTGTTCAAATCGGCCCCCTGGGTTCATATTTGGGCTCAGTTTCGGAGCCCGATTTCGAACTTAGTGCATTTAGGCAAATTTCTTAAAAAATCTTCTTCTCCAGATCCAGAAGGCAGAATCTTTTGATATTTGGTATGCAACATTGTGGGGTGGATCTGATTCAAGTTTGTTCAAATCGGCTTCCCAGATTCATATTTGGGCTCACTATAGAAGCTCGAATTTGAACTTAGTGCATTTCATGCAAATTTCTTAAAAAATCTTCTTCTCCAGATCCAGCAGGCAGAATCTTTTCATATTTGGTAAGCAACATTTTGGGGTGGATCTGATTCAAGTTTGTTCAAATCGGCCCCCTGGGTTTATATTTGGGCTCAGTATAGGAGCCCAAATTTGAACTTAGTGCATTTCAAGCAAATTTATTAAAAAATCTTCTTCTCCAGATCCAGCAGGCAGAATCTTTTGATATTTGGTATGCAACATTGTGGGGTGGATCTGATTCAAGTTTGTTCAAATCGGCTTCCTAGATTCATATTTGGGCTCACTATAGAAGCTCGAATTCGAACTTAGTGCATTTCAGGCAAATTTCTTAAAAAATTTTCTTCTCCAGATCCAGCAGGCAGAATCTTTTGATATTTGGTATGCAACATTGTGGGATGGATCTGATGCAAATTTGTTTAAATCGGCTCCCTAGATTCATATTTGAGCTTACTATAGAAGCTCGAATTCGAACTTAGTGCATTTCAGGCAAATTTCTTAAAAAATCATCTTCTCCAGATCCAGCAGGCAGAATCTTATGATATTTGGTATGCAACATTGCGGGGTGGATCTGATTCAAGTTTGTTCAAATCGGCCCCCTGGATTCATATTTGGGCTCACTATAGAAGCTCGAATTCAAACTTAGTGCATTTCAGGCAAATTTCTTCAAAAATCTTCTTCTCCAGATCCAGCAGGCAGAATCTTTTGATATTTGGTATGCAACATTGCGGGGTGGATCTGATTCAAGTTTGTTCAAATCGGCCCCCTGGATTCATATTTGGGCTTAATATAGAAGCCTGAATTCGGACTTAGTGCATTTCGGGCAAATTTATTAAAAAATCTTCTTCTCCAGATCCAGCAGGCAGAATCTTTTGATATTTGGTATGCAACATTGTGGGGTGGATCTGATTCAAGTTTGTTCAAATCGGCTTCCTAGATTCATATTTGGGCTCACTATAGAAGCTCGAATTCGAACTTAGTGCATTTCAGGCAAATTTCTTAAAAAATCATCTTCTCCAGATCCAGCAGGCAGAATCTTTTGATATTTGGTATGCAACATTGCGGGGTGGATCTGATTCAAGTTTGTTCAAATCGGCCCCCTGGATTCATATTTGGGCTCACTATAGAAGCTCGAATTCAAACTTAGTGCATTTCGGGCAAATTTCTTCAAAAATCTTCTTCTCCAGATCCAGCAGGCAGAATCTTTTGATATTTGGTATGCAACATTGCGGGGTGGATCTGATTCAAGTTTGTTCAAATCGGCCCCCTGGATTCATATTTGGGCTCACTATAGAAGCTCGAATTCAAACTTAGTGCATTTCGGGCAAATTTATTAAAAAATCTTCTTCTCCAGATCCAGCAGGCAAAATCTTTTGATATTTGGTATGCAACATTGTAGGGTGGATCTGATTCAAGTTTGTTCAAATCGGCCCCCTGGGTTCATATTTGGGCTCAGTTTCGGAGCCCGATTTCGAACTTAGTGCATTTAGGCAAATTTCTTAAAAAATCTTCTTCTCCAGATCCAGAAGGCAGAATCTTTTGATATTTGGTATGCAACATTGTGGGGTGGATCTGATTCAAGTTTGTTCAAATCGGCTTCCCAGATTCATATTTGGGCTCACTATAGAAGCTCGAATTTGAACTTAGTGCATTTCATGCAAATTTCTTAAAAAATCTTCTTCTCCAGATCCAGCAGGCAGAATCTTTTCATATTTGGTAAGCAACATTTTGGGGTGGATCTGATTCAAGTTTGTTCAAATCGGCCCCCTGGGTTTATATTTGGGCTCAGTATAGGAGCCCAAATTTGAACTTAGTGCATTTCAAGCAAATTTATTAAAAAATCTTCTTCTCCAGATCCAGCAGGCAGAATCTTTTGATATTTGGTATGCAACATTGTGGGGTGGATCTGATTCAAGTTTGTTCAAATCGGCTTCCTAGATTCATATTTGGGCTCACTATAGAAGCTCGAATTCGAACTTAGTGCATTTCAGGCAAATTTCTTAAAAAATCATCTTCTCCAGATCCAGCAGGCAGAATCTTTTGATATTTGGTATGCAACATTGCGGGGTGGATCTGATTCAAGTTTGTTCAAATCGGCCCCCTGGATTCATATTTGGGCTCACTATAGAAGCTCGAATTCAAACTTAGTGCATTTCGGGCAAATTTCTTCAAAAATCTTCTTCTCCAGATCCAGCAGGCAGAATCTTTTGATATTTGGTATGCAACATTGCGGGGTGGATCTGATTCAAGTTTGTTCAAATCGGCCCCCTGGATTCATATTTGGGCTTAATATAGAAGCCCGAATTCGCACTTAGTGCATTTCAGGCAAATTTCTTCAAAAATCTTCTTCTCCAGATCCAGCAGGCAGAATCTTTTGATATTTGGTATGCAACATTGCGGGGTGGATCTGATTCAAGTTTGTTCAAATCGGCCCCCTGGATTCATATTTGGGCTTAATATAGAAGCCAGAATTCGCACTTAGTGCATTTCGGGCAAATTTATTAAAAAATCTTCTTCTCCAGATCCAGCAGGCAGAATCTTTTGATATTTGGTATGCAACATTGTGGGGTGGATCTGATTCAAGTTTGTTCAAATCGGCTTCCTAGTTTCATATTTGGGCTCACTATAGAAGCTCGAATTCGAACTTAGTGCATTTCAGGCAAATTTCTTAAAAAATCTTCTTCTCCAGATCCAGCTTCAGAATCTTTTCATATTTGGTAAGCAACATTGTGGGGTGGATCTGATTCAAGTTTGTTCAAATCGGCCCCCTGGGTTTATATTTGGGCTCCGTATAGGAGCCCAAATTTTAACTTAGTGCATTTCAGGCATATTTCTTAAAAAATCTTCTTCTCCAGATCCAGCAGGCAGAATCTTTTGATATTTGGTATGCAACATTGTAGGGTGGATCTGATTGTGATTCATGAACGTATTTATTTGTAAAGTTGATAGAATCTTAGACAAAATTTGCAGAAAAGATCTACTATAGAAGGGGTGGTATCCAGGGTGAACCGTTTACCCAAATCTAGCAGTACTAATGCATTATTCACACAAATCTTCGTTCAAATTTTATGACCCCTCATTGGAACACACGCATTCAGCTCATTCCAACAAAGGTCATATGCCATGTTTTCGAGACAAAGGAATAAAAATTTCAGTTATTCATGAAATTTTTAGGCAACTGTTGTCTGTTATTCACATTGCTTCATGAAATTTCAGTACTTTTAGAAGTTACCTCAGTAATCAAGGGTTAATTCCCCTTAATTAAATGTCGCCTCTAAAAAACAACCACTTTGCATATCTTACCTTTTTACCAGCATAACTGCCAAAACTTGTCAGCATTCTTCGCAAAAATCGCTATTCAAATTTTAATTTTTGTCTCTTAAACATACATGTACTTATCGCTTGTAAATACCCCATTGGAATGAGCTTTTTGAGCTCATTCCAATGAGAGGTCGCACACCATGCTTTTTGAGTCAAAAAAGCAATTTTTTTAGTTATTCCAGAATTTCATACGTAAAACACAGCTTTATGACTTCACATTAAAATGAGCTCTCTAAGCTTGTTCCAATCAACATTCACGCACTATGTCTTTCACACAAAAAATAAAATTTTCCATTTATTCAGGAATTTTGTTTGCAAGAACACTCTTACCCCCCTCCCCCCCCCCCCCCCCACACACACACACACACACAAACACACACACACACACACACAAACACAGACACACACATCTAAAAGTTCGTCAGCAAAAAAACAGTTACTTCAGTTTTTAAATGCATTATAGGAACAACTTGCCTAATCAAATTTAAATACTTTTGCATCATTCTGTATCTAGAACAAACCATTTACCATATCTTTACGCAAAATTCTCCAGCATCATTCACAAAAAAACACCATTATTTATATATTCACATTTCTGTCTCAAAAATATACCTGATCTTCCCATACCCCTATTGGAATAAGCTGTTTGAGCTTGTTCCAATGATGATAAAAAAAAATAAAATTTGTGAAAATTTTTGTTTTCTTGCATGCAAATATATACATGTAGCACATGGAAGATATCCACAGTTGGGGAGAGATGTCCAAGGCTATCTCTTCACATTCCTTGTTTGTGCTTCATGCTAAACCAGTTTGTCTGCAGAGATAAATTTGCTTTATTAAAAATCATTGGAGATTAGCCACACACCAATGATTTTAAATAAAACTAATTTTAGGTAACAAATGTTGAACTTCAAACAAAATCTATCACTCAACCAGTTAATGTTGATGAGGCATGACATGGTGAAGGTGACCTAAAATACTTCTTAGAGTCACTTTGTCAGGTGAGCGATTAAGGCCACGTGGGGCCTCTTGTTTCAGTTTACCTCCAAAGCATAACCACTAATTGGAACAAGCTCATTGAGTTGAAATTAGTGAAGAAAAATTTTAAAATTTCTAGATAGTCCACAGATTTTTAGCTTTTGTCTTCTAATTCTGTTAGGCATAAGGTTAACCCTTTACCCAACGAATCGCCCACATCCGCCTGCGTAATATGCAAATTCAGCAGCTGAAAAAATATTATTTTTCGAAAAATTTCAACAAAACCATATCATGTGACCCCTCTTTGGAATGAGCTCGTCGAGCTCGTTCCAAAGAGGGGTCACATGATATGGTTTTGTTGAAATTTTTTTAAAAAAATTAAAAAATGATATTTAAAATAATAAATTTTGAAATCGTCGGCATTGGGTAAAGGGTTAATAAGACAACCCTTTTAATTTCATTTGGTTTTCAAACATTAAATCCTATACCACACTTTGAATTCAAATTTGACCTGTTACTTTCAAACAGGCTATAGTAAATTTCTGTAAATTGTAGGCGTGCACAAAGTTGTTTTTTTTGCAGGGGCCAAAACTGTGTCCTGCAAATTTTTTGGACCAGAGCCATTCATGTTTGCAGGACCCATTTCTTTTTTGCATTCTGATATGTACTAATATGCACCTTAATATGCATATTTTTAATATTTTGTGTTATAATGACTTTGGGAGTGCAGTGGCTCAGTGGTTAGAGCATTAGACTTCAAACAAAAAGGTCCACAGTTTGATCCTGACCAGCAGTAACTGCGATGTATCCTTGGGCAAGACACTTAACTGGTTGAGTGCTAGAAGCCACTATCAGCGCTTTCCAAAAAATGATAGCACCATAGCAAAAGTCAACATTTTCCTTACTCAAGTTTCATATTCAGTCAAATGCAAATAAGGGTGCACAGTGGCTCAGTAGGTAGTGCTGCAGGCTGCAAGCTGAGAGGTCCTTAGTTCGAATCCCACCTAAGGCAACCACTTCACGTGGGGGCATGTTGGCATTGTGTACTAAGGTGTCCTGCACATCGATGGTGCACTTGTCTTCAACCAATACTAACCCTGCTTGTGTGGAGTTACTATGTTGGGGAGCTGACAGTTGCTTGCCATTCCTCAGTGGTTCTATCTGGGTACTCTGGCTTCCTCCACCCGTAAAACTTGTGGTCATGATTAGCCATTGTGCAGAAATATGTGACCTTAAACACCAATAAATAACTAAATAAATGCAAATAATATTTTGTTTCTTTAGATAAATTTGTTTTATCACAAATTATTGAAGAGGAGCTCTGGGCACTCTTCAATAATTTGTAATAAAACAAATTTTGATGAACAAATTCAGACCACTAAATATAATGTAGCCTTCAACCAGTTAATCCTAATTATCCATTTGGGGGTTGGTGGCACTGTGCACAAAGGCATACTGCATATCAATAGACCACTTGCCTTCAACCAATGCTAACCCTGATGGTGTGGAGTTAATACATTGAGGAATCTGGTTTCTCCAGCTTCCTTGACCCATAAAACTGTCTGACACAAGGTAACCCTGGCTCTAAAAAGTGTGATGAAACCCTAGTAAATAAATACAATCACTGCTGAAAGTTCAACCACAATTTTCTGATCTGACACATGATGATCCTGGCTATTGAAAGTGTTTTAAACCCCAATAAAAAAACTGTTCTCTGAATCTTTCACATGCCATTGTCTTGAGCTCTATTCGATTTAACTGGTAGAGTGCTGGAAGCACATATTTGGGCTTTATTCTGAAGTGCAGGTAAGAACTTAACTGGTAGAGTGCTGGAAACCCATATTTGAACTTAATATTCTGAAGTGCAGGTAACCCTACTTAACTGGTAGATTGCTGGAAACCCATATTTGGACTTTATTCTGAAGTGCAGGTAGCCCAACTTAACCCTTAAAGGCCTATTTCCTACTTTTACGACCTCAGAGCAGGTGCCTTTTACATGGCAGCACCGGTTGCCTACATGGGGGGCATGATGACGCCGTGTACTAAGGCCTATTGCATGTCGATGGTGCACATGTCTTCAACTGCTGTAACATTGCTTGTGCGGAGCTTGAACAGAGTTAGAATGTTGAGGAGCTGACAGTTGCTCATCGATGCTCAGTGGTTCTTTCTGGCTTCCTTCACCTGTAAAACTGTCACAGTCACGATTAGTCATTGTGCATAAGTATATGACCTTAAACACCAATAAATAATAATAATAATAACATGCCAGCATAAAGATGTCCTGTTGACAACAGACAAATTAGGTAGGTAGTGGTTTCTAGCAAAGACTTGACTAGAAATCACTGCTAAGTTACTGGACTTTTTGAGTCTGTAGGCTGGTGGGAATTCAGGACACTTGTCCAGGCCCTTAAGGGTTAAGGCTTCATATTCTCTGTGCTTCATATAATCATTGAAGTGTGATTATTTAATCCATATGAATTTACTTTGTTACAATTTATGGGAGAGTGCCTACAAGCACTCTCTCATAAATTGTAACAAAGCAAAGACATGTGAACAAATTTTTATGGCCAAAAATAATTTAACACTCTACCAGATAATAATAATTCACCACAGACTGTTCAACAAATCCATGAGTTGTTTTCTGCTGATCAGGAGTTCATTTCAACTCACGATTAGCAGAATGCAACTCCTGGATTTGTTCAACGGTCTGTATCAAATTATTATTAAATAGAAAAGAAGTCAAGCAGGCCTGGCATTCTCAGATATCTGAGGATGGGAGTAGGTTGGAGGGATTTTGTGCTGAGCCTATTGAGGTGAAAATTTTAAAAGCCTGGGGTTCTAGTTGGTCTGAGATTATTCTGGAGCTTTTTTCCTTTTTTTTTTCCACTGTATGAAAGTTAAGTATTTGTGAATACATATCATACTACAATGTTTTGAGGACTCTGTACAAGTTGTATGTGTTAGTGGAATAAACTTCAAATAATAAGAACTATTGTGTGGCACACACATGCTGCTCCAAACCTTTTCAACATACTCTCTTTCATCTACAGAGTTCCCACTGATACCTGAGAATAAAATTCAAGCTTCATTTATCCTTTATATAATGAATTGTCCACATCTGCACACAAAATTAACAAATTGAGCAGTTGAAAAAAACACATTTTTATACTGTACCAATGACCCAGACTTAGCTGGTGCTAACTCTAACAAAACCAGGGCCAAACACAAATTTTGCCCCCCAATCCCCAAAATTTGCATCCAAAACCAAAAGAAATCATGTCCTATAGGACCTCCATACTTTGCCCCTACTGCGCATGCGCAGTGTCAAGGACGTTCCGAAATTGGCGCCAATTATCATTCTCTGTTTGGCCCTTCATCAGTCAACATCTCACTGATCTTTGTGCTTGTAAATCTTAGTTTAAGGATGCCAGACACGTAATTATTGGAGAAATGGTGATTCTAAGGAGGATATAGAAGGAGGAGAGGAAAAAGGTGTGACAAAAAATAATCAGGGCTGTACTTGAAATTTTTTATGAAATTATGTTAAGTTGCCTATTTTCGAGGCATGGGCCTCTTGTTGTCATTCTTGCTAAAAAGTTGCACTGCTTATTCAGTGTTTCCTCTCCCCTGGTCTTCTAAGTCCCCCGTTGCAATTCTCCCATGCTTTTGGCATATTTTTGAGAAAGTTCATTTCTAAAATTCTCTTGGGAGAGTTGCTTGGTTACAGAATGTTTTCTGTTATTTTCCCCATAGTTACGTTTTCACCCATGGGTGTATAAACGTTGTGTTCTGCATCTTCCATCTGATGTTCTGCAGATTCTCCCCTGGGAGTCTCTGTCTTGCATCAGATAGAGTGTAATTGTGATGACTGATTTCGGGCCGATATTTTACCAGCTTCGCCGATCAGGGATTCTTCGGCGACCAGGTCACACCATCCGGCAGCCAGGGACACGAGGCCGATGGACTCCGGACGTTCGCATAGAAAAAGTATGCGGGAGCCATCAGATGCGGAGCTGCCCTCGGCAAAGCAGCGAAAGACTGCGCCTCCACAGGCCTCGATGCCGGACGTACTTGTGCAGATAGCACAACTTATCGCAGCATCCCAGCAGCCGACAGAAACGGTGTCGGATCGGGAATTATCCGACGGCGCTGGGTCGGTACGCTCCGCCGAAGCATCGGGGGTGGACGACCGGGAGCATCATGAGGTCCAACCGGATGGTGAAAGAGATACGGATGACTTGGAGCTATCCCTTTCGGAACAACATAAAGCTGCCGTGGACTTCATCCGGCACTTTCTCCCTCAAGTTGTTTTGTCGGGCCAGACTGCTGCGGTTCCGGACAAGAGGATTATAGCGTCATTGGACTCTGAATTTTTTGGTTCAGGGACATCGCTCCCGAGTTTCCGTCTCAGTCCAATAATGTTGCAAGAACATTTGAATTATTGAACGACGCTATATTTAAACTTGCTTCCAACACGGGGAAAGCAGGTTTCTTGTCCGCCAATACTCTCAACCTGCCTTTCATTAATGCAAGGAATAAATTCGACACGGCAGGACAGGGTATTCCGAGAGTTCCTCTGCGTATGGACAACGAGGCGGAAGACTTAGAGCTATCATTACCGTCGTCGGCTTCTATTCCAACCGCGGTGTTGGAAACAGCTATTTCGTCTAACAGAGCCAGTTTAGATGCCTTATCTTACGCAGATCACCTTACTAAGGCGTTATCACTGCGCCTTCAAGGGAAAGAATTTCAGGATATACAATCCTCTTTAAGACTTCTTTCAAGGGCAGTAGCTTATTCCACGTGTAACTCCGCCCTTTCAGTGGCAAACCTGGAGTTGGTTAAACGTGACGCAGCCCTAGTTACATCCACACTCGTGGATACTAAGGTGAAGAACTCTCTCAGAGTCGCTTCGTTCTCCGGAGAACTTCTCTTTGACGGCAAGCTTTCTGCTATTTATGATAAAATTACAAAGAAAGCTTCGGATTCTCTGTTGTTCAAATCTGCTTCTAAGAAGTCGGATACGGCAGACAAGAATAAGACAGGCACTTTTGGGTCTAATGCGCCCAAGAGAGGTTCCTATAGAGGTTCCGGTGCGTCCTCTTGGTCTCATTCGAGAGACCGTCAAGGTAGCGACTCACGTTCGGGACGTCCTTCGGGCCGGGACAACCGGTCGGACGCCCCGAGGTCGACGGGACGAGGTGTGGGTCGTGGAGGACATGGTTTCTCCTACCGCAGGCCTCGCAGGTCCAGGAGGTGATGGCTTAAACCTCTATCGCGTACCGGTTGGCGGAAGGTTGGCGAGCTTTTCACAAGAATGGGCGTCGATTACGGACGACCCTTGGGTGAGAGGAGTGACTTCGGAAGGTCTAAAGATATCCTTCAAACGAAAGCCTCCATTAACTCGATGTCCAAAATGGACTCAACTTCCGTCAGATCCGCAGAAAAGAGACGCCCTATTATCAGAGGTGCAGTCTCTTTTAATGAAGAACGCGGTAGAGGTCGTAGAAAACCAGGAGACTCCGGGATTCTACAGCCATCTGTTTCTGGTTCTGAAACCAGACGGCTCGTTCCATCCAGTCATAGATTTGAGCTGGATAAACAAGCTGATCGTCGCTCCGAAGTTTTATATGGAGACGATTCGGTCGGTCAGAGCGAGTATTCGGGTGAACGATTATGCAACAAGCATAGATCTCAAAGATGCGTACTTTCACGTCATGGTACATCTGACATTCAGAAAGTATCTACGCTTCGCAGTCCTAGGAGTGGTGTATCAATTCCGGGCGATGTGCTTCAGATTGAATCTAGCACCCTGGGCTTTCACTCGGGTAATGAACTCGGTAATGATCTATTTCCGAGCTCATTCGTCTGCGGTATCGTCCGCCTACCTGGACGACATTCTTCAGAGGTACGGCAACGAGTTAACGCTTCAGAACGATGTTCAGAATCTACTTCTATTGCTCCGACGTCTCGGTTTTATAGTAAACGAGGAGAAGTCGGATCTGGTGCCGTCCAAGTCATTCACACATCTGGGAATGAGCTTCGAGACGCGCAACAATCTCGTTCGTCTGCCGTTAACCAGAGCGAAATTAGTCAGTTGTTACGCTCGCTATTGTCTGCACGCAGACAAAGTCACAGCGAGAGAATTTATGAGACTGATAGGTCTGTGCGGAGCCGCTGCGGATCTCATTCCGATGGGGCGGTTACGCACACGTCCTCTCCAAATTTTCTTGACTCAGAATTGGAGTGTGAAAATTCATTCGCTCGACATAGATGTTCTCTTGTCAAATCAAGTGAAACGAGAGATTCAGACTTGGGCAAACATTCAGTGGTTAACTCAGGGAGTTCCGCTGCAGTTGCCGGATCCAAGTTTTACCATTATGACGGATGCCAGTCAAACAGGTTGGGATGCATCATTGATCCCAACGGATTCAAGATGCCAGGGTCTTTGGGATCCGCAATTCCTGGGCAAGCACATAAACATCAAGGAAATGATGTCAATTTGGCTTGCGTTACGTCATTGGATGGACATTATTCACAATGCTCATGTCCAAATCCTATCCGACAATACAACAGTAGTGGCGTATATACGGAATCAGGGAGGCACTCATTCAGTTCCGTTGTTCAATCTAACGGAAAGAATCCTTCTGTTTGCGCTAGAACATCAGTTTCTTCTTTCGGTCCGTCACATACCGGGTCGTCTGAATGTGCTAGCAGACTCCCTTTCACGAAAGGGTCGCTTGTTGCCGTCGGAGTGGACTCTCAACAAACAAGTATTCAATCAGATTTGCTACCAATGGGAACGGCCAATGATAGATTTATTTGCGACACATCTCAACAATCAGTTGCAGACGTATGTGTCTCCGTGTCCGGATCCAAGAGCATTTGCAGAAGACGCTCTGTCGATCTCTTGGGACGGAATGATAGGATATGCGTATCCTCCAGCGCCGTTAATTCAGTAAGTATTGTTAAAGATAAAACAATCTCAATGCAAGATTCTGTTGGTAGCATCTCTGTCTCCACAGAGACCGTGGATAAATCTACTCAGGTGTCTGTTGTGGGACCTACGGCGAAAGCTTCCTCCACGGGAGGATCTTCTTTCGCAGGGGAAATCGCGTCAACTCCATCACAACCCGCAAGGTCTCAACCTTCACGTTTTTCCGTTGTGCGGTCCTTATTGCATGGCAAGCACTTTACAGGACGAGCAGTGGACGCGATTTCTAACTGTAGGAGGACCTCCTCTTCACTAAACTATGCGGCTAAGTGGAAGGTTTTTCGTCGTTGGTGTAGGGATCATTCTGTAGATATTTTCGATCCCTCTATACCAGACATTGCAAACTTTCTAGTATACTTGTTTGACGAAATCAAACTGCAGCCTGTTACTATTAAGGGTTATAGGTCTATGTTATCTGACACCTATGCACATCATGATAGTTTACAAATTGGATCTAATGTCTCTTTATCTAAGTTGGTTAGAAACTTCTCGATAAATAGACCCAGAACTCTTAGGTTAATTCCTAAATGGAATTTAGCTTGGGTTCTTCTTAAATTGAAGGAAAAGTCATTTGAACCTCTTGGGACAGTAGATTTCAACTTCTTATCTTATAAGACAGCTTTTCTCTTAGCTTTCTCTTCTGCTAGAAGAGTCAGTGAGCTTCATGCACTGTCGGTGGATGATTCTCACTATCATAGTGTTGGGAACACTATCACCTTCACTACTAATGTGGGTTTTTTAGCTAAGAATCAGGCTCCTAATAAATATCCGGAACCTATTGTCATTAAGGCTCTTCCGTCTTCAGACGGGCGTAGGCCTTTACTCTGTCCTGTTAGAGCGTTACGTATCTATAAACAGAGATCTCAGTTTATCAGAAAGGGACGAAAACGTTTCTTTCTGTCTTTGATGCCTAATAGAAGGGACATTTCGGTCCATTCTATTGCTAGATGGATTCAATTAACTATCCGTACTGCTTATGAGAGTTTATCTTCTTCTCAGCAGTCTGTGCTTAAGATTTCCGCTCATGAAGTAAGAGCTCTTGCTACTTCTTGGGCTTACGCTAATAGTATTGCTATTACAGATTTAATGAAGGCTGCTTATTGGTCTCAGCCATCCACATTCACGAATTTTTATCTCAGAAATATTGAGTCCATTTCTGGAGACCTGCATTGTTTAGGTCCGTTATCTGTTGCTCAGAATGTCGTCCACTAAACAGTTGCAACTATAGTTATGCAGGCTTTCTGTTCCGGCAGTGACTCCGTCCGGCTGCCCTCTTCGCTCTGGGCTATTTGACCCAGGGCAAGGGGAAGGGGGGGGGGGGGAGGGTGTTCCCTTAGGTCACCTGCTTTATAGTGAAAAGCAAGGGAATGCCTCCTCCAAAGTCAGTATTTCTGAGTCACTTCCGGGATGGTTTTAAAGTGTAATATTAATGTTAAAATTCATTCATGTCATATTTTTAAAGTGTAGCTCGGTGTGAAGCATTTGTTTATGTCAAGTGTCAAACGGGCGTTAATATACAATCCTCGGACACTTTTAAAAGATTATAAAGAGTCTCAATTCTCTGGACTAACTTTATTTATTGGCTTACTTTAAAAATAATTAGTATAAAGGGTTATACTGGATGTTAATAGAGAACATGAATGTTATTGTGCTCAATTACGAAGGGTATTGTATCTTTCTAATTTAATATTAAATAAGAAAGATACATGTAAAGCCTAATACTCCTTTTCTCCTTGAGGGGTTGCCTCTATATTATATAGTTGAGCTTATTGGATTTTCCTCTATGTCCTAGGCCCTCCAGCCTTTTTACTATTCAGCAAAGTCTGGGTCATTGGTACAGTATAAAAATGTTAAAAAATTTATAGTAATTTATATATTTTTTATACTTACCAATGACCCAGACGGGGATGGCCCTCCCAGGAGTTGGGAACTCTTGCCTCCCCGCTGAGTACATAGCGCTGACCAGGCACTGCCAGTAAGAATGATAATTGGTGCCAATTTTGGAACGTCCTTGACATTGCGCATGCGCAGTAGGGGCGAAGTATGGAGGTCCTATAGGACATGATTTCTTTTGGTTTTGGATGCAAATTTTGGGGATTGGGGGGCAAAATTTGTGTTTGGCCCTGGTTTTGTTAGAGTTAGCACCAGCTAAGTCTGGGTCATTGGTAAGTATAAAAAATATATAAATTACTATAAATTTTTTAACTTTTTCAATAAACTCCAACAAAACCATATCATGTGAACCCTAATAATAATGTGGGGCACATGATATGCTTCTGATGAAATTTTTGGAAACATTTGAAAATAGAAATAATTAAAAAACAATTTTCGATATTGTATTAGGAAAAGGGTTAGGCCACACAAAGTAGATTTATTATATTTTATTTTTTTTCCTATTTCTCGCAAAAACATAGCTTATGAAGCCCCTAGTAAGAGTTCATTGTACTCTTCCAATGAGGCAACATAAGCTATGTTTTCTAGGCCAACAATGATAATTGTTATTTATTTATTGGTGTTTAAGGTCACATATTTCTGCACAATGGCTAATCATGACCATGACAGTTTTACAGGTGGAGAAAGCCAGAGTACCTGGAAAGAACCACTGAGCAAACAGCAAGCAACTGTCAGCTCCCCATTATACTAACTCCACACAAGCAGGGTTAGCATTGGTTAAAGACAGGTGCACCATTGATGTGCGGTACTCCTTAGTACACAACATCACCGTGCCCCCAAGTGGGCAATGGGGGTGAAGTGTCTTGCCCAAGGACTCAACGCGGTTGTCGCAGGTGAGATTCGAACCGAGGACCTTTCAGCTTGCAGTCTGTACCTCTACCTACTGAGCCACCATGCCCCAATTGTCAGACCCCCACAAAGTAGATCTTCTGTTTTGCATGCCATTATTTGTAAAATTTCATGCAGGTGAGTGTTTTTTTATTTTATTTTTTATTTCTGTAATTATTTCTTTTCCTTCAAACGTTCATGTTCTTGGTTTATGTTTCAGACCTCAGTATCTATGGAATAGCATTGGTGTTGTATTTTGTCCCCTGAGAGCAAGAAGGCTTTGCAATGCTAAAAGCATTGCAAAACCTTCTTGCACTCGAGGGACAAATTTATCAATTTTTTTAACTTTGGTAAAATGTCAGACATAAACCATTTAATTTTTATTTTTTTAAAGTTTACATTGGTTATAAAAAGAGTGCTTGCAGCAGCCAAAACGACTATGCGGGAGGGTCTGAAAAACAGATTTTTAATTTGTTTAGGCCTTAAGTACCTTTTAAGGACTTTGTTCAAGATTTTAGTAGACTTATGTGTGTTACATTCATATTATTATAACACATGCAGTGATTTTTATACCTTATTAATATACAAAAATTAGGGAATACCAACAGTTTTCACTTGCCTTATGTGTGATGTATTTTGTATCTTTTTCATTATAAAGGTCTCATAGCCTGATGTAGCACTGCTATTATCACATCATAAAGAACTGACCACATTTTAATCGACAATGACTGTTCATTGCTGTCACAACAAAAAAAGCCCTAACTTGGAGGACTGATTTACAAAATAATCCATACTCTATTAGATCAGATAAATTATATAATTATACCACCCACCAGTGAAGGGGTGTTAGAGTTATGTGGCAAGGGTTAGGGTTAGTGGTGGGTAGTGTTAGGGTCTGTAAAGGGTAGGGTTAGGGTTAGCTGACCCGCCCCCCCCCCCCCCCAAAAAAAATTTCCCCCCAAAAAACTTGTTTTATTATGTAGGACATGTGTTTTAGGTTAGCCACCTAACATGTCCATAAAATAGCCACATAAGTGGCCATTTGTAAGAATGTCCATCCGTCCGTCCAGACATTGTCTGCACACACAAATGACTACTTATGTGGCTTCGATTTAGTAAAACAGGATGCTTATGTGGTTAAAGTCTGTTACGTGGCTAGGCACATAACAGAATCTCTTATTGTGTGTGTGGGTGGGGGGGATTGGATAAATGTAGAGTAGGGTTAGGGCATTCCGGGGTGGGGTGGGGTGGGGGTCAGTGAAGGAGTGTTAGAGTTATGTGGCTAGGGTTAGGGTTAGGTTAGGGTCAGTTTAGGGTTAGGGGTGGGTAGGGTTAGGGTCTGTAAAGGGTAGGGGTAGGGTTAGCTGACCCCCCAAACATTTTCCACCCAAAAACTTGTTTTATTATGTTGGACATGTGTTTTAGGTTAGCCACCTAACATGTCCATAAAATAGCCACATAAGTTGCCTCTTGTAAGAATGTCCATCTGTCCGTCCGTCCATCTGTCCGTCCATCTGTCCATCTGTCCGTCCGTCCGTCCGTCCGTCCGTCCGTCCGTCCGTCCGTCCGTCCATCCACCTGTTCATCCGTCTGTCCGTCCGTTACGCTTTAGGGGGGGGGGGGGGTGTACACATCTGCTATCTGCAACTCCTCCTAAACCAGTGAACGGATTTCATTGAAACTCTCAGACATTCTTTTACATACATTAAAGATGTGCACCTCCTATTTTCTTTTCAGATATTTTCATTTTGACAGTTTCCCATATTGAAAAATGAACTTTGTCAAATTCAGTTGACATTCTGTACAGATCTGCTATCCGCAACTCCTCTTGAACCATTGAACAGATTTCATTGAAACTTTCAGACATTCTTTTACATGCATTGCAGATGAGAACCTCCTATTTTCTTTTCAGATATTTTTATATTTACAGTTCCCCATATTCAAAAATGGTCTTTGTCAATTCAGGTTTTAGTAGGGAAGGGTATAGATCTGCTATCTGCTACTCCTCTTAAACCATTGAACAAACTCTATTGGAATTTGCAGACCTTCTTTTACATACATTGAAGATGTGCACCTTCTATTTTTCTTTCAAATATTTTCATATTTCGATGTCTGTCTGTCTGTCCGTCTGTCCATCTGTTACGCTTTAGGGATGTACACACCTGCTATCCGCAACTCCTCTTAAACCAGTGAACGGATTCCATTGAAACTTTCAGACATTCTTTTACATGCATTGCAGATGTGCACCTCCTATTTTCTTTTCAGATATATTCATATTTACAGATCCCCATATTCAAAAATGGTGTTTGTCAATTCAGGTTTTCGTAGGAAGGGGTATAGATCTGCTATCTGCTACTCCTCTTAAACCATTGAATAAACTCCATTGGAACTCTCAGACATTCTTTTACATACACTGAAGATGTGCACCTCCTATTTTTCTTTCAGATATTTTCATATTCCGACATACGTCTGTCTGTCCGTTAGGCTATAGGGGTGATACGCTTAAAGGGGGGGGGGGGGGGGGGGGGGGGGGGGTACACATCTGCTATCCGCAACTCCTCTCAAACCAGTGAATGGCTTTCATTGAAACTCTCAGACATTCTTTTACATACATTGAAGATGTCCACCTCCTATTTTGTTTTCAGATATTTTTTTTTTTTTTTTTTTTACAGTTTCCCATATTGAAAAACGAACTTTGTCAAATTCACTAGACATTCTGTACAGATCTGCTATCTGCAACTCCTCTTAAACCATTGAACAGATTTCATTGAAACTTTCAGACCTTCTTTTACATATATTGAAGATGTGCACCTCCTGTTTGGTTTTCAGATATTTTCATTTTTAGGGTTTTCCATATTTAAAAATGGGCTTTGTCAATTCAGGGAGGGGGGGGGGGGGAGGGGTTGTTGACTTTTGCTATCCGTGACCTCTTTTAAACTAGTGAATGGATTTCAATGAAACCTTCAAACATTCTTTTACATACAGTGAAAATGTGTACCTTCTATTTTGTTTTCAGATATTTTCATTTTTACAGTTTCACAAATTGAAAAATGGGCTTTGTCAATTCAAGCTTTTGGGGGAGGAGAGGGGGGGGGGGGGGGCTGGGTGTCAGTGTTTGTGCTCTCTACATTAAACACACTTTTACTGTTGTAAAATGTTTCTTGGTGGGAGTGGATGGTATCATTTAGTGAGCAGTGCTCACAGTTTTTCTAGTTACATATAGTCAAGAGTGATACCATGCACATAAGTTTGCGACAATGCATATTTGTTAAGTTCACATTAGAAATTAACTGTCCTCAAGCCAAAGTGACCTACACTGAGGGGCAACCTTTCATATTTGGCCCAAACTGCCTTCTGGGCAAGTGTTTCATCCTTGGAATATAGTTTATTTTCAGTATCACAACATTTTTTTGTGAATACAACTCCTTAACCTGTCATCGATTTAATCACTCACTTCCACCTTATCTTGGAGAGCTGCTTTCAACTTGCCATAACAGTTTTTGAGGACAGCTCTCCTTTGCTCACCTTTGATTTGCTCATGGAAAAGCCTATATTTAAGGCAAAAATTGAAAAAAATAATAAAATTTGAATGATGATTTTTGTGAATAGTTCTTGCCAGATATTATGATGGTTACATTGGGTAAAAGGTTAATTGGTTGAGTGCTAGAAGGCACTGTCATGGCTCCATTGAAAAGTGATGGAAGCCACTTTAGTGGCTTTACACTTCATGCATCAGCCTGATGCCTGCTCAACAGTAGAAGACAATTTTTTTATAAAATTGTTTGGTTGCAATTTATTGGAGAGTGCTATTGGCACTCTCCAATAAATTGTAACTGAACAATTAGTTATGAACAAAATCTTGCTAAACTAATGCTACTCTTACTGGTAGCATGTTAAGTTTAAAAAAAAAATACCCAGTTTCAAATCACTTTTTAAAAATAATTTAGCACTTAACCAATTAATGAAAGCTGAAACAATTGTAGCAGTAATAAGTCAGAACAAGCTGACAGTTGCTCACCATTGCTCGGTGATTCTCTCCGGGTACTCTGGCTTTCACCACCAATAAAACTGTCCGACACAAGGTGACCCTGGCAGTCGAAAGTGTCATAAAACTCCAATAAATAAATAAATAACCTATGCTTATGTGCAGCTGGTTTTATTTTTCAGTAAAGAGAATCCGAGGTGCTTACAAAGTGTACTCCTATACAGATCAAGTTTTATATGAGAGAGTAAGTTCTTTATTTTTTTTATAAATTTATTGTTTTTAAATAGATAAATGTATGTCGACATGTTCGAACAGATACATTCGTTATCAGCCATTGTTGATAAAAAAAATTCCTGAATTTCTTAACCCTTTACCCAACGAATCGCCCACATCCGCCTGAGTAATATGCAAATTCAGCAGTTGAAAAAATATTATTTTTCAAAAACTTTCAACAAAACCATATCATGTGACCCCTCGTTGGAACGAGCTCGTTCCAACGAGGGGTCACATGATATGGTTTTGTTGAAATTTTTTGAAAAAATGATTTTTAAAATAATAAATTTTGATATCGTCTGCATTGGGTAAAGGGTTAATCAGGGAAGTAACTTTCATCTGAACATTAAGGCTTAGGAAGAACTATTCTGTCTTCTTGTCCAGTGGACAAGTGCAAAAATACTTGTTGAAACTCAAAACCACTCATCCAGAAAAGTTTCTGTTTTATCCCTTTAGCCAACACACAGGATATCAAAATTTATTATTTTAATTATTGTTTTTTTTATATTTTTCAAAACATTTCTACAAAACCATTTTGTTGTGATCCCTCATTGGAATGAGCTCGTTTTAATGAGGGGTCACATGATATGGTTTTGTTAAAATTTTTCGAAAAATCTGTAAATTTTGCAGGCGGATGCAACCAATTCGTTACGTGAAGAGATAACTTGGTTTTATACTCTTAAAATTAATAAATACATAGAGGATCAGGGGTCACATGATGTGATATTATTGAAATTTTTTTTAAAAGATTTTTTTTTCAACTGCTAAATTTGTAAATTACATGGACAGAAGCTTGCATTTCATTAGATAAAGGAGTAACCAGGTAAAAGGTAATTGCTATTTGGATATTAATATATTCTTTTAATTTCAGACTAAAAGAAGGGGTGGTCTTGCTGATGAAGCTGCAAGAATTGCAGCCAATATCTTGAGTAGAAATAGCACCTCACCTTTTCAAAAGAAACCTGGTAAGGACAAAGATGGGGACAAGAAGGAAAAAGATGTTAAAAAAGGAGTAAGTTTAGTATTATCAGAATTTTTTTAAAGTTTGACAACTATGTGATATAACTTTTAATGACTTGAGAATTTAATACAAAAGTTGTTAAAATCTAAAAGAATAGTGTTCTTGTCTTGAATGGATATCAGTTCATGAAACATTATTCACAGTTATTATAACTTTTTTCATTCCTTTATTTTGTCTGTGGTTTACATCATCAGCGGCATTCAAACCAACTAGTGCAGTTGTAGTTAACCCTTTACCCAATGCAGACAATATCAAAATTTATTATTTTAAATATCATTTTTTCAAATTTTTCCAAAAATTTCAACAAAACCATATCATGTGACCCCTCGTTGGAACGAGCTCGACGAGCTCGTTCCAATGAGGGGTCCAATGATATGGTTTTGTTGAAATTGTTTGAAAAATGATATTTTTTCAACTGCTGAATTTGCATATTACGCTGGCAGATGAAGGTGATTCGTTGGGTAAAGGGTTAAGAAGGTATGTTTTAGAATAGATATCAGTGTTCATGCTGGCCTAAAAATATTTGGTGCCAAATTTGTTTTAAAACAAAGTATTTTGGTTCCAAAACACAGAAAGAGTAGCAAAGGGAGGGAGTCCATTTTGCTCATGGGGGTGGGGGGGGGGGGGGGGGGGGTTCAGGACAGGTTTTCCCATCAAGGAGACAGATTTATGTGCGTTTATGTCAATGTATATATGTTAAACTATGTGGAGAAAGTCAAAGTAGTGACAAAATCACGCAAAACTGTGGGAAGAAAGCTATCCTGATGTTTTATCTTATTAATCAGACATGCAAAACTCTGGTCATGTACAATCCTGAAAATAAGCAGACTGTCATCTGCAAAATGAGGTCCCCAGAGGGTGAATTTGGTGATGCTACCCTGCACAGCAGGGTAGCATCACAAAAGTTACCCTCTGTGAACTTCAGTCTGGATCAAGGTCTCAAGCCAAAACAGAAAGATGTTCCTAGAGGATAAATTAACCCACTGTATGGGATAGCATCAGTAAATTCACCCTCTGGGGACCCCATTTTGCAAATGACAGGTTGCTTATATTCAGGCTTGGTCATGAAGTACTTGTTGAAGGCACACTCTGCCAACATACTTTCACATGAAAAAGTGATGGCCACGTCACATTGTGCCTTCAGAGTTTTACGGTCAAAGCAAATTGTTTAGTGCAATGAATTAAATGGGCACCCTACAGCGTAAACACTGATGGATATTTATTACAAGTACTGTCTTGCTATTGGTATTAAAATTAGTATCATTGATCATTTTCTTCCAAGATGACAGTTGAAAATTATTTTTGTGTCCGAAAAAGTTCTGTGGGTCTGATAGATAGATTGACCAAGAAATCTGAAACTAGTGTCTGTCATCATACAAACAGTTGGGTCCTGTGAAGCTTCGAGATTATTATCGACTTCCAATCTTAAGTTGGTATTCAGTTCGGTTTGAAATTGGCAGCATGATTTATTTCCTCTCAAATCTTCTTCACATAAATATGGCTTGGTATCAGTCCTCTTTATCACCTCACAAAAAGTACAGTTCAGATGGAAATTGTACATAAATAATGTCGAAATAAAAGACTGAGTGTAACTTCCGCTACATTAACATAAATAACATCCTTACTCATGCCACCAACCATGCTAATTCCAGTATTACTAGTCCCACCACTGTTAAATGCAAGTTTATAGTTTCCAAGCATTGCCGACGGTGAACTATAATCCTGACAGTGTAATATTCAAACTACATCATGAAGACATGCCTACGATGAAGGCATACCTTCATGATGTAGTTGAATTATTTTATCAGTTGGGACTTGAGCCATCACCTTTGGAATAAAACATTTATATCACCTCCAACCCTTATCGGTCATCTTCAAGATAATTTTGATTTGATTTAACTGGTAGAGAGCTGGAAGCCCATATTTGGGCTTTACTCTGAAGTGCAGGTACCATAACTTAAAGGCTACATTTTTAGTGGATATGCGTCATATTATCTTTTAAGTGAAATTATTTTATCTACATGGATTTGCCTTGTTATAATTTATGGGAGAGTGCCTGTTGGCACTCTCCCATAAATTGTAACAAGGCAAAGACATGTGAACAATTTTGGTGATCAAAAATAATTTAGCACTCTACCAGTTAAGGTTGGATTTAATTTCGAATAACAGACATGATTTGATACAAGATTTAATTCAAATCGAAAATGTGTGATTTGTAGGGCCCAAACAAAAAGCAAGATATGTTTACGATTTTCTGAAGACATCTAATTCAAAACTGATGCAGTTTCCAAACAAGGTAGATGTCACTTAGAAAGTTAGGTATAAAAATTATCCCTATTGATTGTTCTTATATCACCTAGAAAAGTGTGAACAAAATGTTTTCATTCTGTGATACTATTTTGCTCCAGAACTGAGAAAATGAATTTTTATTCCCTCTATTCAACAGAGTTGTAAACAAGGATTATCCTCTGATTCAACTCTTTTCTTTAAAGATTTCTCCATTTTTTATTAGCTGTACTGAGAGGAATGTTTTTTGAGTTTTATTTTATTGAATCTGTACAGAGTTTACTCTTGTTTTCTTGCATACTTATTAGTTTCTTGGTGTGAAATGCACATTTCTCTTGTCTTTGTGTGTTAACTCTTTACCCAACAAAATGGCCATAGCTGGCAAGCTCAATTCACAAAAATTAGGCCAATAAAAAAATTTCTTGTTTCTTAGGCAGCTCCCTTGTCATTAAAAATATGTCTCATCACTCACTTTTTTCACCTGTAAATCCCATCAAAGATACTATTGTGCACTTGTAGGGAGAAGGGGGGTGAGACATGGTGGCTCAGTAGGTAGAGGTGCAGACTGCAAGCTGAGAGGTTTTTGGTTCGAATCCTACCTGCAGCAACCACGTTGTGTCCTTGGGCAAGACACTTCACCCCCATTGCCCATGTGGGTGCATGGTGGTGTTGTGTACTAAGGGGTACTGCACATTGATGGTGCACCTGTCTTCAACCAATGCTAACCCTGCTTGGATGAATTTAGTATGTTAGGGAGCTGACAGTTGCTCGCTGTTGATCGGAGGTTCTTTTCGGGTACTCTAGGTACTCCGGCTTCCTCCACCTGTAAAACTGTTGTGGTCATTAGCCATTGTGCAAAAATATGTGACCTTAAACACCAATAAATAAAAAATAAATTGTAGGGAGAAAAATTTAACCAACTATATCTTGTTTGACAGAGCTCCTGGAGCTCTGTCAAACAAGATGAAGTTGATTAAATTTGCAACAGCAGTATTTCAAAATTTCACTAAGTTCCGCTTCACAGTTTTCCAGGCATTTCCAAAAATGCCATTCACTCTCTTCAAATGTGAATATTTGTTAACTTAGTTATCAAAGCCATAACATGTATTACATTTTCCAAATCCACTAAAAACTTACAACACTATCCGAATAAGTAGATATAAACTATCTGAATGGGGTAAAATAATTTTCTGTCAAATCCAAGGCTTCAGCTGGAAAACTGCATGAAAAAATGCCCAAACCAGTCATTTTCAATGACCCAGCAGCCTCGTAAGCAGAATTTTCCCACTACCCTCACCTACCCCTGGAGCATATCATCCCCTATTTCTAAAATGTGAAAAAAATCTAGATGCTTCCATCTCATTTGGTTACATTCCTGGTAACAAGTCCATGTAAAAATGGCATTTTAAAAAATAGTCGGTTTTTCGAAGCCACTGTTTCCCATAATTCCTCTGGTAATTTACCCCTATACATCAGACTCCAACTCTGTGACCAAAACTCCAAATGCTCTTGTCCAATGAATAGCCTGATGTAATCATATATCTGACACTAAAAATACATCTCCAATTTACATGGCATTAGTTTCAACATATGCCCTTATTTTTAGTTAAGAATTTTACCCCTGTGCAATAGACTTAGTGCGAAACTGTAGAGCCAAACCCTACCCAAAACATTGGTCTGGTACAGAATAGTGTAAGAAGTAAAATTTACAATTTCCACTCTTTTTGGAACTATTTTGCAGATTAACAAAAAAACAAAAAAAAAGAATGAAAAATCTCTCCCTCATCATAAAATTGAAGTAAAATTACCCGAGAAACTAGAAAACAAGAAATTTTTTCATAGCCTTTACCATTCAAATTTTACTATTTTTTCACTTTTTACTTCCAAAACATATCTTTTGACTCCCTCATTAGAACAGGCTTTTCAACCTTTTTACATTGAGGACACATAAGCAATATTTTTACAGCAAAAAATGAAAATATTTAGTTAATCAAATTTTTTGGAACATTTTGTTTTCTAAAAGGTTAGGTAAAGAGTTAATTTTGCACATGCTTTCGATATCTGTCAGTTGCAGTTGTCTGGTTGCAGAAAAAAATACAGTAAAAATCAAAATAAGTTGTAGAATAACCTCTATAAACTATGTATCTTTCTCTTCCTGCACTGATAAGACCAGAAGCTTACATCATTTTCTGGAAAACTCTCACTGAGAGCTTTCCAGAAAATGATGTTAGATTCTAATTTTATCAGTGCAGGTGCAGCAGTATACTCAGTTTATTGTGGTTATGCTACAACTTATTTTAACTTGTACTGTACTTGCTGTCCAACTTCATATTTGTCAGGTGAAATTTTATTTATTCTTTAATGTTATGGTTCAGTGCTTAAATTATGTCAGAACAGGCCAAGTGAAAACCAGTGCACCTTATATTATTTAGATTCAGTGTTAGGAGAGCTGGAATTGTTAGCGCAGATTCTTAGGGCAAATAATTTGGGAAAGTTTACAACATTTTCTGCATAAGAATGTTTTTATCTATTGAGAGCAACAAGGATGGCACCATCCGCAATTCTTTGGAATTGCAGATGGCACCATTTTGCACTCAAGGGACAATTTTATAATATATGTTTATGTTATAAAATTGTCTTTACTAATTTGTTTGTGTCAGTTATTTTGTAATTCAATGTGCAGTGACAGTATTAACTTGTTGGAATATTGCAAGAGAATTTGTTGCACACCACAGTCTTTCCTCCCTTCTCAGCCCATGTAAGCATAGCCAGAAAGTTGAAATCAATGAATGGGAACAAAATATTGTGACAAGTTCATTGCAGCCACACCACCATGGCTATCTTACTAACAGTTTCTGTAAAATTATGCTGCACCTTTGGCCAAGTCTGGGCCCAGGTTGGTTTTGGGTGTGACATACAAATATTAGATATATCCTTCAATTGTGTTTTCAGGAATGTGAGAAAGTTTAACCCTTTACCCAATGCAAACAATATTAAAATTAAAATTTATTGTTTTAATTATTGTATTTTTTAAATATTTCAAAAAAAATTTCAACAAAACCACATCATGTGGGCCCTCATTGGAACAAGCTCAATAAACTCATTCCAATGAAGGGTCACATGATATGGTTTTGTTGAAATTTTTGGAAAAATAAATTTATTTCAACGGCTTAACCCTTTTTACCCAACGAATTGGCCACATCCACCTGGGTAATATGCAAATTCAAGCAGCTGAAGAAATACTATTTTTAAAAAAAATTCAACAAAACCTTATCATGTGACCCCTTTTTGGAACGAGCTCATCAAGCTCATTCCAATGAGGGATCACATGATATGGTTTTGTTGAAGTTTTTTGATAAATTTTAAAAACTGATATTTAAATTAATAAATTTTGATATCGTCTGCATTGGGTAAAGGGTTAACCCTTTACCTAACGTAATGGCCAAAACTGGCCAGCACTATTCTCAAAAATCGCCGATTAATTTTCATTATTTTTTTCATTTTTTGTCTCAAAAACATAGGTTATGACCCCTCGTTGGAACGAGCTCGACGAGCTCGTTCCAACGAGGGGTCATAACCTATGTTTTTGAGACAAAAAATGAAAAGAATTAGTAATTCAAGAATTATTTTTGCAAGTGTCGTCTGCTTTTCAGGTTAGGTAAAGGGTTAATATGTAAATTACCTGGACAGACGCGGTTGATTTGTTAGGTAAATAATTACAATAAAGTGTATAGTAGGTACACTGGGTGTGCAAGGGTACCTTAGAAATGATGCACTGATCATTACGTGAATGTTCTTTTAATATTTCTTTACCAGATTTTATTTTATTTAACAGAATGGAGAGAAGACAAAGGTTTGAAAATTGAAGTTGTTCGGTTATTTGTTTATAATATCCCAATAGATCTCTCCCATTGAATCTCTGAGCCAAACTGGACATTCTTTTTTAGCCCTTTACACTAGCCAAATAAATATTTTATAGAACATTTATATAAAACCATAATACATCTTCTTGACAATTATATTCTCAACATTAACAGCAGTACAAATATACAGTAATTAATATAAGTTTTAAGTGATTCAATGCTGACTTGTGTTCTTGATAAAAGTTGGTAGCCAGAATACCTCTTAGTTATTGTTATTTTTTGATATTTGGTATGCAGCATCCTTAGGGGGGTGAGATTCAGGGGTGTTGAAGCCAGGTCCCTGAGTTCATATTTGAGCTTATAACTTAGTGCCATATGAGGAATGTTTCTTGAAAAATCTTCTTCTTCAGATCCAGCAATCAGAATGTTTTGATAATTGGCATGCAGCATCCTTAGGGGGGTGAGATTCAAGTTTGTTCAAACCAAGTCCCTGGGTTCATATTTGAGCTCACTGTGGGAGCCCAAATTATAAGTTAGTTCAAAATGAGGAATTTTCTTTAAAAATCATCTTCTTCAGATCCAGAAGTCAGAATGCTTTGATATTTGGTATGCAGCATCCTTAGGGGGAAGGGGGGGGGGGGGAGGAGGGGGTGAAGATTCAAGTTTGTTCAAGCCAAGTCCCTTGGTTGATATTTGGGCTCCCTGTGGGAGCCCGAATTATAACTTAGTTCAATATGAGGAATATTCTTCAAAAATCCTCTTCACATCCACCAGTCAAAATCTTTTGATATTTGGTACACAGCATCCCACTGGAGGTGAGATTCAAGTTTCTGCAAGCCAAGTCCCTGGGTTCGTATTTATTTTGGCCCCTGTGGGAGCACGAATTATTAATTAGTTCAATATGAGAAAGATTCTTTAAAAATCTTTTTTTTTAAGATCAACTGGTCAGAATCTTTGGATATTAGATATAAGCTTTTATAGGAGGGGCAGATGCAACTTATTGAAATCAATTCCCTGGATTGATATTTAGGCTACCATGTCAGGTGAGCACCATCAGTCCGCCTGGGGCCTCTTGTTTGTAAAATGCTGACTTGAAAATACAGGTACAAGCCTTAATAAGGACCCACAAAATAGATCTTCTGTTTCTCAGGCCATTCTTTGTAAAATAACATGGGCATACATTTTTTTATTTTATTTTTTATTATTTTCGTAATTATTCTTTACTATCAAAAGTTCATATTCTTGGTTTGTTTTATGTTTTAGGCTTCATAATCTACAGAATAGCATGGGTTTTATTTTTTATTTTTTTCACATTTGCATTGGTTGTAAAAAGAGAGTATGCGGCAACCAAAATGACCATGTGGGAGGGCCTGAGCAACAGATTTTTAAAACTTTTTTAGGCCTAACTGTAATCTTTTTTAAGAAGTTCTGCCATGGTAATTTGACTGTTAACTTGAAGATTTTTTCATAATTTAATGTTGGGGCACCTGTTCCAAAGCTATGAACATTATTGTGAGAACTTGATCTTGAACTCTCTGCACACTGATGTAAAATACCACATCAAATCTTTCCCATAATGCAAATAGGAATTTAACTGGTAGAGTGCTAAATTACTTTTCGATGGTCATTTGTAATGCAAGTAATTTTTTTCAAAGATACTGCACTACTTCAAAAGGAGCTTTATTTTAGCAAGGTGTGCTCAAAAATTATTGTTTTGTTGCAGTTTATTGGAGAGTGCCAGCTGACGCTCTCCAATAAATTGTAACACAACAATTTTGGAATAATATTTTTCTTTCAGTGCTGAGCCAACGACAAATTAGTGCTAACAGTGTAAAGCCACTATAGTGGGTTTCAGCACTTTTCAGTAGAGCCCTGATATCGGCTTCTAGCACTCAATCAGTTAACCCTTTACCCAATGTAACGACCAAAACCGGCCAGCGCTATTCTCAAAATTCGCCAATTAATTTTCATTTTTTGTCTCAAAAACATAGGTTATGACCCCTCGTTGGAACGAGCTCATTGAGCTCGTTCCAACGAGGGGTCATAACCTATGTTTTTGAGTCCAAAAATGAAAAAAACTAGTTATTCAAGAATTTTTATTGCAAGTGTCGTCTGCTTTTCATGTTAAGTAAAGGGTTAAGCAATCCAGTCTTGTTTGACAGAGATGTCAAATTAAATTGAATTAGTTAAAACTGTGGTTGCATTATGGGAAAAATTTGCTGCTTCAAAGTTTGGTAAAATTGTTGGTATTTTGACATCATCGTGCAGATGGTTAAGGGTTGACCTTTTATCTAACACATCTCCACATCTGGCCAATATAAATCACAAAAACACCATTCCACTTTTATTATGTTGGAATAGCATTGGTGGTGGTGTATTTCATCCCTTGAGAGCAAGAAGCCTTTGCAATGCTAAAGCATTGCAAAGCCTTCTTGCACTCAAGGGACAAATTTATCAATTTTTTTAACTTGGGTAAAATATCAGACAAAAACCATTTAATTTTTTTTTTTTTAAGTTTACATTTAAATTTTTTTTTTTTTAAGTTTACATTGGTTATGAAAAGAGCATGCGGCAGCCAAAAGACCATGCTTGAGAGCCTGAGAAACAAATTTTTTTTAGGCCTTATTTGATATATTTTTCAACTACTTTTCAAATTACTAAAGGGTTAATATAAAAATTAAAACTTATAACTATCACATTAGACTCATGATCAAGTATTTTGATTTGACCTCTTATGTTGATATGCTTCATACCAGTCAGAACTTTTCAGAATGTTTTTGGACTCCCCTTTTCCTTTTGATGTAATGACAGTAGAATTCTTCTCAATCATCATCGCTGTATTTTGTCTTTATATTCGGCAAAATGCCAGTGTACAGTACAGCCGCCATGGACTGGTCACTTTCCGTGGGTGGGCAATATTTCCATGCACACAGTAATATTACATTCCAAACACTAATTCAGTGACTGCCGAGAAGAGAAGGCAGGCGAGTGAATAATCACTCTCCTCATTTTGATTTTGCAAGAGTGAAAACTTCAGGAGAGTGATTTTAATTCCTTGCCTACTATGCCCGCTCACACTGGCGAAAATGATCATACAAATTTTGTTATTTTTTCATTTTTGCTCTAAAAACATAGCTGATGACCCCTCATTGGAACGAGCTCATTGAGCGGATTCCAATGAGGTGTCATAAGTTATGGTTTAAGCGAAAAATGAAAGATTTCAATTACGTGAGATATGTTTTGCAAGTATCATCTCCTACTAGGGTAATATTATGGGTGATTGAAATACAATATATAACTTTATGTTCTGACATAATTTCCACATACATCATGAAGGTGAGTGATTAATTGCTCCCCTAGTGAAAAGTTTAGGAGAGTGATGGCGTGTGAGAGTGATCACTCTCCTTTCCATTCAGTCCCTGCTAATTATAGGAAAAATTATCAAAACTTTAATTAATGAAGCACCGGATACCCCTGGTGCTTCATTAATTAAAATTTTGCTGATGATGATTTTTATTATTCAATAAGTGCATGCGTGGACATAACTGCCCATGCGTGGATTACGACCAGTCCATGGCAGCTGTACTGTAAAGGTAGAAAGTAATATGTTCATGAATGCAGTTGTTAGCATCACAGAAACATTACAATCACTGTATTGTACTGCTGTTGTATAATATCCATTTGAAATTCTTACTATACAGATCTATACATTTCCCATTAGAGCTTTTATAAGATCTGTAGATTTCCCCTTAGAGCTTGCACAATATACTCATCCCCTTAAAATGTATATAACATTTTTACAGTACATACTTCATTATCTGATTAGGTTCTCCAGTGGTTGAGAACTATTTTATTAAGGAAATGTGTTTCAGTTCTTTCGAGTTTTTTTCATTCTTAAACTGAGGAATTAATATTTTGCAGTTACTGTCAAAAATTAGAAGACATATCAGTTTTATATATAAAAAATTGTTTAGCCTTTTGCAGCTGAATTGCATTAATATTTTTTGACATTTGTAAAGTTTAGAAAATTTAATTTATACTTATACTTTATGTTCAAATGTTATTTGTATGTTCATAATTAGTTATTATTAATTAGTTATTTAAAACGATTTTACCCATTCCAGCGTTCCAACAGTGTTTTACCTGCTTCTACTCCAGATGAGGTGGGTAATGTGTGGCAGTTCTGAGTTATTTAATTTTTTTTTTTTTGCAATGACAACAGTTTGATTGATGCTAAACTACAAGAACTCATTCTACTTAACCATCCCAAAATGCACTTGTGTTTTATTGATTGCATTATTGATCGCATTGGTTAGCTAATATAATTAATAATTCATACAATTTCCAGGATTCCTGAGTTTCATATATTTTTTCTATTTGTTAATAAGAATATTTTCTCCAAGGCTTTTTGTTACATTCACAATATAATCATAGATGCTAAAAGTTACGTTAAACCTCAATAAATAATAATGTATTTCTGTTATAGCTTGTTTGACTGAGCTCCATGAGCTCTGCCAAACAAGATATAATAGAACAACTGCCCAGTTTCTCAGCAAAATATTGGAAAAAGTCAATTTGTGGTTAATTGAATTTTCATGTTAACTCTTTACATCACACAAATAGTGCTTGATCAAAAAAATCTTCAGTAAGGTCTAAAAATGTTAAACTGTTTCTCAGGTCCTCTAGCATGGTCATTTTGGCTGCCACATGCTCTCTTTTTATGACCAATGCAAATTTATAAAAATAAAAATTAAATGGTTTATGTCTGATATTGTACCCAAGTTAATAAAATTGATAAATTTGTCCCTTGAGTGCAACAAGGCTTTGCAATGCTTTAGCATTGTAAAGCCTTCTTACACTCAAGGGATGAAATACACCACCCATGCTATTCTATAGATTAGATTCTTATAGAAATACACCACCCATGCTATTCTATAGATTATGAGGCCTAAAACAAAAAACAAACTAAGAACATGAACTTTTGATGGCAAAGAAATAATTACAAAAATAAAAAATAAAATAAAAAACCGCCTGCCCACCCACATGCAATTTTACAAAAAAATGGCTTGAGAAACAGAAGATCTACTTTGTGTAGGTCTAACTAACAATTGGGGCATGGTGGCTCAGTAGGTAGAGGTACATGCTGTAAGCCAAAAGATCCTCAGTTCGAATCCCACCTGCGGCAACCGCGTTGTGTCCTTGGGCAAGACACTTCACTCCCATTGCCTATCTGAGGGCATGGTGACGTTGTGTACTAAGGAGTACTGCACATCAATGGTGGTGCACTTGTCTTCAATCAATGCTAACCCTGCTTGTGTGGAATTAGTATGTTGGGGAGCTGACAGTTGTTTGGCATTTGCTCGTTGGTTCTTTCCGGGTACTCCGGCTTCCTCCACCTGTAAAACTGTCGTGGTCATGATTAGCCATTGTTCTGAAATATGTGACCTTAAACACCAATAAATAAATAAATAACTAACAATTATCATTGTTGGCCTAGAAAACATAGCTCATGTTGCCTCATTGGAAGAGTACAAGGAACTCTTACTAGGGAATTCATAAGCTATGTTTTTGCGGGAATTAGGAAAAAATTAAAATATAATAATAAAATTGGAAAGAAAATATTTGCACTGGCTGTTTATGTTAGTTAAAGGCTTAATTGAATATTCTTCACTCAGAAAGGGTTCCATAGTATTGAAATATTAAATAAAATGTTACATAATGTTAAAAAATGTTTTAAGCTAAAACTCTTGATATGCATTTGACATCACATTCCCCAGTTTTTGTTTCTTTTTTATCTTTATCATCCCTCTTGTGAGTTCAGAACCAGTAACTTATTTGATGGAATTTCATTTTTTTTTTAGAATTTTATATGCAGAAAACATTCCTTATAATCCTAGAGCATTCCCACCCATGTTTCCAAACTACCCCTAACCTGCTCCCACACCTCAATCTTCTTCAGATCTGACATCCCAGTCCAGCACAAATTCTCTTGGAAAAACTTTTTCAGGTTTGTATGATAGAGGTTGCTAACCTCCATGGGATGGAGACCATGTCCAGAAGTCATTTAAAATTCTTCTCTTTAAATAAATACTGGTCACAATGATTTGAGATCTGGAATACAACTTCCTCTGCTGACCAAGATTCAAGATTGCTCATAGTATTTTCAACTATATATCTGCATGTCTCTGAATGGAAAAAAATTATGGGCCACCTTCCCAAGATTTGAATTGTGAGAACTGTTTGGTTGATGTGAACCAAATTTGGTTTGTAGTATTATTTGGTAACATATCCTTGATCTATGCAAAAAAGAAAATTGTTAAAAAAAATTTCCCAGGCAATATCGGGACTTCTAGGAGGAGCAAAATTCATAGCCCCCACCCCATTTTTAAATTTTTGGTACTGACTGGCAAATTTGATTTGGTATTGAGTATTATCAGGTGATATGTATTTATGACATGATTCTAGGAAAAAAAAAAAAATCACATGCCGTCATGGGAACCGTATTGCTATCTATAGAAAAGAATTTCAAATGCCTATTTTTTTTCAAACCTGCAGGCGACAGATATTTGTTATTTGCTATTGAGTATCCTTATGGGTCGTAACATCATACTGGATAAAAAATGCTAGCATTTCTAACCCTCTGCACTCTGATGTCAAAATACCAAAACTTCAAGGAGCAAATTTTTCCCATAATGCAACTAGGAATTTAACCAATTCAGCCTTGTTTGACAGAGCTCAGTGAGCTCTGTCAGAGAAGATTGTGTTGGTTAAATTCCTAGTTGTATTATGGGAAAAATTTAGAGGGAGAAGTTGTGACATTTCAACATTGATGTGCATAGGGTTAAACCCTTGATTCTTATCCTGGCTAAACAAATCGACAAAAATCTTTACCCCTCTCCTTTCCCACTCACGCCTAATCTTGCTTACCTACCTCCCAATCCCTGTGGACTAACTTAATTCAAGTAAATGTTTTAATCTCCCTTGAGCCTCTAATTTTATTGTTCCCTCAGACATTTAACAGTAACCTCTACTTGACTTGAGGACATGGCTGCTGGTAACTTTTGAAATGAAACCAGGGGTTGTTTGTCACTGAGCTGTCATATTCTTTCCTTTTTTTCTGTTTTAAGAAACTAAATACAGTACAGTTTACATCAGGTTTTCCCTTTATTTTTTTTGACACAAATATCCCAGCTTCTTGGTATGGTTTCTGTTTGTAAATTGATTATAAAACACAAAATTTCCTGGTATTGTTTTGGGACAGCCACCACTGATATGCTTAAGTGCACTAATATAATTGGTTCATATGATACTGTTACAATACAGAATTAACTCATAACCTGCTGAGTATTATCAATATATTTTTCATCAAATTTAGTCATGGGTGCTTTGTAACAGCTGTAACTAGATTTGATGAAAAAGTCATCTAAATTTAACTCGGATCATTGGTGAAAAAATCCATTCCATTTACAATTAGAAAATTTGATTAAATGTGCCCGAATTATACCTATCTCAGTGGCAAGAGCAATTCTGTGCTGAGGCTGAAATATCTTCCAGCAGCAATAAAGGAGTTAACGAGGTCTCTGAGAAGTGCATTGAGCAAGGCAAAAATGAGCCCAGAAATCATGATTACAAACTAGATATACCTTTTACCTAACATAACCCTTTACATGTTCATATGGCTCAAAAGTTGCCATTCAAATTTTATCTTTTTAACTTTTTCCTCCCAAAACATTGTTTATGAAGCATCATTGGAAGAAGCTTGGTTCGATGAGGAGACATAAGCAATGAGTTAAAATAATAATTTTATATATTAAAAAAATTCTTTTGGCAAAGGTATTAGGTAAAGGGTTAATTGTATATCCAGTCATTAAAACTGATTGAATGTTATGTTCATCTGGTTTGTGAGAACTCTATCCAGCTTGGTAAAGCTAAATCTCCAGATATTATTTTACAAACCAAATTATTATCAGATTCTATTGATAATACACTCTAAGATGAGTATATCACACCATCAGTGAATGTGTTATCATCCAAGCTCATTTTCAACTCCCATTATTGGAGAAATATTGGTCTTCTTGTAACAGTCTGACAGGAATGCCCACAGTGAACCACTGAGCAGCACCAATGAGCAGTCATCAGAGATTACAGCACTGTAAACAGACTTGAACAGGGTTGGAGTTCAGGTGGCATTGGACGAAGGCACACTCTGCCACTGTGTTCCCAATTGAACAAGCATGATAAAGAGTTTTCCTCAAGTGTACAATGCAAGTGGCACCATTTTGTAATTTAAATTCCGCATTACACCAAATAAATTCTGTGTTATATTCTGTATACAATGACTGTGTGAATAAGGTGGTAAACGAATGGAGCAATGTTAGAGGTGAGGACCAGGAACGTTGCTCCATTCCATTTTCACCTGCTTCCCACAGAGCTAACATTTGAAAGCTGGTAGCAAGTAACTCAATGTTGCATGTGAAGGCTTTTCCATATTTAATTGCATTATTTATTTAACGCCTAAAAAAGTGAAAAATCTGTCCTCTTGTATGGTCCTTTTGGCTGCCGCATGCTCTCTATTTATAACCAATACAAACTTTAAAAAATAAAAATTAAATGGTTTTTGGATATTTTGCCCTAGAAAATAAAATTGATAAATCTGTCCCCTGAGTGCAATGAGGTTTTTGCACTGCAAAGCCCTGTTGCACTCAAGGGACAAAATAAACCACCACCCATGCTATTCTGTAGATTATGGGGCCTAAAATATAAAACAAACCAAGAACATAAACTTTTGATGGCAAAGAAATAATTACAAAAATAAAAAATAAAATCCCCCTTTCCTTGTGGTAACCCTGGGAAGTGAAGCAGTGCTTGTTTACTGTGGTAAAGAAGCTTTGTCTTACTGGTAAAATAGGTTTCAGTCACCAATGCTTGAGGTGGAAGTCCTCTAAAATGGGCAACATGGGTTGAAAAGATTGGCTAGACTTGATTTTATATCAATGTTGTAGTCACGATTAGCCATTGTTCAGAAATACGTAACCTTAACTACCAATAAATGAGTAAATAAATAAATAAGACACTTGATGCCACTAGAACATTTGGGAGCCCATTTACACTGTGCTACAACAAATACGCCGTTGATGCTACACATGCCTTCACCTTACTCTTAATGTAACGGCAGTCACTGCACAGCAGTTTTCATGAAAATAGCCATTTAGTTTTATTGTTTTTTTTTTTCCTCAAAAACATAGTTTATAACACCTCATTGGAATGAGCTCATGGAGGTCATTCTAATGGGGGAGTCATGAGCTATTTTTCCAGTAAAAAAAATGAAGATGTTTAGTTTTTCACATGGTTTTCAAGTGTCATCTATTTGTATTAGGTAAAGGGTCAGCAAGAGCAAATCAAGATCAAGCTTCTCTTAGAATCAGGTGACATGAATGACAGCTTCTCAACCCTGCTTGGTGGTTTTCTCAGGGTGTCTTCACTTTCTCCTTTCATAAAACTGTCCAGTTTGTTATGTCCTTGTGTGTTGAAAGTTTTTTTAAAACCTTGATAAATAAAAAATAATAATATTGTTTGTACCAAATGATTTTTTAAAATGTCCTTATTATTTACAGTTTGCTGCCCTTGCTATGAAAACTGCCATAAATCAGATGATGGTTAAAATTTAATATTATCATTGTCACTGTCACCAGTAGCATTAATGTAGTGTAGGCACTTTTGTGTATAATTACAAATTATCAAAATTGAGGCTTACTTTCGTGTAATCTCAGTTTAATCAGCTTTAGTGCATTAGCGTTGGCCTTTATTCGACTTGTGGTTCACACAGCATTTATTTATGAAAATGATATTTTTATACTAATAACCAATGGCCCAGACTAGCTGGTGCAAACTTGATATTATCAAGGGCCAAACACAAATTTTGAACCCCCCCCAATCCCCAAAATTTGTATACAAAACTGAAAATTAAAAGTCCTATCTGGCCCTCCATACTTTTACCATCTGCGCATGTGCAGTGGTCAGGAAGAGATCGGAATTGGCGCAAACTTCATTCTTTGATTGGCTCTAAAGTCAGCAACAATGAACTGACATCTGTGCTTTTAAATCTTCTTTTTAGCTCACCTGACTTTCAGTCAGGAGAGCTATAGTGATCACTCACCTTCCGTCGCCAGTGAACATGGTGTTTGCGACTTCTCCCAAACCGCTGAACCAATTTAATTGATATTTGAGATAATATTTTGTTATGACATCGCAATTTGATTTTGTTCAAATCAAGTTGACCTGCCCCTAGGTAGGGCCACGCCCAAAAAGTGTGCTTAAATCTTAAAAAATCTTCTTCTCATGAACCAGCAGTAGCAGAGACTGATATTTGGTGTGCAGCTTCCTTTTGAGGTGTAGACTCAGATTTGTTCAAGAGAAGTTCGAGGAGCTATATTTGCCTTCGTTATGGGAGGGGCAAGAATTTTCGCCAAGCCCAAAATTTCTATTTTCCAAACCGAGAGGCAGATTTGAACCAAATTTGATATGAGGGCTTATTGGGTCATAAGTACTTAATTTATGCCCAAAATGTTTTTTCCGTCACCCCATGGGAACCGCAGGAGCTAAAAATAGAAAAAAATTAAACGCTCATATCTCCAAAACTACACGGCACTGAGAATTCTTGTTTGGTGTGAAGCTTCCTTAGGACCAACAGAATGGAATGGTAAAAAACAATTGCTATCGGTTTTATCATGGGGTACTTTTTTGGGACTTTGAAAAAGTGCTGAGTCAGCCTTTTTTAACACTGTGGTTAATGGGAAAACATTTAAGACTACTTTTCTCCCAAACCACTGCTCCAAAAGCTTTCAAATTTCACATATAACATCTTTGGAAGATTGTTTCACATGTTTATTGAAATCAATTCCCTGGGTCCATATTTGGGCTCTCTATGGGAGCCCAAATGTTTAAATTAGTGCAGAATGAGGAATATTCTTTAAAAATCTTCTTCTTCAGCTCTACCAATAGGAATCTTTTGGTATTTGGTATGCCGCATGCCAAATCCCTGGGTTCATATTTAGGCTGAAAATTTGGGGTCCCGGTCCAGACTTAAAAATTTTGGACCAAAATCCAGAAATGAGTTGTTTTTTTTGTTTTTATGCATTTTGGTCAATTTTAAGAAGAATAAAAAATAATTTTAATCTGAAAATATTTTGTTTGGGACTTTGAAAATTTCCGAACAAAAATAAAAAAAATCTGTTTTTTATGCGTTTATCTCAATTTTGGGACATAAAAGTGCATTATCTGAAAATAGAAGGAAAATCCTTATATTGTGTGGGCACAATCGCTTCATCTACTTGGTATATGCTTTTCTTAGGAGGGGCGTATGCAGCTTATTCAAGTCAAGTCCCTGGTTTGATATTTAGACTACCATGTCAGGTGATTTGTAACATGAGTATTGCTTCAATGCTTCTATAGCCACCCGTAAGATGAACCCTAGTTTAGCAGGATTTTGTTCATAAATAATTGTTTTGTTGCAATTTATTAGAGAGTGCCTATTGGTACTCTGCAATAAATACAGTACAAGTCAAAATAAGTTGTAGCATAACCACATTAAGCTAAGTATACGTCTGCACATGCACTGATGAGATCAGAATTTGACATGATTTTCTGGAATGCTCTCAGTGAGAGCTTTCCAGAAACTGATGCAAGCTTCTGGTCTTATCAGTATAGGAAGAGAAAGATGCATAGTTTATAGTGGCTATCCTACAACTTATTTTGACTTGTACTATAAAATAATTTTATACAGAAAAATTGTCCACATGTATTCCTGAGAAAACAACAAGCTAATGCGCATTGTGTCAAGCCTTTTCAATAGAGCCATTATAGTCCCTTCTATCACTCAACCAGTTAATACTGATGGATATTTTCACCATTCTAGAATTTGTCATGATGCGAAAACAGTTGAAAGTAGGAAGGGAAAGTTTATTGGGAAATTTAAAATTTAAAAAATAAAAAGAATTGCGACCTGTTAGTCAACTATTTCTTTCACTACATGTACAGCACTATGATTATTAAAGTACACTATTGATTGTGTCATGACACTTTTATACAGGATGATCTTGGTTTCAGAGATAAAATATTGCAAAAATCAAGACTCGGGCAAGAAAAACAAACAAAAATAGCATCTGAGATGCAGTGTTTTCCAAGCCAAGAAATAAGCAGACTGTCATCTGCAAAATGAGGTCCCCCAGAGGGTGAATTTGGTAATGCTACCCTGCACAGCAGGGTAGCATCACTAAATTTACCCTCTGTGAACCTCAGTCTGAATCAAGGTTTCAAACCTAAACAGAAAGAGGTACCCAGAGGATAAATTGACCCACTGTATGGGATAGCATCAGCAAATTCACTCTCTGGGGACCTCATTCTGCAAATGACAGATTGCTTATTTTCAGGCTTGGTGTTTTCTCATCACTCCTTCCAATCCACATGTGACCAGTGATGTCCACGCATGCCTTTACCAGGTAATAAAAATCATCATAAGCAAAATTTTAATTAATTGAGCACTGGGTTTTAACAGGTGCCTCATTAATTAAATTTTTTATGCTTATCCCTGTAATTAGTGTTTGGAGTCTAATATTATTGCGTCAGTGGAAATATTTTCCACCCCTGAAAAATGACCAGTCCACAACGACTGTACTGTTGAAACTGTTAGAGATGTTAATTCTGTTTTAATAAAAGAAAAATACATCACTTAGAACAGGTCTATATTCAGTTTCCAGCCATTTGGTCTTTAAAATACAACAAAAAAAACCCAAATTTATATAAACTTATGAAGAAACTAAACCTGATCATTGTAGCAATAACAAGAACTTATTCTATCACAGTGCATTTAACACTTAACATAACATAATGGCAAAAAACTGGCCAGTTCCATTCACAATAGTTGCCATTCTGTTCAGATATTATTGTATTTTCATTTTTTCTCTCAAAAGCATAGCTTATAAGCCCGCATTAGATCAAGCTCATTGTCCTTCCAATACGGGACCATATGCTATGTTTTGGAGAAAAAACAAATATTTTTAGTTATTCAATATTTTCACCAGGTATTGTGTACTCGTGGGTATTGAGGTTGGGTTTAGAGTTACATGGTGCTGTACTTGCTTGCTGGGTAGATGAAGTTTCCTTCACTTGTATATTGGGGCCCGGTTGCCAATGCTTGGAAATAAGGCATTAAAAGTGGGAACACACCTCATTGCTTTCTACTTGTGCTTTTGTTGGGATATCAAGAAGAAAATTTTGAAAGCATCGTTGGACTCTTAATAAATGAATGACTGATGATTTAATAGCCAGACCTTCAGTAGTATTACATAGAATGGTAATAGTCTGCAGAACTGATCAAACTTTTTCCATGACTGCTTCATTTTCATTATTTTGAACAAATACTTCTGTTATTTTTAATAGCTTCAAATGGATCAAGAAGTAAAGTTTTTCTGTTTCATGAGGACTTTTTTTTTTTCATCTGAGCTTCATGCAGTTGCAATTAATCCTTCACTTCATTTAACCCTTTACCCAACGAATCGCCCGTATCCACCCGCGTAATATGCAAATTCAGCAGTTGAATCATAATTCAACTAGGAATTAAACCAAGGCTCTTTGCACTGCTTTAGTATTGCAAAACCTTCTTGCACTCACGAGACAAAATACACCTTCATGCATGCTATTTTGTAATTTATGAGGCCTGAAACATAAAACAAACCAAGAGCATGATCTTTTGATGGCAAAGAAATAATTACAAAAATAAATAAAATGAAAAAATGCCCGCCCACATGCAGTTTTACAAAAAATGGTCTGAGAAACAGAAGATCGACTCTGTGGGGCCAAATGCAATAGGAATTCAACTAATTCAGTCTTGATTGATGGAGCTCAATGAGTTCTGTCAAACAAGATGGATTGGTTAAATTCCTCATTGCATTATGGAAAAAGTACAAAAACTTTGGTATTTTGACGTTGGTGTGCAGAGAGAGAAGAGTAAACTGGTTGGAAGTTAAAATTTGGGCTCCACTTAAGTACCGGTCCTGCAAATTAAAAGTTTCATATTCTGTAGATATGCATAAAATTAAGTTAGAAGCAAATTATTTTGTGCAGATGGATTTGTTTTGTTACTGTTTAATGGACAGTCCCTCTTAGACACTCTCCAATCATCTGTAATGAAACATTTCCTCATGAATAATGTTTGACATATGAAATTAATCTAGAACTTTAGCAGTTAACCCTCCACATACTGACGTCAAAATACCCAAATTTCAAACATCAACTTTTAATCATAATTCAACTAGGAATTAAACCACCTGAGCTCTATTAAACAAGATTGAATTGGTTAAATTTGTAGTTCCATTATGGGAAAAATTTGCACATTTTTATCTTTCTTTGTGCAGGTGGTCAACCCTTTATATTGTTATAAAAACGTTGTCCCAAGTGTATTCTTCCTCTACAGGCAGGATGCATTTTTCTCCCACCACTAAGGTACTGAGACATATATACAGTCATGTGAGACAGCTGGGAGAGATATGCCTGTCTCATCCCACCCATGTGACCAACCTATATTGGCTTTTTGGCATATTTAATAAGTGCAGGACTGTTCAATCATCGCATGTTCTTCTGTATAACAAATGACATGGTTTAACATTTTGGAAATATTAGACGAATGTTTGTCGAAGAAAATAGAAATAAAAACACAAACAGCAAAACCAAAGGATTCTTGACTCTTTTATCTCAATTTTTGGATAACACCATTATGAGTCGTGCGAGTTGCATGAAATTCCCGTCGAAAAGTTATACGAATACACTGTAGAATTCATAATATGATGTCATCGGAATGTGTCATTTCACTGCAAATCTTTAACCCTTATCTTGCCAGCGTTGGGATTTAATTTTGTGGTATATACATAGCTTTTGTGTGCTCTTTCTGATAAGCAAATCAGTTTTCTTTAGAAATGGACCACAAAATTGTTTGATATAGATGAATGTTCCCCTGAATTACTTTTGATGATGTCAGACTTTTGGTAGGGGGGGGGGGGGAATTATCCAGTGTCTGGCCCAAATATCTTGCCTTGTGTCTGGCCCAAATATCTTGCCCTCGGGTGAGATTTCCCCATCTCACACCCTCACCCACCAGGGATAATAATAATCTTGACAGGGATTTTACATCATTGTTGGCAACCTGTACGGGCAATTATTAACATAAAATTAATCTGAGGACTTAAGGGTTAATCTACATGAGAAAATATAATTAATTTACATACTTAACCCTTTTCCCAACGTAACAGCCGAAACCTGCCAGCACTAATAACCCTTTACCCAACGCAGACGATTTCAAAATTCATTATTTTAAATATCATTTTTTAAATTTTTTTTTTAAATTTCAACAAAACCATATCATGTGACCCCTCTTTGGAACGAGCTCGTTCCAAAGAGGTGTCACATGATATGGTTTTGTTGAAATTTTTCGAAAAATAATATTTTTTCAACAGCTGTATTTGCATATTACGCGTGCGGATGCGGGTGATTCGTTGGGTAAAGGGTTAACAAAAATCACCATTCAATTGTCATTATTTTCATTTTTCATCTCCAAAATATAGCTTTTGACCCTCATTGGAATGCACTTGTTGAGCTTGTTCCAATGAGTGGTCATAAATTATGTTTTTGACGCAAAAAAATGGAAAAAAATTGGTTACTCAAGAATTTTATTTGCAAGAGTCATGTGTCTCTCGTGTTAGGTGAATGGTCAATCATAATTTCCTGCTCAGCATACGAAGACCATACAGTACACATAGAAAGATTTAATACTCTGCCATCTCTGAGGTGCACAAGCACATCGGCCCATAGTCTTTCACAACTAGATAGGTAGAAACTGGAGCTGCAAATAAGGAAATATCAAATTTATCAACCACCATGTAGAATACCAAATTACCTGTGCATGCTGCATCATTTTCCATAACGGATAACAGAAATCCTTTTTTTATGAAAAGTGACTAGAGAAAAATAATTAATGGAAAAATGTGATTACAAAAGGTGAAGGATTGATAGGAGCAATTTTATATAGATGTTTATAACAGAATATTGTTGTTTTTATAGTTAGCTTTTGCATTTCAATATCTAATCAGATATATTTTTTGTAGATGAGACACATTTCTGAAGATATATTATTCACAAAGTTCATGTTAGATCACCATCTTTTGGATAACTGATATTTGAAATAGATACTAATCGTGTAACAACATCTTGACTGTTCAAGTGTTTAAAGTGAGAATCAGTTTACCATTTATATGCAGACATGTTAACTCTCCCGGAATGCCCGGGAAAATCCCGAAATTTCAGTGTAGTTCCTGGCCTCCCGGACGGAAATCTGTTTTGGACCCAAAATCCCGGAAAACAATAGTTCAATATTTCTTTCCTGTTGTAACTTATGTAAAACGTTCGGAGACAAATCACATGCATTTCAAACTCTTGTAAAAACTCATGAAGCAGTAAAATAAAGGATTTAAGTTAAATTTATTTAAAAAAAAGGGTATTTTATGATATATATTTCAAATGTGTTCATGTTTATATTTCTGTTTTTTTTCTTTGTAATCTGAGATTCGTGATCAATGTGCAAGAGTCGAAGTGAAAATAGGTGACTTACTTTCAAAAAATTGAAAACTCCACCTTCAATGCAGCTTTTTGGTAAATAATATATGAAAAGGAATTAAATAATATATATTTATTTATTCATAGAATAGCTTTAATCCTCATCCCTTTTCCAAATCAAAATGTAAACAACACCTTGACCTCAACTATATAACACAGTTTAAAAATAGGTTAAAGTCGCTTAAGATGCCGAAAAATTATGACTGCATATTTCTGTACAATGGACTTATTTTCTGACACTACATTTATTCCGTTGTGCTGACTGCAGAACTGTTAACTGTTGGCCGTCTGTACCCAGAAAATTTCGAATGGAATTAAAAAAAAAAAAATGCTCCAATGATGAAATGTTTTGTGCAGGGCACAAGCGTCCACAAATGCAAGAAGGATTTTGATAAAGATACTTTCCAAGTACTTATCTTCTTGCAGTAACTGAACATTAGGACATCTTTTCCTGTTAACATTTCCAGACCTCGGAAATTATTAGCTTAGTAGACTTTGATAAAAGCGAACCACGGGTAGTGGCGCTCTGTGGGTGGGTTTGGGGGGGGGGGGGGGGGGGTGTCATGCAGAAGAGGCTGGTGGGGAAAAGGGGGGGGGGGGGTGGTCAATTCAACAATTACTTTATGATTTTTAGCTCAACTTTGGCGAAGCCAAATTTGAGCTTATGCCATGGCCAGTCATACGTCTGTCCGTCAACAATTCAATACGACTCGTGCTGGAGGCCGTATTTATTAACCGATCTTTACGAAACTTCTTGGGTACCTTTGTTATGACCGTGGGACGAGAATGAGTGTTTTTGGGTCCAATCCGAAATTCAAGTTGGCTGACCATATTGTACAGACTTAGGTGAAATCAGATTTTTGCACAGAACTTCCATATGAAAGCGCTGCTTTGAATAATTTTTTGTATGAATGTTTAGTACCATGGGATACATCAATATAATATGGGTTTTTTTCTCGTACGTAAATTATGCAAATTAGACTAACTTTGATGTATTTAGTGTCACTTTCAGCACTGTAAGTGCAAATGCCAATACGGCTCGGGCTAGAGGCCGTATTTATAAACCGATCTTTACGAAACTTCTTGGGTACCTTTAGTATCACCGAGGGACAAGAACGAGTGTTTTTGGGTGTGGTCCGAAATTCAGGATGGCCGATGGCAGCCATTTTGTACAAAATTAGGTGCAATCAGATTTTTGCACAGAACTTCCATACTTCCATATGAAAGCGCTGATTTGAAAAAAATTTTGTGTGAATGTTTAGTACCATGGGATACATCACATATAATACGAGTTTTTTTCTCTTGTAGAAATTATGCAAATTAGATGAACTTGAATTTTTCACTGCTACTTACACACAGTAAGTACACATGTCAATACGGCTCGGGCTAGAGGCTGTATTTATCAACCGATCTTCACGACTCTTCTTGGGTACCTCTGTTATCACCTTGGGACGAGAACGAGTGTTTCTGAGTGCGGTCCAAAATTCAAGATGGCTGCCAGTGGCCATTTTGTACCGAAATTAGGTCTAATCAGTTTTTTGTACACTACTTCTATACAGCTCAGGCTAGAGGCCTTATTTATGAACCGATCTTTACGAAACTTCTTGGGTACCTTTGTTAGCACCGTGGGATGAGAACGGGTGTTTTTGGGTGTGGTCCGAAATTCAAGATGGCCACCAGCAGCCATTTTGTACCAAAATTAGTGCAATCTGTCTTTTGTACAGAACTTCTGTATGAAAGTTCTGATTTGAATAAATTTTTGTATGAATGTTTAGTAAAATGGAATACATCACATACAGTACAGGTTTTTTCTCGTGCAGAAATTATGCAAATTAGATGAATTTTGATTTATTTAGTGCTACTTATACACTGTAAGTGCACATGTCAATACGGCTCGGGCTAGAGGCTGTATTTATCAACCGATCTTCACGAAATTTCTTGGGTACCTTTGTTATCACCTTGGGACGAGAACGAGTGTTTCTGAGTGCGGTCCAAAATTCAAGATGGCTGCCAGTGGCTATTTTGTACCGGAATTAGGTCCAATCAGTTTTTTGTCACAACTTCTATACAGCTCGTATTTATGAATTGATCTTCACGAAACTTCTTGGGTACCTTTGTTTTCACCTTGAGACAGGAATGAGTGTGTTTTGGGGTGCCTTTGTTATCACTGTGCAATGAGAACAAATTTTTTGGGGTTCAGTCAGACCCACTCTGGGACTCAAAAGATTTCTTTTCTAGCTTAGCATCTGACTGTCACCCACCTTTACAATACTTTACCTATACATTTGTTACAGGCTATGGTCAGTATTTATGTACAGACCGTTACAATACTTTATATGTTCCTTTGTTATCAGGTCATTACCTAGATGTTTGTCATTGCTGTGTCACATACTATACATGTACATGTCTTGACAAGTTGAGCTACAGTGTCATTGACACTTTCATTTAACATAGCATAAATGCATCAGCATAATTGATGACTAGATCTGGATATAACCTGGTGTTAATGGTGGTCCATGAGCTGAAAATTCTCAAGTTTTTTCTTTTGTTTTCTCCCCACACGAACTTTTCCCTGAAATCCATCCCAAAAGTAGAGATTATTATGACACTCAAGTGATCTGGTTTGTCATATTCCGAAGAAAGCTTGTGTGATTTGGCGATCTGAACTCATCAGCAAGATGAAATGCGACAAACCAGATCACTTTAGTGTCATAATGATCTGTTTATCATATACCTTGTCAGCAAGATGGAATGCGACAAACCAGATCAGTTTACTATCATAATGATCTGTTTATTGTATGCCTTTATGGAAATTCACCTTTCAAATGAGAAATCAACATAAGGGTAAAATAACATGCAATTGTAGCTAGAACTACATTTATTTTCAAACAAACAACACTTGTAAAATTATGGGGGCTTCCCAAAATAGTGTTTCAAAGTTCCCAAAGTTGACAGCATTCAGCATTTCATTCTTTTACATCAGAGTCAGATTCACACATTAAAATAGCAATAAAGTAAGAAACCAAAGATATTTTATTGTGATTAATAGGGGTTAGTACATAAAAAAATTGATTAAGAACAGTATTAGAAATTCATGTTATTCCATAGTGATTATTTACACAAATGAAGCATACCTAGAAATGGTTGGTAACCTGGGTGGACACGATTGACATTCTCCAGGGCTGTCCTCATTCTGTGATCAACCATCTGATATGGAATCGGAAAACCACTCTGTGTGATCTGGCGATCAGGATTCGATGGGTGAAAAATATGGTAAATCATTGATGGGTATATAATAAAACAAAACTCGCGAAGTGGGTATTCAGTTAAAAGGTCTCACTGTAATATCAATACAGATGCCTTGCCATGACTGTGTCTATATTTACAATGAGCTTGACATATCCACCCCCTGCTATGCATTAAAATCACAATTCATATTAAATCATTTTTTTGGGGGGTGCTTCTGAAGCACAACTCATGGGTCTCATTGGAACAGGTTAAATAATCTTGTTTAACTGAGGGGTTTTTGGCTATGTTTTTGAAGCAAAATGGAATTTTTTCATTTTTCACAAAAAAATAATTCAGGTTATGTTGGGTAAAGAATTATTTCTTTATGCAATGTATTGACCTACTGCTATACATTTTCCTGTGTAAATAATTTTAAGCCTGGAAATCATTTCTTGAGAAGGTCTCCCTGAGAACTTCTCTAAGAAATATTGCCTTGCCTTGGAATTATTGACAAAGAAAAAAAAATCTAACAAATTTTCTTGTGTTCATTCTACAGCTTTTTTTTAGCTGATACTGTGGCATGGTGACACAAAAAATTTCTAAAGTGCATTGACAATTAAGAGTAATAGATGCTGCAGACAGCTCTATTAGTTCCAAATTTCCACAAAATTTCCATGAGGGAAATCTCTGGACCCCAACCCAATGTTTTGCCTTTTGCAATAACTGTAAAGTCACAAAGTTTCACATCCCTGCTCTCTCATGCTGAGCATCCTAGCTTTGGCCCGGTCCTGATACTAAAATAATAAACCCACAGAAAGTTTCCCCTCCCTGCTCTCTCATGTTGAGCATCCTACTTTTGGTCCTAGTCCTGATACTAAAATAATTAACCCACAGAAAGTTTCACCTCCCTGCTCTCTCATGTTGAGCATCCTACCTTTGGTCCTAGTCCTGATACTAAAATAATTAACCCACAGAAAGTTTCACCTCCCTACTCTCTCAATTTGAGCATCCTAGGTGTGGCTCTGGTCCTGATACTAAAATAATGAACCCACAGAAAGTTTCATCTCCCTGCTCTCGCATGTTGAGCATCCTACAGTACGTGGAGAGTGTATTATCACTAAATCACCCGCAGCATGGAGATTCCACTCGAGGAATAATTGCAAATTTGTTGCAAGGCCTAACCAGCACCAGTAAAGTTTCAGCCAATGGACCTCCGGGTTAAACCCGGAGGTCCATTGGCTGAATCATTGCTTGTGTTTTTTGTCGATATGTACAGAATTTGAAAGTTATAGCTTGGGTGATAACTCCACTCCATGGGTGATTTAGTTACAATCCACTCTCCACATACTGTAGCTTTGGCCCTGGTCCTGAGACTGAACTAATGAACCCACAGAAAACTTCACCTCCCTTTTCTCTCATTTGGGCTCCCTAGCTGTGGCCCTGGTCCGAATACTAAAATACTGAGCATACTACCTAGCACAACTTGAAGGTGACACTTGTTTACTGTTACAGACAAGTTCTACATTATTGGTATACTAGGGCCCAAAAAACAACACCTGTGATGAGACTGCTGTAAAGGAGGCAGTAGAATTATAAATGATTGACTAAGGCTTAATAAAATAAAAAATCTGTTTCTCAGGCCCTCCCGCATGGTCCTTTTGGCTGCCGCATGCTCTCTTTTTATGACCAATGCAAACTTGAGAAAATAAAAATTAAATAGTTTATGTCTGATATTTTACACAAGTTAATAAAATTGATAAATTTGTCCCTTGAGTACAACAAGGCTTTGCAATGCTTTAGCATTGCAAAGCCTTGTTGCACCCAAGGGACGAAATACACCACCACCCTTGCTATTCTGTAGATTATGAGGCCTAAAACATAAAATAAACCAAGAATATGAACTTCTGATGGCAAAGAAATAATTACAAAAATAAAATATAAAATAAAAAAACGCCCGACCGCACAGAATTTTGCAAAACTTGGCCTGAGAAACAGAACATCTACTTTGTGTGGCCGTAACTTGACTTTATACTTTAGTTGTGGTCATGAATAGTCATCGATGCTGAAAGTTACCTCAACTGGTAGAGGGCAAAATCATTTTTCAAAGGCGAATTGTAACATGAGTATTTTGTTTCAAAGATGCCATGCCACCAGCATGGGGAGCCTTAGTTTATCAGGATTTTGTTCATGAATAATTGTTTTGTTGCTGTTTATTGGAGAGTGTCTGTTAGCATTCTCCAATAAATTATATCAAAACAAATTTACTTAAACATTTTTCTCTTCTACTGCTAAGCAAACAAGCTAATTGATAAAGTGTAAAGACATTATCGTTGCTTTCAGCACTTTTTAAAAAAAGCCATGATAGTGGCTTCTAGCATTCAACCAGTGAAACCCCAAGGGGGTGCGGTGGCTCAGTTTGTAGAGGTGCAGGCTGCAAGCCGAGAGGTCCTCGGTTCGAATCCCACCTGCGGCAACCGCGTTGTGTCCTTGGGCAGGACACTTCACCCCCGTTGCCCACGTGGGGGCACGGTGATGCTGTGTACTAAGGCGTACTGCACATCGATGGTGCCCCTGTCTTCAACCAATGCTAACCCTGCTTGTGTGGAGTTAGTATGTTGGGGAGCTGACAGTTGCTCGCCGTTGCTCGGTGGTTCTCTCCGGGTACTCCGGCTTCCTCCACCTGTAAAACTGTCGTGGTCATGATAAGCCATTGTGCAGAAATATGTGACCTTAAACACCAATAAATATAATAAATAGTGAAACCCCAATAAACAAAAAAAATAGAAATAATAATAAATTTGATTGCTGATTTTTATGCATAGTTTATGTCCACTATTTTAAGTATTTAAAAAAAAATTGCATGTAATTTGCTGAAAAGATCTTAGCACTGGAACAGTTGAATTAAATGCTGTTTACTTAATTTTAAGCTAAAAAACTAATGTGTAGACTATTTTCAAGTTTCTTTTTTTTGTACGCTTTTCATACTTACTTTTAACACATGCATATATGAGTGTTTAACCCTTTACCCAATGAATCGCCCGCATCCGCCTGCATAATATGCAAATTCGGCAGTTGAAAAAATATTATTTTTCAAAAAATTTCAACAAAACCATATCATGTGACCCCTCGTTGGAACGAGCTCATCGAGCTCGTTCCAACGAGGGGTCACATGATATGGTTTTGTTGAAATTTTTTGAAATATTTGAAAAAATGATATTTAAAATAATACATTTTGATTTCGCCTGCATTGGGTAAAGGGTTAACGGCATTCATAACCATATTATTAATTATGCAAATCTCTGACTGTTAACACAAGTATGATGTTTGAACATTATTTAACTCTTTACCCAACAAAGAGGATATCAAAATTTATTATTGTAATTATTGTTTTTTATAATTTTACTAAAATTTCACTGAAACCATATGATATGATCCTTCAATTGATTGAGCTTGATGAGCTTATTTCAAGGATTGGGTCATATGATATGACTTTGTTGAAACTTTTTGAAAAAATCTGAAAATTATGTGGGTGAACGTGGCCAATTTGTTAAGTAAAGAGTTAACAATTTCAGTTCCAGTGAGAATTTGATCAAAACTAGATTATTTCAATTTATTCTTAGAATTTCTTTTATATAGCTCATGATGAACTGTTATATTATGCAGAGAGTGGATTACCACTAAAAACATTCACAGAGTGGAGTTTCCACCCAGGCATTTACTGTCGATTCTTGTGATAATACAGTGGAGCCCACTTAATTGGATATCTCTTGATTGTATATCCCTGTTAATTGAATATAATTTTCAAACAAAACCATTTACCATATCTTCAGTACAAATTTGATCTGTTAATTGCATATGGGTTGTAGAGTAAACTCCTATTAATTGTATATAAATTTTTGTAATATGTCGAAAAAATTACTGTGACATGCACCAAATTCCCCTTATTTATCAACCTTTTTTGGCCTCACTACATCCAATACAGGCATTTATTCTATTATATCTTGTTTGACAGAGCTCTTATGAGCTCTGTCAAACAAGATATAATAGAATAAATGCTCAGTTTACCTCCAGAACACAGGAAACTGACCCAATCCCTGTTAATTGTATACTCCTGTTAATTGAATAATTTTCACTGGCAAAATGGATATTCAATTAAGAGGATTCAACTGTACATGAAAAGTCCAATCAATGTTTCAGCCGATGTTTGGACCGTGGGTTGAGTCTGGAGAGCTGTTGGCTAAAATTTTATCATCAGTCTTCTGCTTTTTCATGAAACAAGAGCTTTTATCCAGGTGGAAATTCCTCTCTGTTAACATTTTACTGTATCACTTCCTGTCGGTAACACACTTTTGGAAAGATCTCAAGAGACTTTCCAGTGGTTTGCCCAATAACAATATCTTTTCACCAAAGGCAAAGATATGCCTATGTTTTAATCATTGGTATGAAATAGTATGTGGAGCTGAAACAGTTATTAATGTACTTGATTTCTTTTTGTTTGAGAAAATATCTTGTACTCTATTAGTGACAAGAAACAAAGGTAGATTTGATTGTTATCAACAGGCACAGGCACTGTTAAATTATTTACCATTTTGACTATTATTAACTGATTCTTCATCCAGTGCACAATGTGGCTACTTTTGGTTATCAGAGAAATTTAAAAAATGTCCAGAACTGATTTTTAATTTAATTGATGTACTTTTTTAATGTCAAAATTGCTAAAGAATTGATGTCTTTTTAATGTTAGCTTTTCATTTAAGTACAGGCATACTTTCTTCTGCCTCTTGAGGTTAACCTTTTGAACCCTTGTGGCCCATTCCATGTCCGTTCAATGGCAGTAATAAAGAGAGTCCATATTCATTATTAGGGGGTAGACCAATTAATATTTTCAGCGTGCAGCCCAAAGGCTGCCCATTGAAAATATTGATTGGTCTACCCAACACATTCACTTGGCAGCCATCCTACTTATAATGAAATTATGATGCATCATTTTCCTGGGCTGGAAAAGCGGTCTCTCTGGTTCAAAGGGTTATCCCCCTTCACTCTGATGTCAAAATACCAAAATTTCAGGAAGCTGTTTTTTTCCATAATGCATCTAGAAATTTAACCAATTCAAACTCGTTTGACAGAGCTCAATGAGCTCTCAAATGAGATTGAATTGGTTAAATTTCTAGATGCATTATGGGAATTTTTTTCTGCCTGAAATTTAGATATTTTGACATCAGTGTGCAATGGGGTTAATGAATTTTCCTAAGAGGACCATTTAGACCTCAGCATGTCTATCAACCTCTCATTAAGGGGTGAACCAACTCTCACATACAACGTACTTTCCAAATGATTATTCATGTGAGCTCTCTGTGTCTTGATACAGTATCCCCTGTTCACTCCTTGGTAGCAAACATCAAGCAACACGCAACATTTGGCTTCCAATTTGACACCGAGACAAGGGCAGGAGTTTTCAGAAAGGGATCAAGTGGTCTGTTAATTTTTAGTTGAGTTGTGACAAAGTCAAAATCGACTTATAGATTTGATGAATTGCAGGCGGGCTGATGTAAACAATTGGTTTCTGGATGATAACTTGAGAATGGTTCTACCCACGTTCATGAAACTTCATAGGTAGGTTGTCCTCGGTGAGAGGAAGAACCCTATTTATTTTGGATGCACTAGGTCAATGGTGTGGGTCACAGTGACCTTGAACATAGTAAATCAAAAACAATTGGTTTCAGGATGATAACTTGACTATGGTTGAACCTACATTCATGAAACTTCATATGTAGGTTGATCTTCTTGAGAGGAAGAACCCTATTTATTTTGGACTCGCTAGGTCAAAGGTCAAGGTCACAGTGACTCTAAACATAGTAAATCAAAACACTTGGTTTCTGGATGATAACTTGATAATGGTTTGACCCATGTTCATGAAACTTCATAGGTAGGTTGGCATCAGTGAGAGGAAGAACCCTATTTATTTTGGACGTGCTAGGCGAAAGGTCAAAGTCACAGTGGCCTTCAACATAGTAAATCTGTAAACAATTGGTTTCCGGACGATAACTTGATAATGGTTTGGCCCACATTCATGAAACTTCATATGTAGGTTGGCATCAGTGAGAGAAAGAACCCAATATACTTTGGACTTGCTAGGTGAAAGGTCAAGGTCACAGTGACCTTGAACATAGTAAATCATAAACAATTGTTTCTGGATGATAACTTGACTATGGGTCAACCCACATTTATGAAACTTCACATGTAGGGCGGCCTTCTTGAGAGAAAGAACCCTATTTATTTTGGACTTGCTAGGTGAAAGGTCAAGGTCACAGTGATCTTCAACATAGTAAATTGTAAACAATTGGTTTCCGGATGACAACTTGATAATGGTTTGACCCACATTCATGAAACTTCATAGGAGGTACGTTGGTCTAGGTGAGTGGAAGACCCCTATTTATTGTGGACTCGCTAGGTCAGAGGTCAAGGTCATAGTGACCTTGAACATAATAAATCGTAAACAATTGCTTTACGGATGATAACTTGATAACGGTTCCACCCACGCTCATGAAACTTCATAGGTGGGTTGGCATTGGTGCAAGAAAGAGCCCTATTTATTTTGGAATCACTATGTCAAAGGTCAAGGTCACAGTGACCCTTCACATAGTAAATTGTAAACAACTGGTTTCTGGATGATAAGTTGATAATGATTAAACCCACTTTTGTGCTGTCACAACTCGACATTGGATCGGTGATCCTATCAGCATTTTTTTGTTTACAATCAGACAAGGCCAACAAGGAAAGTACAGGCCAACAAAGATTGCCAATGGGTTAAACCTATTGACTGTCTCTGCGGTCCTTTACATCCGTTGTTGGCCAAAATTATAGAATGCTCCATCTCAAACCTACTGAATGTGACACTGGGGACTAGAAATATCAAAACTTTTAACTGCTCTTTCCAGAACCAACTAGTCAATTTCCAGTGTGAGCAATATGTCATCTTTTGGCCCCAAATCATTACACTAGGAAAAAATCCAACCAAAACAAGCCATTAGTTGAAAATAGAATATGTTTTCATTTTTGGAATTCAATTAACAAACCAATGAGAGGTGTTAGCTGAGTTTGAATGCTTTTTGAGAATAGAACTGGGTGGTTTTGGCCATTGCATTGGGTAAAGAGTTGATATAGATGAGATTTGCCATAAGGCTGTACAGTATACAGGGTTAGTTACACAGTTAATATATTTTTTTACCAGAAAGTGTGATTGCACAGGGTTAGTCACACTTTCTGGTTATAAAAAACTGCTAACTGCCACATCCAAATTACATGAAAACATGCATTCATTAAGACTGAAAATTGAAAATGCACAGGGTTAGTTGGTTACATGTTACAAGGGGGACACAGTAGCTCAGTTGGTAGAGGTGTAGGCTGCAAGCCGAGAGGTCCTCGGTTCTAATCCCATCTATGGCAACCGTGTTGTCCTTGGGCAAGACACTTCACCCCCCATTGCCCATGTGGAGACACGGCGAAGTTGTGTCCTTAGCCCTTCTGCATGTCGATTGTGCACCTGTCTTCAACCAATGCTAACTCTGCTTGTGTGGAGTTGGTATATTGGGGAACTGACAGTTGTTTGGCATTTGCTCAGTGGTTCTTTCCGGGAACTCCGGCTTCCTCCACTTGTAAAACTGTCATGGTCATGATTAGTGGGGGTGAGGGGGATGTGGTGGCTCAATAGGTAGAGGTGCAGGCTGCAAACCAAAAGGTCCTCGGTTTGAATCCCACCTGCGGCAACTGTGTTGTGTCCTTGGACAAGACACTTCACATGGTATAGAACAATGTAATATTATAGAACCTGGTAACCAACACAAAGTTGAGGTTAAACTTGACATTATAATGTGGTGGACATGATATAGACATGTGTTGAAAGTGACATTAATTCTTTATTTACACACCTATAAGACAATTCTTGAAAAACAACCAATTTTTGGTGACCTTCTTTCAATAAGGGGTCATAAGATAATTGTTTTTGAGGCAAAAAATTAACCTTTTTTGGTTATTCACAGAATTCTTTTGCAAGTTCATGTTAGGTAAAGGCTTTAACCCTTTGCTGAATGTACACATTATCAAATTTATTTTAATTTTTTTGTTTTCAAGTTTTTCCAAAAATTTGAACACAACAATATCACATGACTGTTCATTGGAACAAACTCGATAAGCTCGTTCCAATGAGCTGTCAAATGCTTTTGTTTTATTGAAAGCTTTTGAAAAATAATTTTTTTCAAATGCTGAGTTTGTAGATTTTGCAGGAAGATGTGGCTGATCTGTTCGGTGAAGGATTACCCATTGCACACAATATCAGAAGTAGTTGTTTTCATTTTTTAGCTTAACTTGACAAAGACAAGATAAGCTATTGCCATCACGCGTGCGGAAGTCTATTAGTCTGTAAGTCTGTTCACATTTTCCTTTAGCACAGGCTACACCCCGTAGTTCTTATCAGATTGTCACGATATTTCATATGCAGGTTTGGGGTCATGTCTAGATGAGAACATCCCCTTTTGGTCATGATCTGTCAACCATGATGGCTGCCCAAGCCTGAACCTCAAAAACTTTTAGCACAGTCTGCGAATCATGTTTTATATGGAGGGATTTCACTGAAACTTGGTAGGTTGACTCCATATGATGTCTAGATGAGAACTTCCCCATTTGGTCAAGATCTGTCAACCATGATGACTGCCTGAGCCCCAAACCTGTAGCACAGTCTACAGGTCATATTTATAGAGGGATTTCATTGTAACTTGGTAGGTTGACTCCATATAATGTCTAGATGATAATGTCCCCTTTTGGTTGCGATTGGTCAACTGTGATGACTACAGGGGCCTGAAGCCCAAAAACCTTTAGCACAGTCTACAGATTGTATTTATGAAGGGATTTCATTATAACTTGGTAGGATGACTCAGTATAATGTCTAGATGATGACGTCCCCTTTTGTGTGCGATCGGTCAACCATGATGGCTACACAGGCCTGAAGCCCCAAAACCTTTAGCACAGTCTACAGGATGTCTTTATGAAGTCATTTCATTGTAACTTGATAGGATGACTCGTTTTGGAATAATTTCACTGTAAATTGGTAACTTTCATTGATATACATTAACTGTGAGTGCCACATACATTAACTGTGAGGGCCACATTAACACACTCCTCAATTCTTTAGTAGTCTACACTTCATATTACAGTCTACACTTCATATTATTATGCCCCCCAAATTTTTTTTCGAAGGGGTATATAGTCAAGGTCTCTATCCATCCATACTTCCATACGTCCGTACTTCTGTATGTCCTTCCGTCCGTCTCCATCCGTCCATCCATCCGTCCATCCGACTGTACGAAGGTTTTGTATTATGACTCGAGCATCAGTTGTCGGATTTTAATATTCTTTGGTATGGTGATAGGGCACCTTGGGGGAACGGATGCCCTCATACCTAGCATTTCGTCCATTCATGTTTGGTAGAGTTATGGCCCCTGTTTGTTTCTGACTAAGGTAACTTGTACCATAGCCTATAGGGCAAAGTGCTGCCCAATTTTTTTTTTATTTCATTATTTTTCTGCGGCCCAGTGCTTGCAGGGGAAGTTGCATGACATTTTAACCTCTACATATCAATATATCCATATAAATATGGATGACACAAGAATTATAGTGATTTTGGTTCCAGACCATTTAAAATTGTATCACCGCACCAATCGATTTAAAATTTTATTTGCTTATTACTAAAGTCAAAATACAGGTCAAGTTCAATTTGGAGGTTCACTCCGACCATTCTTGCAAGAGTTATGCCTCTTTTTGAATTAAAAAATCACAAATTTCCCAATTTCAGCTTTATTCTTACTGTTCAGTTCCCAAAGGGGAAGTGCTGCTCGATTTTTTTTTGTCCACCATTTCTGAACTGTCCAGTGCTTGCAGGGGAGGTTGCATGTCATTTTAAACTACATATCAATATAACCATACAAATATGGATGCCAATTTCAGCTTTATTCTTACTGGACAGTGCCTATGGGGGAAGTGCTTCCCATTTGTTTTAGTCCACTATTTCTGTGCTGCCCAGTGCATGGTGGGGAGGTTGCATGTCATTTTAACCTACTACATATCGGTATAACCATATAAATATGGATGCCAATTTCAGCTTTATTCTTACTGGCTAGTGTCTTAAAGGGGAAGTGCTGCCCTATTTTTTTTTTAGTCCACTATCCCAATTTTTTCTAGTCCACTATTTCTGTACTGCTCAGTGTTTGCCCCGAAATTTTTTTTCGAGGGGGTATATAGTCGAGGTCTCCATCCATCCGTACGTCCATACTTCTGTACGTCTGTACTTCCGTCCGTCCGTCCATCCATCCGTCCGTCTGTTTTACGAATGAACATTTTGTATTATAATTTGAGCATCAGTTGTCAGATTTTAATGTTCTTTGGTAGGGTGATAGGGCAGCTTGGAGGAACGGATGCCCTCATACCTAGTGTTTCATCCATTCATGTTTGGTAGAGTTATGGCCCCTGTTTGTTTCTGACTAAGGTAAATTGTACCATAGCCTATAGGGCAAAGTGCTGCCCAATTTTTTTTTTTATTTCATTATTTTTCTGCGGCCCAGTGCTTGCAGGGGAGGTTGCATGACATTTTAATCTCTACATATCAATATATCCTTATAAATAGGTATGACACAAGAATTATAGTGATTTTGGTTCCAGACCATTTAAAATTGTATCACCGCACCAATCGATTTAAAATTTTATTTGCTTATTATTAATGTCAAAATACAGGTCAAGTTCAATTTGGTGGTTCACTCCGACCATTCTTGCAAGAGTTATGCCTCTTTTTGAATTAAAAAATCACAAATTTCCCAATTTCAGCAGCATTATTCTTACTGCCCAGTGCCTATAGGGGAAGTGCTGCCCGATTTCTTTTTAGTCCACTATTTCTGTACTGCCCAGTGCTTGCAGGGGAGGTTGCATGTCATTTTAAACTTCAAATCAATACAACCATACAAATATGGATGCCAATTTCAGCTTTATTCTTACTGGCAAGTGCTGCCCAATTTTTTTTAGTCCACTATTTCTTTACTGCCCAGTGCTTGGTGGGGAGGTTGCATGCCATTTTAACCTACTACATATTGATATAACCATATAAATATGGATGCCAATTTCAGCTTTATTCTTACTGGCCAGTGTCTTATAGGAAAAGTGCTGCCCATTTTAGTCCACTATCCCAATTTTTTCTAGTCCACTATTTCTGTACTGCTCAGTATTTGCAGGGCAGGTTTGCATGTCATTTTAACCTACTACATATCGATATATTCATATAAATATGGATGACACAAGAATCATAGTGTTTTTTAATTCTGTTCATTCAAAGTTGTATGGATGAACCAGTTCTCTTCAAACATTCAGAAGTTATTTATTTACATGCAAGTCCGACTTTGCTACCTTCGAGGGCATCATCACACTCATTAGCATTGCTCTTGTTTTTATTGAAAACTTAGCATACAGGGAACAGAAATTAACATATTCCCAATTATCACAATTCTTGTCTTATTTCATAATCCTTTCATAAACATTGAACATTATCCTTTTCATCAAACCTAACACTCGGACAAGTTAAGCTACAGTGTCATTGACATTTTCATTTGCAAAAGTGGGAACAAAACTATATCATGTAACACCTCATTGGAATGATCTCGTTTTCATGAAATGTTTGAAAAATAAAGTTTTTTTTCACTGCTTTACCCTTTACCTAACACGAAAGGCAGATGACACTTGCAAACAAAATTTGTGAAGAACTAATTTTTTCATTTCATGCATCAATATGACCCCTCATTGGAATGAGCTCAACGAGGTCATCCCAGCGATGGATCAAAAGCTCTGTTTTTGAGACAAAAAATGATTAAAATAATGAAAAGTGAATGGTGATTTTTGTGAATAGCACTGGCTGGTTTTGAAGGTTACATCAGGTAAAGGGATAATTTGTAAATTATGTTGGCAGATACAGGCAATTCATTAGGTAAAGGATTAAAATGGGCAGCAAAAGAATAATTGATTGACCACAACTTGATGTTATTACAGTATACTTTGTGTTATGATTATCACATAGCCTCATGTCCCGAAAGTGGCATATCCCTTTACCTAATTGATGACATATATGGCCAGCGCTCTTCACAAAAATCACCATTCAAATTGCAATATTTTTACAATTTTTACTTTCATAAAATAGATTATAATCCTTCATTGGGGAGCATGGTGGCTCAGTCATTAGCCCTTTACCCAACGCAGACGATATCAAAATTTATTATTTTAAATATAATTTTTTAAAATTTTTCAAAAAAGTTCAATAAAACCATATCATGTGACCCCTCATTGGAAAGAGCTGAATGAGCTCGTTCCAATGAGGGGTCACATGATATGGTTTTGTTGAAATATTTTGAAAAATTTTATTTTTTCAACTGCTCAATTTGCATATTACGCGGGCGGATATGGGTGATTCGTTAGGTAAAGGGTTAAAGTATCAGACTTCAAACCAGGACGTTCATGGTTTGATCCTGATCAGGGGTAGCTGCATTTTGTCCTTGGGCAATGCATTTAATCCCAATTTCCCACATGGGGAGCATGGTGGCTCAGTCATTAGAGCATCAGACTTCAAACCAGGAGTGCATTGTGTCCTTGGGCAATGCATTTAATCCCAATTTCCCACATGGGAGCATGGTGGTGCTGTGTACTAAGATATGCTACACATTGATAGTGCACTTGCCTTCAATCAATGCTAACCCTGCATGTGTGGAGTTTGTATAAGGGGAGCCTGACAGTTGCTCGCTGCTGCTCATTGTTTCTCTCTGGGTACTCCAGCTTCCTCCATCCAAAAAACTGATATGAGGTAATCCTGGCTGTCAGAAGTGTTATTAAAACCCAATGAATAAATAAATTAATAAATAAATAAATCCCCTCATTCCAGTGGGGTGTCCTAAGCTATGTTTTTGAAGCAAAAAATTAAAAAATTCTGTTTGCTTGAGAAAAATAAATCTTTTGTTGCCAGCCAATAAATCAACATTGCTTGTTTCAGATGATACACAGTTTTGTGATTGACACTGTTGGAAAAGACTCTGAGAGCCCTTTTCAACAAAATATCACATACATGTATTTTATTAACAAAAGCTTCTTGTACCGCAAACAAAGATATTCTACCACTCTACTACCATGTACGTAACGTGGATAGCAGAAAATGCAAATCAATTTTTTTAGTAACTGAAAAACATAGCTTATAACTCCTCATTTGAAAAAGCTTAACCCTTAAGGGCCTAGAGGTCTTTGGTTCGAATCCCACCTGCAGCAACCGCGTTGTGTCCCTGGGCAAGACTCTTCACCCCCCATTGCCCACGGGGGCACTGTGGCGTTGTGTACTAAGGCGTACTGCACGTTGATGGTGCACCTGTCTTCAACCAATGCTAACCCTGCTTGTGTGGAGTTCGTATGTTGGGGAGCTGACAGTTGCTCGCCGTTGCTTGGTGGTTCTCTCCAGGTACTCCGGCTTCCTCCACTCGTAAAACTCTCATGGTCATGATTAGCCATTGTGCAGAATTACGTGACCTTAAACACCAATAAATAAATAAATAAATAAATAAATTGAGGGCCTAGAGATTTTTATACATTTTTGCTATACATTGAAAGTCTACCTCCAGTGGCTCTGCAATTGTTCCTAGTCAAGTCTTGGCTGCCTACAGAGGCAGCCATGACTTGCCTAGAAACAATTCATAAGGTACTTAGAAAACAAGTTTTGAGTTTACCAAAACAATACATGTTGGGGCACCTGTTCCTTTGTATTAAAATGTTATCAAAGTCGGAATTAGGCTCTTAAGGGTTAACATTTAACACTTTACCTAATGAATCGCCCGTATCCGCCCACATAATTTGCAAATTGTGCAATTGAAAAAAATACCTTTTTTTAAAAAATTTTCAACAAAACCATATCATGTGCCCCCTCATTGGAACAAGCTTGATGAGCTTGTTCCAACGAGGGGTCACATGATATGGATTTGTTGAAATTTTTTTAAAAAGTTTAAAAAATGGTAATTAAAATAATAAATTTTGATATTCTCTGTGTTGGGTAAAGGGTTAATCCCCCTTGCACTCATGGACCGCCTGTTTTATATTGCTCTAAAAAAGTAGTCCCAATATATTTACCTTGAGAACTCCACTTGTAGGAGGTCCCCCGTGGGAACCCCGGGAAGTGGAGCAGTGTTTGTTTACTGTGGTAAACAAGCTCTGTTTCACTGGTAAAATAGGACTCAGTCACTAACGCTTGGGGTGCGAGTCCTCTAAAATAGGCAACATGGGGTATATAGGCAACATGGGGTATAAACGATTGACTGCCCTTGACTTTATCTCCATGTTGTGGTCATGATTAGCCATTGTGCAGAAGTATGTGACCTTAAACAACAATAAATAAATAATCCACTTGTAGGATGCTTTTATCTTGACTGTGTATTTACTTGATTGTTGGCTACCTGGACACTGGCAGCCAGCAATAATGTGGAAACACTGTTAAGTCATCTGCAGCTGTGTACATGCTTTTTCAGTAGTGATTAATGTAAAATTAATCTGAGAACCAATAATCTTGTTCCAGTAAGGGGTGATAAGCTGCTATGTTTTTGATGCAAAAATTTCATTTAAAAAAAAAAATGAATGACAACTTTTTGTGAATAGCACTGGCCACTATGACTGGATGTTATGTTAGGTAAATGGCTAATGCAGTACAGTTGCCGAGGATAGGTTGTAAACCACGTATGGGTAGTGGTGTCCACACATGCGTTTACCAAGTAATAAAAATTTTCATCAGCAAAATTTCAATTAATGAAGCACCGGGTTGTACTTGGTGCTTCATTAATTAAAATTTTTGATGATTATTCCTATAATTATTGTTTGGAATATAATATTATTGCATCCGAGGAAATATTGCCTACCCATGGAAAGTGACCAGTCCACGGCGGCGGTACTGTACAGTCGGCTTGTCTTAATCCATTGCGCCCTGATGTCAAAATACTAAAAATTTCAACCAACAAACTGTTTTCATAATGTAGCTTAGAATTTAACCAATTCAGTCTTGCAGCTTGAAATTTCATTTTTTTTCGACATCAGTGTGCAGAGAGTTAGATGGATATAGTTTATTGAATAACCCTGTTCACTAAATGCGGCTTTCAAAGATCAAACCTTTTAGCACACTTTTATTACAAATTTGAACTGTTAATTGTATATGAGTAACAGTAAATTCCTGTTATATGTGAACAAAAAATATTGTAATCTGTTAAAAAAATATTCTGACAGCCACTGAATTCTCCAACTTTACATACCTCTCAGGCCTCTATACATCTGATATAAGAATTTAACTCTTAACCCGCTTAGTATTTTAAAAATATTTTTCATCAAATCTAGTCATGGCTGCTTAAAAGCAGCCATGACTAGATTTGATGAAAAATTCATGTAAATTTAACTTAAGAAATCACTAGTCAAAAAGTCCAAATAATTTACAGGGGGAAATGGTTGAAGGTGTCCAAATTATACCTATTTCAGTGACAAGAGATTTCTTGTCCTGGGTAGATAGATCCGCCAGCAATGTGCGGGGAGTTAATCCATTGTTTACTAGATCTCCTTGATGTGTGCCAGACAAGAAAAAATAGAATAAATGCACAAGTTTTCACCAGAATAGTGGAAAAGGTCACCATTCTGGTTAATTGAATATGATTATAAAAGTTTTCACCAGAATAGTGGAAGAGGTCACCATTCTGGTTAATTGAGTATGATTATAAAATGAATATTTCCAATGGCATGGTGGCTCTTCAATTGATACCGTTCCATTGCAATATGATTTTGCTTGAAAAGTAAAGAAATTTGTATTTAATTTAACTCTTAACCTACTGAGCATTTTAAAAATATTTTTCAACAAATCTAGTCATGGCTGCTGTAAAGGTGCCATGACAAGATTTGATGAAAATTCATGAAAAATTGAATCATGGAGCTCTGTCAAACAAGACATAATAGAATAAGTACCTATATTAGATGCACTTATGTGAAATAGGTCTCTAAAAATTGGGTATTTGGTGATTGTCATGATAATTTCTTGACACATTACAGGGTTTTTTTTATTCAATTAACAGGAGATTGATAATAACCCACATTTAATTAACAGGTCAAATTTGTACTGAAAGTATGGTAAATGGTTTGGTGTTTGAAAATTATATTCAATTACCAGGGTTATTCAATTAGCAGATATACAATTAAGTGGACTCCTCTGTGATCTTTATATATTGAAATATATTTTGGAGCAATGCCTGTTGTTGATTATGTGAAACTGTCTGTGAATGAAAAAGATGTTTTCTTTTTGTTGACTCAAAATTTTTTTTCACTTTAGGTATCTCAGACTATCAAGTCAGATGCAGGCTCAGAATTAGATGGTCCTGGTCAGGTTAATCTTGAAGGTCAGCAATACATTGAAGCTAAATCATACATGATGATTGAAATATGTCTTGCCAGACCACTGGTTCGAAAGAGGTCTCCTGAGGAAATGTCCAAACGGTGAGTTATTTTATTGCCTCTCTAACAGTATAAGGTTGAGAGGGCAGTGACTCAGTGGTTATGGCATTGGACTTCAAACTGAAAGGTTCACAGTTTGATTCCCACCAGGGGTAACTGCATTGTGTCCATGGGCAAGGCACTTAATCCTGATTGCCCACGGGGGCATGGTGGTACTGATTACTAGGGCGTACTGCACATCGATAGTGCACTTGTTTTTGATCACTGCTAACCCTGCTTGTGCGGAGTTAGTACATTGATGAGTCTGACAGTTGTTTGCCATTGCTCGGTGGGTCTCTCCAGGTACTCCGACTTTTTCCACCCATAAAACTTCCAACACGATATGCCCCAGGCTGTTGTCATTAAAACCCCATAAATGAATGAATGAACAGTATATGGCTAAAGGTGGAATCAGGTCAAATAAAAACATGTTTATATTAAGTCATGTTAAATATATTGCATTGTTCACTGATTTCAACTCGTTGAGTGCTTCAAAGCCATACCTGAACTCAACTGAAAATGGCTGGAACTGAAACTGAAAAGTTTCATAATGTATTGAGGCACTTCATATTTAACTCTTAACCCACTATTATTATTTTTCAAAATATTTTTCATCAAATCTCGCCATGGCTACTATGAAGCAGCCATGACTTGATTTGATGAATAATTCATCTAAATTTAACCTACGAAATCATGGGTCAACAAGTCCATTTAATTTAAGGGAGAGAAATTTGGTAAAATGTGCTCAACATTTCAGTGTCAAGATATTTTGTGTCCTGGGCAGAAATTTCCACCAGCAGCATGCAAGGAGCGTTGACATGAAAAAAACACAGTTCTCTCATTATTCCCACTGATAGCACAATAACAGACAACAAAAAACCATATGTAATATCATACAATAGACTGCAGTACTGATTTATTTAAAAAAATAAATCTCGAAAGAACAATCAGAACATAATGAAATTAATCATCTGTTACACATGACTGGTTACTCAAGTCATGCAGTAATTAATACTAAAAAACAAAACACTTCAGGCTCTTTTGCTGAGAGAAAATTCCAATTTTCTTCAAGTGATTGGTTTAAATCCATCCTAGAAGCACTGGAACATCCATTTCACTGCCAAGAATCCTTCAAAACAGCCATTTTTCCAAATATTTTGCAGAGAACAGAAAACAATGGTTTCACCATTGTTGTGAAAAAGAGGAAATTGACTTTGCACATGACCAGTGGGCATTGGACAAAAGGTGACTGTTTTATGTAGGATACATACACAAATTGGCACCTGGTGGACTCTGTTTGGCCTGAATTTTGTCTTTTGACTAATTTTAAGTCACCTAAGAGGTTTTTCTTAGGATTCTCCAAAATTTGCCCAAGTGAAAAGAGGAGGAATAGGCACTTGTGCTACTTAAATAAATATAATGAGAAATAAAATTTGGTATAAAATTTTAATTTTTGAATCATTGAGATGTTTTCAAAATCCTACTAAGTGGCTCCTCTTGATGATATGTTTCAAAGGTTCCATTGCGAAACTACTTTGATTCCGTTGTGGAATATTTCACTTCTTAATTGACTTGCCAAAACAGGGGAGCTGCCACTAATATAATACTTGAGTGTATAGAGTGGCAATATTTATTATATAGCACATTTTTCAAGAATGTGCAGCATCTGCTCATTGAAAATCGGCAAGATTGGATTTGAGATTTGATTTGATTCAGTACTTGATGTGATTTGAGATTTGTTTCAACCTGCAATTTGAAATTCGCAGGTCCCTAAAACACTACCCCCTTAAGTTTACAGTACAGTCGCTGTGGACTGGTCACTTCCCATGGTTGGGCAATAATTCCACGGACGCAATAATATTAGACTTCAAACACTAATTATAGGAATGAACATCAAAAATTTAATTAATGAAGCACCGGGTACAACCTGGTGCTTCGTTAATTAAAATTTTGCTGCTGATGATGTTGATTACCTAGTAAATGCATATGTGGACATCACTGTCCATGTGTGGATTACAACCAATCTACGGCGGTTGTACTGTTCAGTATATTGCATTATCATGCTGAATGATCCAAGCAGTAGACCCACTTTTTACCCTTTGGCCAACGAATCGGCCGCATCCGCGTAATATGCAAATTCAGCACTTGTAAAAATATTATTTTTTCAAAAAATTTAAAAAAAAACATATCATGTGACCCCACGTTGGAACGAGCTTGTCGAGCTCATTCCAACGAGGGGTCACATGATATAGTTTTGTTGAAAATTTTTTGAAAAATTTGAAAAAATTATATTTAAAATAATAAATTTGGATATCGTCTGCATTGGGTAAAGGGTTAATTAATTTCTACTCCACATACTGTTCGATCTGAAGCACAAAAAAGGAGAAAATGTTTCCAATCAAATTCCTTCTGGTCAACAGACAAGAAATATGTCTTCGTGCTGCACAATGTAATTCCAGAATTTAACCATTTACCTAACACGACAAGCAGAATACACTTGCAAACTAAATTATTGAATAAATTTTCATTATTTGTTTCATTTTTTGCATCAAAAATATAGCTTATGATCCCTCATTGGAATGGTCTCAACGAGCTTGTTCCATCCAATGAGGGGACATAAGCTGTCTCTTTGAGGCAAAAAATGAAACAGATAATGAAAATTGATTGTCAGTTTTTTTTAACAACACTGGCCGGTCTTGGCCATTACGTTCGGTAAAGGGTAAACCAATTCTGTATTGTTTGACCGACCTTATTGAGATATTTTTAACTTTGCTTCATGCAAATGTTTTTTAATTTTGCTACTTGATAAGCTTAACACATTACTCTGTTATGATTTATTTTTCAGAGTTGCATCATATATACCACCAAGACCATTGTTTCCAAAGAGAACTGATGGCGCTCAGAGGGTATGTAGATATTTTTTTTCATTTCACGATAGTTAGACCTCAAGTCAGATATTGGTTTGAGAACTGTATTAACCTTTACTCAACAAACACGATAACAAATTTTTTTATTTTAATTATTTTAGAAAAAAATCTTTCAGAAAATTTCAACAAAACCATATCATGTGCCCCTAATTGGAATGAGCTCATTATGGTTTTTTTGAAATTTTTCGAAAAATGAATTTTTTTTTACCTTTACAATTTGAAAATTACACAGGTGGATACATCCAATTTGTTTGGCAAAGGAATATTTGGTGAGCACTACTAGCAAAAATTGCTATTCAGATTGCAATATGTTTCCAATTTTGGCTTCCAAAACAGCTTGTAACCCAAGCCTGAAAATAAGCAATCTGTCATCTGCAGAATGAGGTCCCCAGAGGGTGAATTTGCTGATGTTATCCCATACTTTGAGCCAATTTATCCTCTGGGTACCTCTTCCTGTTTAGGCTTGAGACCTTGATTCTGATTGAGGTTCACAGAGGGTAAATTTAGTGATGCTACCCTGCTGTGCTAGGTAGCACCACCAAATTCACCCCCTGGGGTCCTCATTCTGAAGATGACAGTTTGCTTATATTCAGGCTTGTTGTAACTCCTCATTGGAAAGAGTTCCAGTGAGGGGCTATAAGCTGTATTTTGGAATGGATGCCCTCATTGGAAAGAGTTCCTTGCTTCTAAACACTGCTTATGATTTTTGATGTGATTGAGCTCATTGAGACTGTTGCAAATGGGGGGTGGGGGGGGGGAGGGGGTGGCATAATGTATGTTTTGGAAGCAAAAAATGGAAATATGCAGTTATTCAAGAACATTTATGTCATCTTTTAGTCATTAATTAATTTGGGAAATCCCATTTGATATTGTGTCTGTTAAATCTGTAATATTTTAACCAAACCCTGTGAGGTCTGTTGATATTACAAAGTAAGTAGTTAGTTCTTCACAAAAATGTTGGAAAATGGAAAATTATTTGAATGGCAGTTGTTGATTACCCAAGGTGCATTGGATAAATGGTTAATTACTAATAAAAGATCACATGATCTGTTAAAAATTATCAGACCTGTTCTGTATTTATTATCACAAAATTGTTTGCTTTTTTAAAAAAGTTATTTTCTTTTTTAACATTTTTGTTCTGGAAAATCTCTTAATTCATGCCCTTTTTTGTGGCACCTCTATAGTAATTATACCATGCAAGTCAGAAAATAAGTGGACTGTCATCTGCAAAATGAGGTCCCCAGAGGGTGAATTTTGTGATGCTACCCTGTATGACAGGGTAGCATCACTAAATTTACCCTCTGCAAGCTTCAATCTGAATCAGGGTCTCAAAACTAAACAGAAAGAGGTACCCCGAGGATAAATTGGCCCACTGTATGGGATAACATTATCACATTCATCCTCTGGGGACCTCATTCTGCAAATGTTAGACGGCTTATTTTCAGGTCTGGTACCATGTTGGTTTTGTAAGAGCTTTGATTTTATTATAAATGAAAAACAAATATGTAGTCATTTATTATTAGAAAATATCTGTTTGTATTTTACAGTCAGTTGAAGATTTCCATAATCAGGTGGCAAGTGTTGCGAACTTAATTCTTGATGAGTTTAGGTGAGTGTTTCTCTTTTATCCGGCTACATTTTTAATTAAGTGGTTAGTTAATTAATATATTAATATTACATTAATTATATTGTTTGTTTAACCCTTTACCTAACATGAAAAGCAGACGACACTTGCAAACAAAATTCTTGAAAAACTAATTTTATTTTCATTTTTTATCTCAAAAACATAGATTATGACCCCTCTTTGGATCGATCTCGACGAGCTCACTCCAAAGAGTGGTCCTGACCTATGTTTTTGAGACAAAAATTGAAAAAAATAATGAAAATTAATTGGCGATTTTTGTGAATAGCGCTGGCTGGTTTTGGCCATTGTGTTGGGTAAAGGGTTAAGTAATTAATTGATATATTGATATATTAATGCCTGTGTTATAGCAATCAAGCAATCGACCAATCAATCAATAAATTTTTCGATTTTGAAAATGAGATGCACACTGTATACTTCTCGTTAACATTTGAAATGAAGTGCTCTATTGTTGAGTCCCAGCTTAATTCATGGTGTATTCTTCACATTTTTGTGCATGTACTGTTGTATTTAGCCTATTTCCCACAAATAGATTTTTACCCTTTTCAGAAAACACATATAAAATTTTTTATTTTAATTTTTTCACCCAATTCTTGAAAAAATTCAACAAAACTTTATCTTGTGCCCCCCCCCCCCCCCCCCCCCCCCATGATCATTCGATCCCTCATTTGAAAATTTGAAATAGCTTGATGAGCTCATTCAAATGATGGATCGAATGATATGGTTTTGTTGAAATTTGTTGATTTCTTTCTACTGGACACGATTCATTAATGAAGGGTTAATTGCTCACTATAGCTAGATGGAACTGAGGCATGCTGTTGTCTACTTGCAGAAAGTAAAAATTGCAGCTGTGATGGTACATTACAGTGACACAGCTCACCTCAAAATCGAAAGACTGTTCAATTAAATGATTAATCAATCAGTCAATCAATTGATCAGTTGATCAAACGATCGGTCAGTCAATCGTGTCAGTCTTTTTTTCACATTTCTGCTTCATAATCTCCATAGATCTTCATTTAGTTTACAAACTGAAGTATCTGTGTGACAGTCCGAGAACTAGAGTATTAATAGAGAATTTTAGGAAGAGGCACTGTGATAAACAGTTTATTTTTACTAGTAAAATAGGACTCAGTAACCATCACCAGGAGTGAAGATACTTTATAGAGGGCAGCAGAAGTATAAACAAATGTCTAAAACTGATTTTATACTTGTGTTTTGATGATGATACAGCTGTAGATGCTGAAAGTGAACTTAAACATCAATCAATGATTTGGAAGGAAAGGGAAAAGTAAGTTTTGCTGTGTACATATGAGTCTTTGAAAATGCTTGAAAACACTCACATTTCAATGTTATATAAAATTCCCTGCATTTGAAAGTGCTGAAAAGTTGGAAAAAGAGGTGAGAAGTCCTTGAAAAATATATTTAAGTAACTAAATACTCTGTCAAACAAGATATAATAGAATAAATGCTAAATTTATCTCCAGAAAACAGGAGTGACACAATCTCTGTTAACCCTTTACCCAACGAATCGGCCGCATCTGCCTGCGTAATGTGCAAATTCAGCAGTTGAAAAAATATTATTTTTAAAAAAATTTCAACAAAAGCATATCATGTGACCCCTTGTTGGAACGAGCTCGTTCCAACGAGGGGTCACATGATATGATTTTGTTGAAATTTTTGAAAAATTTAAAAAAATTATATTCAAAATAATAAATTTTAATATCGTCTGCGTTGGGTAAAGGGTTAATTGAATACTCCTCTTAATTGAATAATTTTCATAGGCAAAGTGGCTATTCAATTAACAGGGTTCCACTGTATTTGTTTTCTTTTGTTGCTTAAACTGCATATTTTATTAACTCATGACATAATATATGCACCCACCACTGAACCTTACATTTAATGAATTCCTTCATGTTTGACAGAGCTAATTGGAAAACATTTGCATCATGAAATTTTGATATTTTGACTTCGGTGTGTATTGGGAGGATTCCTATCAGAAATTGCTCTCTGGACTGTACTTTTTCTAAACTGTTTGACAGAGCAGTCAAGACTTAGGAGGTGGAGGACATGGTAGTATTGATTGTCTTTAAAAGAGCTACTTATACATTATATTGTAATGGACTCACCTGTGGCTGTTAGAGCAGAGCTGCTCCCAAGAGGGGTAGTTGTACTTTCTACAGTATATAAAATCAGGCTTCTGACACCACCGCAAGAATTTGCAGACACCCAAGAAATGAGATGGCTAACTGATAACTTGAACAGGGGTTTGGTAAGGAGGCTATAGGCTTGGATAATTAAAGAAGGGGGGGGGGGGGTTACATGTATGGAGGGTTAATTCTGGTAGGAAGTGTGCCTATGTGATTTATCATGTAGAAACTTATGACATCTAGGCTTTGGGCATCAATACATCTAATCTATCACCTGTGCTGTCACTGTACATCTCATTGTGCATCTAGCCTAGGCTAACGTCTATAAGCATAAATGGCACTGGGAAGGTTAATTTCCAATATCCATTGCATTTGTTACATTATAACAACAACAATATAAAGTTTATATTTATTTCATGTGATTGGATTTGTTCTATTTTCAATGATTACAATTTATTGGTGATTGTTTTATTTTTGGCATGTTGCTGGTCAAGTGGTACTCTTTGGGTTAACTTGCTCATCTAAATTTTTAATGGTATCGACGATCCCAAAGAAATGCCCTAAGGCAGCCTAACACTAATTTCACTGAAAGTTAATTTCTGAACTTTAAATAATTCTTGCTAACATATTTACAAATAGAGGGTTAATTAATCACCCACTTTCTTTATAGTGTCATTGCACTCTAATAGTAATGCCTGAGCATTGTTCTCACCTTACTATAATCTTTAAGGACTTGTTATTCAAGTTTGATTGTTCGAAGGTTGGATCTCGAAAGATTTTGATCAAAGATTGACCGAAGGCCAAAACTTGAAGCTGCAGCCCCTTTTGTAGACTTTTGGCATACCACGTGACCATAAACAACCAATGATATAATGTAATTACTGTCAGGATTCCTTAGAGCTTGTCAGAAATGCTGACAGTGGGACTACTTCTGTCAGGATCCTGACTGCGTTTTACAAAACATCCTTTATATAACCAGAATATTATACCTGCAGCAGTAAAACCCCTAAAATCTGAAAGCTACTGGAAAACAACCCTGATACCCAACAATAATTTACAAGTTTAATGATAGAAATTGCTAAACATGGCATTTGAAACAGTTCAACACAGTTTAGCCAAAAATTTTGTTCGTGTGCATAATAATAACTATGACTGGCCGCAAAACATTAATGACTGCGCCAAAAGAATTCTGCCTATTATGCATGAAATGCACATAAAATATTAGCAGAAAAATAAAACAATATTCAAAGATAACATATAGCAGATGGCAGAAGAGCATCAATATATTTAATAGCTTCACTATCACCCCTACAACTTTATAGAATAGTTGATTCTATAATCCAAAGAAGGCATTACTGCATAGCATGTGACCAGATTATTTTCACTTGAAGTTTACAATGGAGTCGAGTGAAAGTTAAATAGCAGTGCAACTAAACTGCATATTACTAAATAAAAAATGAACGTCAGATATCGGTATGCACTTTTTGAAGAAAGATGTTTTCTTCGACCTCTAGAAATCTCCAGGCATGTCAACTCCTAATTTTGTAGATATGACTAAAAATGCCTGGAATTGTGAGCAGAATACATTAAACATAACGCCGACGAACATTTGCGTTTTTCAAACACACAAATCAAAGTGTTATAAAATAATTTAGCACAGTCGTAACTACAACTGATGTTCTACTGACGATAAAAATCAGCGGTAAAACTGATTCAAAACATAACGTGTTTTCGATAAAATGTAACGTTTCATAATATGTAACAAGTAGCCTAATTTTGAAACATTGCTGTGTGGCCTAATTTGCACTAGCTGAGATAAGTAATCCACAACAGTGAAATTGCATTGAGAAATATATCACAGGCACTGAGATTGCCTGGGGTATATTACAATATGCACTGTACTGATAGTAGTGAGTTGAACTAAACCAGAAGTTAACAATTTAGTTTTTTATTGTTTTTTTAGGGACTTATTTGGAGAGGATGTTAATTCAGCAGATGAGAGTCCAGAAGCAAGGTAAACCTTAGGTCACCCAATTATTAGTTAATAACCCTTTACTGAATGCACATGATTTCAAACTTCGGACCTGGCATACAAAGGCCTATTGCATGTTGATGATGCAATTGCCTTCAACCACTGCTAACTGTACTTGTTCTGGGTTAGCAGTCCTGGTAATTCGTCCTTCTTTCCTCGGCAAAAATATTGCTGTGGAAAACTAGTGCTTCTACCGCAATTGCTGTGAAGCCTGTCCGATTGTGTAAAAATCATCAGGGGCAGGGCATAGTGTCATTTGCCATGTATATGTAGTATGCGGTGAAATGAAAACGTTCAAGTAATGTGAAAATAGTTTGAGATACATCATAAACCATGTGAATGCTAAGAAAAAACCTTGGAAGTAAAATGGCGACATGCTCCATATGTATAGATAGTATCTCACTGCTTCTATGTTGATAACACCAGAATCTGACATCAGTTTCTGGAAAGCCCTGTGAGAGCTTTCCAGAAACTGATGTCAGATTCTGGTGTTAATCAACATAGAAGCTGAACACATAGTTTCTTGTGGTTATGCTACAACTTGTACTTTAAATTGTAAGATTAGCAATACAGCATAGTGCAACCCATATGGTTTAATTCCTTGTGTCACCTGGAAATTGTGCAATTTCTGCCACCACAAGGCTATCTCAAGAAGCCATCCTCGGCAGTATTTTTGAAGTGGATATTTTTTGTTTCCTCAGCATTTTCCTTGGCAGTGCTGATTGCTGAGGGTGAATTACCAGGGCTGGGTTAGTAAGTTGGCGAGTCCCTTGCTTGTTGATCCTCACAGTCTTGTTCTTAGTTTCCACGCTTCGAGGTTGTTTCATCTTCTCATCATAACTTCTTGCCACGATTCGAGTTCTCGCCTCCGTCGCAGGCCTTTGATGCTCTGGCTTCCACCACCCATAAAACTGTCTAATACAATATGACCCTGTCTATTGAATATGTGGTTAAAACCCCAATAGACTATAAACAAACATATATGTACATGGTCTGTTTTATTGGAAATGGAAAAGGAGAAGGAGTATCCTTATAAACTCCACACTGATATCAAAAATACTTTTCAGCAGCAAAAGTTTTCCTATAATGCAGTTGGGAATTTAACCAAATAGATCTCCTTGTAGAGCTAAGTGAGCTCTGTCAAACAAGATATAACTGGTTACTTTTTTAGTGCTATAAATGCAAAATGTATCATTGAATAAAATTGTGTACTATGAGTATGCTATGAGTTAACAATTTATCAGCATTGTGTGATCAAATGATCTTTTGTTTTTGTATTTCAGGAGACAGAAATTGATCTATGAATTAAACTCATCAGGAAAATACTTTGCATTCAAAGAACAGTTGAAGCATTCTGTGGTAAAGATTGTCCGAGAGAAATATTTGAAAACTTCAAACTTCGATGACAAACAAGAATTACAGGTAAGTACAATGCTTTGTCTCATTGCTGCTTTGGAACCTACTTTCTGCACAGAGATGCTTGAACTTTTGCCTTTTATTAAAGAACAACCTTGAATTTGACTGAGGGCCATTCAAGGTCTTGAAAACCTGGAAAATGGTTCAGGAGGCCTTGAAAATTCTTGAATATTTCTGAAATAAAAATGCTGATGAAGCAAATAATCAGCTATATAATTTTATATGCCAGACTGTGTGAAGGTGTAATACTAACTAGGACCCTCCTGTTATTATCACCTCCTCCCACTTCCCTTCAGGGGAAAGGGGGGGGGGGGGGAGTAATGTCCATAGGAGCCCAGTTAGAATTTTTGAATTTTGGGCCTTGAAAAGCTTTGAATTTAGCTATTGTAGGGCAGTGTTGAAACGGTTGGGGATTTTCAGGAGTCGACAAGTCGACAGAGGTAATCGAATACTAGTCGATTAGTCGGACCCCTCCCAAAATTTTCCATGTCTGTGCCTACACTGGCTACAGTATGAAATGGGCAGTGTGGCATTGATATTTTCATAAGTTATGAGTATCTACCAACTCTGCGTGTCAGAACGTAACGTTCAAATGCTAAACCGACACAATTGAAAGTGGTTAGTCATATATTTACTTTGCATAAGCAGTTGTGTTTGGTCACTTATAAACCAATAACGGGCAGCTTACTGGCTGATATCATTACATGGGTTTTTAAAATCAGCTGTTCACCATGCATACACAAAACTTAAAACGAGGCCATCGAGATTCTACACTGGTGCTGTTATAGTGAAACCTTTGAATAGAACATGAGCTACATGTCAAGATGTCAATATCGCTGGAGGACAGGTTCTATCATACCCTACCAAGTAGTCCCTGACCCTCATTGATTATGCTTGCATCAAAGGCAAATGCGGTACGTGCCACAGTGACACGTTTGATGTATCAATCAGATGAATTGCATCACAGCAAAATAAACAAGGTCAAGGTCGCAGTTGGCACCATATGTAATCAACGATTCAACATAAAATAATGAAACTGCAGAGACACTTGTCTTTGAAGTTTGAGACTTTGAGTTCAGTTCGGGTCACCGAGTTCACCCCACAGACTGTCAGCAGTGGCAATCATCAACACAACAATGCATTGGGGCTTTAACAAATTTATCATGTGTCCCGATAACGTTCAACGGCACTGATGACCTGATTGCATGGAGGTGGTGGTTTTTCCCGACTAATCGACTAGCAGATTTCTAGATCGACAAATTTAATAATCGCGTCGACTCGGATTAGTCGGATAATCGTTTCAACACTATTGTAGGGCCTTGAAAAATGCTGCAAAATGTCAAGAAACTGCCTTGAATAGCCTTGATTTTTATCATTCCTTGACTTTTAGGCCCCTGGTAATGCATTTTAGTACCATGTTCTGAAAACTGGTTTGTCTACCACAATGTATGTGCTCTGCCAAATAAGACATCATGGTTTACAATATTGTCTGTTTAACCCTTTACCCAGCGTAACGGCCAAAACCAGCCAGCGCTATTCACGAAAATCGCCAATTAATTTTGATTATATTTTCATTGTTTGTCTCAAAAACATTGGTTATGACCCACTGTTGGAATGAGGTCTTTGAGCTCATTCCAACGAGGGGTCATAACCTATGTTTTTGAGACAAAATATGAAAAAAATTAGTTACTCAAGAATTGTTTTTTGCGAGTGTCGTCTGCTTTTCATGTTAGGTAAAGGGTTAAAAGTAGGCATGCCACAGATAAATTAATGAATTTGACTCCATCATTCCGATTTGAAAAATTAGCATGCTCTTAAAAATTACTAATCTGAATATCAAAACATTCAAACAAATATTCCATATTTAGACAGAACGTGATGTGTGTTTGAATCGGTGGGTGTTTTACATAATGAGTTGGAATGGCATAGTCATATTTATGATTACGCCATTCCAACGAGTTATGTAAAACACCCACTGATTCAAGCACACATCACGTTCTGTGTTTATTACACAACCCATGCATTAAAATTCATTTAAATAAACAAATTTTAATTCTGATGTTTAAACACAAAGGTGAAGAGTCCATTTGTTTTGACTGAAGCTGTACTGATTAAATGGATCGATAAAAAATCAAAACAACCTTTTCGAAACCAGTGTTTGTTGAAATTCGTATCGCTGTTTCTCTTCGGCTGGTGCCCATTCATGCCTAACCATTTGGTGGCTATTACTGTTAGTAAAAATATAAGTACACATTTGTGCAGATTTGCAAAACAGCTGAGAGAAACATTTTTAAAAGAAGTTCGAAGCATGTCAAGATGAACGAAGATTTACCAAAATAAAGTTGACCAATTTAGATATAACGGCATCCACAAAACGAGTTGACCATGGGACTGGGTTAATGTTCTGGTTGGAAATGATTGAGTTTTTTAAAATATTATTTCATTTTTGGTTAACTAATTTTGTGTGAGCTGACTTTATTTTGCTTTGGACGTTTTCATTTTCACACTATCCGACAGGCGGTTGATAATTACATAACAAAATTTGGAAACTTTTCGAAGCGTAACTAATGACTCAGTGGGAAAGGAACTGGTAGAACGGTGCTGGGAATCACCCATTGAATACAGAATCATTTATGTCATTCCAGCCATTCCATTAAATCAAGGGTTTAAAGTTGAATTGATGTGTAATAAAATACTTATAACAATAAGATTAACTTGAGAAAAGAAAATATGAAAGTTATTTTAAAAGTTTAGATTCAGTTGCCATTTTTAGCACAAGTCGGCAACTTTCAATTTTTTTAACCGCACAACTGTTTATTATGTCTTTTTTATCAGAGAGATGTTTCTAACAAGTTTTGGCAGTTGGATCATGTCAACGCTATATAAAAGAGGATTTTTTAAAAATAAAAATAATAATATTCTTGTTAATTGCATAGTCCTGTTGATTGAATATTTTTCATCACGTACATTGCAATTCAATTAACAAAATTCCCCTGCAATGGCATGGTAAAATTTGTATGAAAACCATGTGGTCTCCAGATGTAAAAATGATCTAATGGAGATTGTAATACATTGTACTGGGGAGAAGTTTGGTGCTCTCAGAAGTTTATGAAATCCAACAGTTCATTTTTAGCTCAACATGATGTCAAGTATGAGTTATTGGGATGGGTTGCAATCCGTCATCCATCTGTACTTCTGTACATCCGTCTGTATGTTCCTCAGTCCAACCACAATTCCTATAGCACACCCTACAGGCCACGGCTCTCACCCGATCAGTTCCAAATTTGATATGTTGCTTTGGGGCAATGTCTAGATGGGAGCCATCCAATTTTTCTGAATTTTGTTGAAAAACATCGCTGCCAGCAGCCATCTTGGATTTGGATATAAATTGTCAACAATTCCATTAGCACATCCTACAGGCTGCGTCTCTCACCTGATCTTTTTCGAATTTCATTTATAACTTTGGTCTGATGTCTAGATGGGAGCTATAGAATTTTTTGCATTTTGTTGATAAACATGGCCACCAGTGGCCATCTTGGATCTGGCATATGATTTGTGAACACTTCCATTAGCACACATTACATGCTGCATCTCTCACCTGATCTTTTTCAAATTTCATTTGCAGCTTTGGTGTGATGTCTAGATGGGAGTTATCAATTCCATTAGTACACCCAACAGGCCACATCCCTCACCCAATCTTTTTCAGTTTTCATATGTAAGCTTTGGTGTGATGTCTTTTCTGTAGACTTGAGTGAATAACTTGGCATTACTGCATCTTTCTATTTCAGTCTCCTCTTGGACAAGTTAAGCTGCAGTGTCATTGACACTTTCATTTTAGATATTGCATTATCTAGACGAAATGTATTTAGGAATTTTTATGTTTTTCATTGCAGATGTTTTTGAGTGAGTTGTATGTGTACCTTATAGATCAAATGCACATGGCTTTGGGTAAAACTCTGGCTGTTGAGGATCAAGCACCTGTTCCAGAGCCCCTGACTGACTCCGCTCAGTTGAAGCACTTCGCTCGGGAGGCTGAAGCTAATGGTAATTTTGATCTTGCTACAAAATACTATCAAGAGGTAAGTACTTGATTTATAGTTTTTGAAGTATCTGTTCTTTATATATTTATACCCAATTCGGACTTGAGAGTGTGTCAGTGTGTATCAAAGGGCTAATGTGAACCATAAGCACCTCTATGCACCAATTCTACACCCAGCCGGTCTAGCCAGAGAGGAAAAACAAATAACTTCTGTAAAAAGTTCAAGCTGAAATAGCCTCAGCGAGACCAAACCAATTCATTAACATTTCTGAATTAACATTTTATAATCTATTTTGCCCCCAAACTTTGGTGGGGGTTAATCTAAAAAACGCTGCCACCTAATCACTCTACAAAGCAGGAACAGACATATGAGAGATAACTTGAAGATGAAGCCAAGGAGGTAAAGTATGAGAATGAGATCACTGAATAAAAGAAGCCGACACCAGACAGAAGGCCCTGGGAAAACATGGTACAAACCAGTTATGGGTCTGGGATGTTGGGACAATTGTGATTTACTCATGATGAAAACAGCTTTCACTTTACCTGTCCAAAAATGAAAAGATCTAATATTTGATATTCACATTTCTGATTGACATAAATGGAATTTGATTGGGTCCATCTTCCAAGACCTCACACTTAAACTTTTTGGGGCTCCCCAGGGGTGCTCTGATTTTACAAAGACCTACTTCTTCCCAGAGCATAAATAAGTTTGTGACATAAACTCCATTTATATGATGATATATAACACAACATTGGAAATAGCTTTGACATTATATTTTGACAGCCTTACATGTAATAGCTCTTTATCAGAAATTTCAGGAATGCACTGCATTTTACACATAATTTTAACCGTTCACCTAACAAATCGACTGCATCTGCCCATATAATTTACAAAGTAAGCAGGTGAAATTTTTTTTTTTTCTTCAACAAATTTCAGCAAAACCATATGTTGCGACTCTTCATTGGAACAAGCTCATTGAGCTTGTTCCAGTGAGAGGTAACATATGGTTTTGTTGTAAAAAAAATTTGAAATTAAAAAAAAAAAACAAAACAAACAAACTTGATATCGTCTGCATTGGGTAAAGGGTTAAAATGAGTCATGAAGGTGGAACAGGATGTCAATCAGAAAGCATACTCACTAAGAAAAAACATCCTCCAGTGGGTTTTTTTCTGTTTGCTAATTTTCTTTGTAATTTAATTGTTCTATTGTAGAATTAATTAAAAATGATAATTTGATCTTGCATACTGTTTTAATTTATCTAACATGTTGATCAAATATGGAAGTTTTTTACTCCTTCAGTTTGTGATAAAGAAAAATTAGAATGTGTTGTTTTGAATTGGCCATCATTTCAAGCAAGGGTGACATTCTCTTTGGAAATGTATTGCTTTAGCCCTTTACCTAATGATTGGCTGAATTCATCCACGTACAGTTATTTGTTCTCTGAATTTGAACGAACTTACTGTGTCTAAGTTGCAGATTTACAACAACTGTGATTTTGATGGTAAGTCCGAGGTGTTTCGTTCTTTGCTAGCTGTGAACTGTGTCTACTATTACAGCTAAATCAGCTGTTGTGGCACAGGTGAATCCGACATGTTGTGCGCTAGTCTTTGCAAGACTTGACCTCATATCAAGCCAATCTGAGATCGAATGAGCCAAGATGGGTGTGGAGGGGGAGGTGGGGGGGAGTGAGTCCTACAGAGACTAGTTATCACATCAGGTATGACTACTTCGGCTTTTTGACATATTTCACCTGATATTACCCCTCTTTTAAATATTACAACTTTTTGACTTGCTGCAACTTACACCCGTGTATAAAGTTATAATAATATTGTGACAGTAACTGCTCTGGTATTCTGTATTCTCATTGACCATAGCACATTAGCTATTAGCTACATCCCACCCGTCACCTAGTACTAGTAAACAATGCTTGAATGAGGATACTTCAAAGTAGTCGACATGATTATAAATCATTGGCTAAAGCTAATGTTATACTTATTTTGTGGTCATGACAAAGAAACCTTAAACCAATACACATTGATGTGGAGTTGTTTTTGGCTATCAAATCTTCATCGCTGGATCACACTTAGTGGTTCTTCAGTTCTGTGTCAAATATGACATTAACCCTTTACCCAATGTAACAGCCAAAACCGGCCAGCACTATTCTCAAAAATCACCAATTAATTTTCATTTTTTGTCTCAAAAATGTAGGTTATGACCCCTCCTTGGAATGAGCCCATTGAGCTCGTTCCAATGAGGGGTCATAAGCTATGTTTTTGAGACAAAAAATGAAAAAAAATTAGTTATCCAAGAATTTTATTTGTAAGTGTCGTTTGCTTTTCATGTTAGGTATAGGTTAATCCAGTCCACCCAAGTTACTGCATACATTGTTAGGAGCACTTGATTTATGTAAATAGGTAATTCCTTACAATTTAACTTTCTATACTGACTGCATGGAATACCAACCGAGTGAAGAAAATTTCCTTTATATGACTAATTTGCTACTTTCAGCTACAGTGACAGGCAATAATCAATTTGCAAAAATACAGCTCTAGTATATTTTAATCATTTTATTATTCAATTATTAAAATTTATTTGAAGTTGAAGTACATCTTTCTATTACAGAGAATTGCCAGAAACAAGAATAATCCAGATCACTGGTTTGATTATGGAACTTTCTGTTTGTATATCAACAACGTTACCAAGGTGTGTATTTTCTTTTCAAAAATATCTCATGACTATTTAATTAGCTGGTTGAAAACTAGAAGCCACTATCATGGCTCTACTGAAAAGTGCTGAAAGCTTCTTTAGTGGCTTTACACTATTTGCATTATCTTGTTATATTCTCGGCAGAAGAAATAATGTTTGTGTACAATTTTATTGTTACAATTTATTGGAGTGCAACAAAAAATGGTAACAAACAATTATGTATAAGCACACGCTTGCTAAAATACGGCTATCTTTAAGCTTACTGCTAAAATGTTATTTCGGAAAATAAAATGCAGTCACAATGTTACAAATCACTTTTAAAAAATAATTTAGCACTCTACCATTTAATTTAAAAAAATAAATTAAAGATCTCATCTGTACAGAAGCAAGTTGAACCACAAATGTGACACTCACATGTTGATCATTACTTTATCCAAAATTCTAATTCCATAGTGTACCATTCATTATTTAGAGGTTATTACTTGGTTAGTTTCATATCAGTCAAGATCTCAAAGCAAGGTAACTTCAAACTAAAGGTCGAAGGCTGATGTGAAGTTTCCATTAGCTGATATCACAGCTAATATGAAACTAATCAAGTAATAACCTCTTCATTTATTAACCCTTTACCTAACGAATCGCCTGTATCTGCCCACGTAATATGCAAATTGAGCAGTTGAAAAAATTGAATTTTTCAAAATATTTCAAATTTTTTCAAATTTTTCAAAATATTTCAACAAAACCATATCATGTGACTCCTCATTGGAACAAGCTCATTGAGCTCATTCCAATGAGGAGTCTCATGATATGGTTTTGTTGAAAGTTTTTGAAAAATTTGAAAAAATGATATTTAAAATAATAAATTTTGATATCGTCTGCGTTGGGTAATGGGTTTAGCCAAAACAAATAATTACAAAATGTTCTCAGATCTGTTACAGTTTACTGACAGTGTTATTGTTTCTTATCGTTTTCACAAAGTCTGAAGTTTCCTCTTCTTCAAGTTCATCTATCTGAACGTCTTGGTTTCCCCACTCGGGAAGCTGTGATGTTTTGATAGCTGAACTATTTGTTTTCGCCCTTCGACACATCTCTGCTTACAACTCTTAATTTTAGTTTGTGTTGAATTTTCTGTCCAACTCTCTTCTCATATTCCACTCAATCCTCACTCACTGCGGTTATTAATTCCTTGTCATTCAAACACTCTCCTTCAAAACACTCCATTAAGTCTGTTAACAGCAGTTTTTCTGAGTGCATTTGGCGAGTAATGGTTAACATTTTCAATGTAAAGGAATTGGATGCACCAAGTAATGATGCATCAAGGGGAACTACTCTTGCTTAGTTCATATCAGCCAATATTGGCATCATATCAGGCCAGTTTGAAGTCATATCGACCATACTTGATAATGGACAATTCTTGTAAAGAAAATCCTATCTAATAAATAACATGCTATAAATGTGTTATACACTGATCCAGGGGAGAACAGTTGTTTCTTGCTTAGCACATTGGACTTAAGATCAAAAGGTTGGTGGGTTGATCTCAACCTACATCATCTACATTGTGTCATTAACTGGTTGAGTATTCACTATCATGGCTCTATTGAAAAGTGCTGGAAACCACTTTAGTGGCTTTAGACCATATGCATTATTTATTTATTTATTTTTTGATGTTTAAGGTCACATACTGATGCAAAATGGCTAATCGTGACTGTGACAGTTTTACAGGTGGAGGAAGCCAGAGTACCCAGAGACAACCACCGAGCATTGATGAGTAACTGTCAGCTCCTCAACATTCTAACTCTGTTAAGCTCCGCTCAAGCAGGGTTACAGTGGTTGCAGACATGTGCACCATTGACATGCAGTACGCCTTAGTACACAGCATCATCGAGCCCCCATGTAGGCAACTGGGATAAAGTGCCTTGTCCAAGGACACAACGTGGGTCGTCCCGGATGGGGATCGAACTCGGGACCTCTAGCATAGAAGTCCAACAGTCTACCGCTGAGCCACCGTGCTCCAACCCTGCTCGTGCAGGTTAAGTATGTTCAGGGTCTTGACATTGACTCGACACTGCTTGTTGATTCTTCCTCTGGATGCTCCAGCTTCACTACCTATAAAATTGTCAGGTATGATATATTCCTGGATACTGAAAGTGTTGTTAACCCTTTACCCAAATGGATCAGCCTCATCCACCCGCATAACATACAAATTCAGCAGTTGAAACAAAAAAAATAAATCGAAACATTTCGACAAAACCACATGTGAACCCTCATTGGAATGAGCTCGTTCCAATGAGGGTGTCTCATGATATGGTTTTGTTGAAATTTTTTGAAGAATTTAAAAAAACAATAATTGAAATAATAAATTTTGAAACCCTGTGTGTTGGGTAAATTTATTTATTTATTGGAGTTTAATGACACTTTTGACAACCAGGGTCACCTTGTGTCGGTGTGTGTTGGGTAAAGGGCTAAACCCCAAGAAAGCATCAGACATTGATCCAAAGGGTTCCTAATTTGACTGTACAATTATTTACAGTTTGAAACAGAATAGGTTTTCAACCACAGCACTCTGCCGGTTCAATGAGAACAGACAGTGTTCTATTTTTAAGTTGCTGGTAATGAATTTTTAAGACTTAAATCAGGAAGGTACTGTTAATTTTATTAACTTAAGTAAAATATCAGACATAAGCCATTTAATTTTTATCTTTTTAAGTCTACATTGGGTATAAAAAGAGAGCATGCAGCAGCCAAAATGACCATGCAGAAGGGCCCAAGAAACAGCTTTTTAACTTTTTTTTGGCATAATCATCTTACATTGAACTTTATTGCCCAGTAATATTTTCATTTGGTTTATAAAATGTTCAATATTGTAGCCATCCAACAAATAGACTATTTGGTATTTTATGTTGATTTATGGGTCCTGGACATGAAAACTGCTACAATCTTCATGAGCTCAGTATAGGCCTTGTTTTAGAAATTTAAGTCAGCAACTGGAAGTATGATTTTGTTTAGTTATCTGTTGTGTTAGATGATCATGTTAAACTTTGCTGTATTTTGAAAATCATTTTTTTTCAGGCTGAAGAGTGTTTCAAGGAGTGCATTGCTATAAACCAGAAACATCTACAAGGGTAAGAATATATGTACATACAGTTAAAACTAGAAGTCCTGTCATGAAATGCGCTCAAAATAGCACATCGATCTGCGCATTAATCTACGCGTTATGACATTAGTAAGGCTATCCAATTCTGTACATATGACCTGTGTACAGGCATGTTTCTGCCAATGGATCTCCGGGTAACCCGGAGGTCCATTGGCAGAATCATTGCCTGTGTTTGCTATGAGCAACCAGGAGAACCTGCCGTGCTTTGGATGCCATTCGATATGGCAATTGCGCACAATTCCTACGTGCAATTAATACCAGATAAGCTCACAGTTCGTGACAGGACTTCTAGTTTTAACTGTATGCTGTGGAGCATGAAGTAAAGTATTTATCACACATAAGATTGGGTTACTGTTAAAACATCCACAGGATGGTGTTTCCAATAGGCCTCTTTGCTACAGAAATTGAGGGATATGCATAGAAACTTTCCCCTAAAGCACTCAGTGTGAGTGGCATGTATTCTTTGGGGAGATGGTAAAGGACAGAATGAAGACTGCTGATTTAATACTATGAGTCCAGGAATGATTTAGCTGAGTAACAGTTGGTTGGATGTCTGGCAAATATCAACTATTTGGTTTAGTGAAGGGCAACAGCAGCAACAGCTCAAAAGTTTAGATGATTCTTATTGCAGCACTAAATTTTTTCAGGTCATGGAACATCCAAGCTTTTAGTCATGAATGGATGTACAGGCTCTAGGAGACTGTCCAGGGGGTTAACTCACAAGACTGTCCCACGCTTGTACATTCATTATTGGCCTTGTATGTGTATTCACATTTTAGCTGTCAAATTGAGACCAAGTCTTTCCCATTTCAACTTTCAGTTAGACATTGCAGCATAGTTAACCCTTTACCCAAAGTAATGGCCAAAACCATCCAGCGTTATTCACAAAAATCAACATTCTATTTTCATTATTTTTTTCATTTTTGTCTCAAAAACATAGTTTATGACCCCTCATTGGAATGAGCTCATTGAGCTCGTTCCAATGAGGGGTCATAAGCTATGTTTTTTGATTCAAAAAATGAAAAGAAATTATTATTCAAGAATTTTATTTGCAAGTGTTGTCTGCCTTTTGTGTTAGGTAAAGGGTTAACAAAGGAGACTTAACTGTAGTTCCAGGGAATGAAGGTTGTTGCTTCTATCTGTATTCCACAAAACATGGGCAATAACTTAGAATCATACATTATAAAAATCAAATCACCATCAGCACCTCTAGAAGTAGAGCAGTACTTCACCACTGTGGAGAACAAGTTTTGCCTGGTTGGTCAATTTAGATTGGTAAACTAGCAACCAATGCCTGGAGTGTGAGTCCCCAAAAGTGACTGTACTGGGCTTGTATCTATGAGGGGTCACATGATATGGTATTGTGTAAATGTTCTGAAAAATTTGAAAACAAATAGTTTACATAACAAATTTGATATAGTGTGCATTGGGTTGAAATATATTTTCTCTCTTCTATTACCTTGAAGAGCAACAATTTTTGTTTTCCATCCTTAATGTATGAGATTTTATATTTTTTCTTCAGGTTATTGCTGTATGGTGTTGTATGTACTCTGTCAGAGAGACATGAAGCAGCTGAGACTTTCTTTGAAGCAGCAACAAATGTTGACCCAAAGAGTATCTTAGCCTGGACCATGCTTGGTAATTAAGAAAATAATCTTAACCCTTTCCTAATGAATTGCCCACATCCATTCTCATAATTTACAAATTGAGCAGTTGAAAAAATATTTTTCAAAAGATTTAAAAAAAACTCAGTGAGCTCATTCTAATGATGGGATCACATGATATGGTTTTGTTGGAATTTTTTGGAAACTTATAAAAAAAGTAATTAAAGTAATAAATTTTGACATTATATGTGTTGGGTAAAAGGCTATTCCTTTACATCACATGACCAAAAGACAACTCTAGCAAGCAAATTTCCTGAATAACCAGAAATTAAAAAAATGTTGCCCCAAAAGTACAGCTTATATCCTCTTATCTGGTTAGCTGACCAAAAATATTGCTGTGAAAAATAATTTTGCCTGAAGAAAAAGGTGCTTTGGCCATGAATGCACCAGTCCCCGAACCTTCTGTGGCCCTGACTATATACACATATACTTTACAATCTTTATTTAGAGGATGAATGTGCTTCACATGAAAAAGTGAGCCAAAATGTAGAAAGAAAAATAAATTAAAATGCAATTACATTTGCTGCTAAACATTTTTCTGGACATAGATTCCAGACATATGAACATGAAAATTTCTTCCAAACTGCAGCTCAAGATTTCACATCGGAATGAACTCAATGCGCTAATTCTAATTTGGAGTGATAAACTGTGCTTTGATTGATAAAAATGAGAAAAACTAAAATTTAAATGACAATTTTTGTGTATAGCATTGGCCTGGATTGGATTAGTTTTGTCTGATATTGTTGAAATTAACTCATTATGTAACATTACCAGAGGAAGGTACCTTAAAAAACAGAAGTTTTCATTTTTGCTGTTGATCCCTTATTGGAACAAGCCTAAGGAGCTCATCTCAGTGAATGAACTTCACCAGATATGGCCATTAACTCCTTGCATGATGCTGATTCATATTCCTGCCAAGGACAGGATTTCTCTTGCCACTGAAAAAAGTATCATTTGGGCACTTTAAACCAGATTTTCCCCTTGTAATCTGAATAAATTTTTTCACCAAAGTTTTCTTAAGTTAAATTTGAATGAATTTTTCCTCAAATCTATTCATGGCTGCCTCACAGCAGCCATGACTAGATTTGATGAAAAATATCTTAAAACTCTCAGCAGATTAAAAGTTAAGATAGGTAAAAGATTAAACTGTGAACTGTTTATTTTTAGGACTCTTCTATGATGCTATAAATAATGAGATTGGTGCGGAGATGGCTTATTTAGAAGCAAACAAACTGAACCAGGCAGCAGCAGCCGCTGCTGTGCGAGCACAAAGGACAAAAGATGTTGATGACAAAAAGCTAATTGAACCTGAGGAGGAAATTGACAGTAAGTAACTTGAATATTTATTATTTAATAATAAACAGCTACTGACTTATCTTTTGAACCAAGAGTGTTGGTTATGCTGTCCTTTTTATTAACCAACACTTCCTTTCTCATAAAGCACCAAGAAAAATCTATATGTCTGCTTTCAAGCTCTTCTGCCATTCTTCAGGCTGATGGGAGATCCATTCTCTGTTACTAATAGTGAATTTGAATGGATCCTGAAACTTCTTTTTATTAGAAAAAACAGGAAGAGATTCTTTCTCAAATTATTTGGAAAAGAAAGATATTAATTCTCAACTTAACCCTTTAACCAAGGCAGACGATTTCAAAATTTATTATTTTAAATATCATTTTTTAAATTTTTTCAAAAAATTTCAACAAAACCTTTTCATGTGACCCCTCAACCAGCTCGTTCCAAAGAGGGGTCACATGATATGGTTTTGTTGAAATTTTTCAAAAATTAATATATTTTCAGCTGCTGAATTTGCATATTATGCGTGTGGATGCAGGTGATTCATTGGGTAAAGGGTTGAAGTTGTAATCAGGCAAATATTTGTATTGCATAATAGCTGTAATAATAAATATGAATACATTGACTGTAGAATTTCCAATTATTTTGCAGCTCATGCTATTATATAGAGCAATTGTTACTTCATTAGCATACATGACCTTAGTGTTTGTTTCTGACCATATTTTTTATTATTTTTAGCTCAACTTTGACGAAGTCAAATTTGAGCTATTGTCATGGCCCGTCGTCCGTCTGTCTGTCCGTCCGTCTGTCCGTCTATCTGTACGTCAACAATTGGCTATGGCTCGGGCTAGAGGTCGTATTTATGAACCGATCTTTACGAAACTTCTTGTGTACCTTTGTTATGACCCTGGGACGGGAACGAGTGTTTTTAGGTGTGGTCCGAAATTCAAGATGGCTGCCAGTGGCCATTTTGTACCGATGATGCAAAAATCAGTTTTTTGTACAGAACTTCTGTATGAAAGTTCTGATTTGAATAAAGTTTTGTATAAATGTTTAGTACCATGGGATACATCACATATAATACGGGTTTTTTTCTCGTGCGTAAATTATGCAAATTAGACTGACTTTGATTTATTTAGTGTTACTTTCAGAGCTGTAAGTGCCAAGCTGCTATGGCTCGGGCTAGAGGTCGTATTTATGAACCGATCTTTACGAAACTTCTTGGGTACCTTTGTTATGACCGTGGGACGAGAACGAGTGTTTTTGGGTGCGGTCCGAAATTCAAGATGGCTGCCAGCCGCCATTTTGTACCGACGATGCAGAAATCTGTTTTTTGTACAGAACTTCCATATGAAAGCTCTGATTTGAATAATTTTTTGTATGAATGTTTAGTACCATGGGATACATCACATATAATACGGGTTTTTTTCTCGTACGTAAATTGTGCAAATTAGACGAATTTTGATGTTTTTTGGGGTTACTTTCAGCACTGTAAGTGCAAATGCCAATACGGCTCGGGCTAGAGGCCGTATTTATGAACCGATCTTTACGAAACTTCTTGGGTACCTTTGGTATCACCGTGGGACGAGAACGAGTGTTTTGGGGTCCGGTCCGAAATTCAAGATGGCCGATGGCAGCCATTTTGTACAAAATTAGGTGCAATCAGATTTTTGCACAGAACTTCCATATGAAAGCCCTGATTTGAATAATTATTTTGTGTGAATGTTTAGTACCATGGGATGCATCACATATAATACAGGTTTTTTTCTCGTGCAGAAATTATGCAAATTAGATGAACTTTGATTTTTTCAGTGCGACTTACACACAGTAAGTACACATGTCAATACGGCTCAGACTAGAGTCTGTATTTATGAACTGATCTTCACGAAATGTCTTGGGTACCTTTGTTATCACCTTGGGACGAGAACGAGTGTTTCTGGGTGCGGTCTAAAATTCAAGATGGCTGCCAGTGGCCATTTTGTACCGAAATTAGGTCTAATCAGTTTTTTGTACACATCTTCTATACAGCTCAGACTAGAGGCCATATTTATGAACCAATCTTTACGAAACTTCTTGGGTACCTTTGTTATCACCGTGGGATGAGAGCGAGTGTTTTTGGGTGTGGTCCAAAATTCAAGATGGCCACCAGCAGCCATTTTGTACCAAAATTAGTGCAATCAGTCTTTTGTATAGAACTTCTGTATGAAAGTTCTGATTTGAATAAATTTTTGTATGAATGTTTAGTAACATGGAATACATCACATATTGTAAGGGGTTTTTTTTCGTGCCGAAATTATGCAAATTAGATGAACTTTGATTTATTCAGTGCTACTTACACAATGTAAGCACACATGTCAATACGGCTCAGGGTAGAGGCTGTATTTATGAACTGATCTTCATAAAACTTCTTGAGTACTTTTGTTTTCACCTTGGGACAGGAACGAGTGTGTTTTGGGGTGCCTTTGTTATCACTGTGCTATGAGAACAAATATTTTGGGGTTCAGTCAGACCCACTCTGGGACTCAAAGATTTTTTCTAGTTCAGCATCTGACTGTCACCCACCTTTACAATACTTTACCTATACATTTGTTACAGGCAACGGTCAGTATTCATGTACAGACCGTTACAATACTTTATATGTACCTTTGTTATCAGGTCATTACCTAGATGTTTGTCATTGCTGTGTCACATACTATACATGTACATGTCTTTGTCTTGACAAGTTGAGCTACAGTGTCATTGACACTTTCATTTTTCTATTGGGTTTAACATAACTTTCAACAGATCACCTCATGTTGGATCCTGACCTTAGAAAGCAGCTGATTGGAGAATCATTCCAAGATAATAATTCTCTTTCTATTTTAGGAAAAATTCTATTATTTACATCACATTTCATGTCCATTATTTGAAATATTTCTGTAAATATAATTTGTACCATCCCTAATATCTTTATAAAGCAGAATCTTTAACTAGACAAACTGAAACTTTTAGTTTGACTCTCACAGCTTATCAATCATATTTATGTATACACCATCACCTATTGGCTATTCAATCAGTTTTGGTATGGTGGTTTGCAAAGATATTCAATTTTTCCCCCAAATTTGTCTCTTCTGTGTACCACACCAAAATAAAATATGACCCTTCTGAGGCAAGTCAAAATTGAACTTCCTCTTCACTAAACATATATGGTCACATTCTAAAAAAAAGTAAAATTAAATATGCATGACTGGTCGAAGTCGTCAATAGAAAGTTCATTATGCAAGCTTGCCATACACTTTAGACCCCTGGTCAGTCAGGTTTTGCTCTAAACTTAGCAAATTGAAATTTTTCAAGTCTTTTCAGTGCTTTGCCTTTGAGGACTTTAAATTTGTGTCACATATTTCACCACTGGAGATCAATGTGGAAAAAGCAGTTGCTTTGCTGTGGAAGAAACAAATTTTACTTGGAAAATTTAATTTCTCAGGCAATTTTTCCTGAAGTTTTTGATAATGGAGGGAGGTTTTTTTTTTAATCCACAAATCTACTGAAACTGCCTTGAAATGTCTCAGAAATATGTAATGTTTACACTCCTGGAAATTATTAGTCATAAACAGCTATTTTTAACCCAGTACCTAACATGAAATGTGGTCGAAACTTGCAGACAAAATTCTTGAATAACTAATTTTTTTCATTTTTTGCAACAACTACATACAGTACTGTAGACGTGAAGTAGTCATAATCCACACATGGGAAGTGATGCCCACGCATGTGTTTACCAGGTACAGTGGAGCCCACCTAATTGGATATCTCTTAATTGTATATCCCTGTTAATTGAATATAATTTCCCAACACAAAACCATTTACCATACCTCCAGTACAAATTTGACCTGTTAATTGAATATAGGCTATAGAGTAAACTCCTGTTAACTGAATAAAAAATCTTGTAACCTGTCGAGAAATTACCCTGACTCTCCCCAGTTTTCCTTTGTTTATAGACCTGCTTGGCCTCAGTACATCCAATAGAGGCATTTAATCTATTATATCTTGTTTGACAGAGCTCATGGAGCTCTGTCAAACAAGATATTATAGAATAAATGCTAAGTTTATCTTTAGAATGCAGGAAAGTGAGCCAGTCCCTGTTAATTGAATACTCCTGTTAATTGAATAATTTTCATTGGCAAAGTGGCTATTCAAGTAACAGGTTTCCACTGTAATAAGAATCATCATCAGCAAAATTTTATTTAACCCAGCACCGGGTTGTACCCAGTGCTTCATTAATTAAATTTTTGATAATTCCTATAATTTGTGTTTGGAGTCTAATATTGTTGCGTCAGTGGAAATATTTTCCACCCTTGGAAAGTGACCAGTCCATAGTGGCTATATTGTAGCTTATGACCACTCATTGGAACAAACTCAATGAGCTCACTCCAGTGATGGGTGATAAGATATGTTTTTATGAAAAGTGCATACTGTTTTACACCTGCCTGTCTGTCTGCCATCTGCTATCCATCCGTCCACCCATCGTTTTCAATCTACGACTTTTTTATTTCACAGGATGTTTGTACATATACCAGAGGTGTGCATATTGTCAGGATTTTGATTTACTTCAGTATTTCACAAAATTACAGGTTGTTGAACCTGGTCAATTTTTTGTAGAATTTCACCTGCATGGTACATGGTCTGTGTGTGGTAGACTTTGAGGGGGCATCATATATGTCTTACAGACACAGCTCATGTACAAGTAACAAATCACAGTTTGCTCTTCAACCCCCTGCATCCATGTTCTGTACAGGGGCATGCTTCAGTGAAGTTTGAGACAAAAAATGAAAATTGAAAGTGATTGTTGTCAATAGGGCTGGCTGGTTTTGGCTGTTACGTTAGGTAAAGGGTTGACATTTCAGTGTTTCTATAATAGTGATGACACTTTGAGATTTTAGAAGAACTGGTTTTAGTCAGTGTAGATTTTGAATGATTTTAAGGATGAGAGAGGTACCTGAGAAACACATTTTTTTTTAAATTTGCCTAACCAGGTACCTGGGAAACACATTTATTCTTTAATTTGCCTAACCATTATGTTTTCTCTCTACAGTCACTCCAAGAGCCGGAGAAGGTGGTCTATCAGGTATTGTTCCAGAGATTAAAACTCCTTTAAGCAGCAGTGAGAAACCTCCAACATCAGCCAGATCAAGCTCTCGCATTACAGACAGGAAGATGTCTGCAGCCTCAAACTCTTCAGCAAAGAAACATCGTGAGTTGTAGCCAGTACATTTTTTCTCTATTTTCTATCCAAATCGTGCAGTAAATACACAGAATGACAAGCATGTCTGAATGGGTTAATCAATATGGCACGAGTGCCAACGCAAAAGGATAAAACGAGAGACCGCAGGCCTTGAGTTTTATCCTTCTGCGATGGCACAAGTGCCTTATCGATAAACCCATTCAGACATGCATGTTGTTCTGTGTTTATTACATGCCTTAATGTCTATAAAAACAATTATTAGAAGGACACTCGGCAATTCATTTGACAAGTGTCAGCACGAACCCATTTTATTGCCAACCAAATTTTCTAGGGGAACCCATTTTACTATTTCATCCTTTGAGTTCCAATATGTTCTATGTTCCTTCTGGCATTGGAACTCAGGGGACAATTTTTAGCTATCACTAGTGATTCAAATTATAATTGCAGTGCATGATTTGTAGAAATTCCAGTGAAATTTCACTTCTATTTAAAAATAGGCCGTCAACAGTTTCCTTTCCACACATATATGTGGAACAGATTTTCATTTTCCGCACGGTTTAGTATTGCTATAGATGGGGATTTCTTAGAACAGATGTGTAATAAAGTGTAACTCTTAAATCAATAACAATTTTGCCAATGCAAAATATTCAGTTAACAGGACTTTGCAGTAGAGCAAGAATTCTTTCATTTTCCAACATTTTGGTGATAAAATGAGCATTGGCAACATCCAGAGTATATGGAGATTTAATTCCTGGATGTTGATTTCAACCCTGAGGAGGTGCAAGCCCAAGGGTTGAAAAAGAGACATTCAGGTATTAAATCTCCATGTACCCTGGGTGTTGCCCAATATAATATTTTGTCCTACCTTTTTCCATGGAAATAATGCACATTTCAATGAATACTATAAACTATCCCAAATGTAGCCTGAAATGATAAAGCAAAAGTCTTGCACTGAGCCTCAAATTCGGAAGTAATTGGTATTATCAAATTAGTGTGAACAATGTGTACATGCCACCAAGTAGCAGGAAGACATCAAGGTTTGTTGTGTGTCAAAGAGATATCCTGGTTTTAAATCTCCATGCACACTGGGTGTTGCCTCTTTCCATGGAAATAATGGCTGCTTCAATAAATACCAAAAACCATCCCAAACGTAGCCTCAAATGATGAAGCTGAAGTCCTGCACTGAGCCTCAAATTCGGAAGCAATCGGTATTATCGGATTGATGTGAAGAACTTGTACATGTCATCAAGTAGCGAGAAGACAAAATAGGCCAGTGTTCCGTCGATTTTCTGATCTTTAAGTGAAAAAATTGGAGAATGAACTTTTTTCTCTTGAATTCATATTTATTTTTAATGAAATCATGCAACACACACATTGAGACAATGCCATGGAAAGACAAACAAAAACAAATGCTATCATGCTGTTTACAGGACTGAAAATACACTGAGCCTATTTATACAACCTTGAGAAGTTTGTTAATTACGCAAATTTCAGTCGGCGTATATTCAGCATTCCAATGTCTTTTCTATTCTTTTTACCATGGACCAAACCTTGCAGCATTTTAGACAGGTAGGACTGTACGTTGTGTGTCAAATTCATGTCTTGGGGGATTATTGTTATTTAAAATGATGGTGTCAAAGACAGTCAAACTCAAAACCTGCACTGCAGAATGAAGGCAGGGGTGACATTGAGACATTGCAATTTGTGTATCACTTGAGCGATTTTGCAGTCTCAGCTCTGATTTGAAGGCGAAGGATTAACCAATACTCATGGAATTTAGAATAGGTAGTTGCTTAACTGGTTAACAAAATTTCTTGTATTACAAATTACTGGAGAGTGCCAACAGGCACTTTCCAATATTCTGTAATAAAACATATTTATAAAAACAAAATATTTGCATTTGATTGATTATGAAACATGAGCAAGGAAAATGTTGACTTTTGCTTTGGTACCAAGCCTGAAAATAAGCAGACTGTCATCTGCAAAATAAGGTCCTCAGAGGGTTAATTTGGTGATGCTACCCTGCACAGCAGGATAGCATCACAAAATTTACCCTCTGTGAACCTCAGTCTGAATCATGGTCTCCAGCCAAAACAGAAAGCTGTACCTAGAAGATAAATTGGCCTACTGTATGGGATAATTATCAACAAATTCACCCTCTGGGGACTCCATTTTGTAAATGACAGGTTGCTTATATTAAGGCTTGTTTGGTACCCTTATATTTTTATACTGTACCAATGACCCAGACATATCTGGTGCTAACTCTTAAAATATAGGGCCAAACACAAATTTTGCCCCCCAATCCCCAAAATTTGCATCTAAAACCAAAGAAAACATGTCCTGAATGGCCCTCTACACTTCACCTCTACTGCGCATGCGCAGTGTCAAGGACGTTCCGAAATTGGCGCCATTATTCATTCTTAGTTTGGCCCTTCATCAGTTAACATCTGACTGATCTTTGTGCTTGTAAATCTCAGTTTAAATGATGCCAGACACATAAATATTAGTGAAATGGTGATTCTAAGGAGGATATAGAAGGAGGAGAGGAAAAATGTGTGACAGAATATTATCAGGGCTGTAACTTAAAATTTTTTAATGAAATTATGTTAAGTTACCTATTTTCAAGGCAGCAGCCATTTTGTTGTCATTCTTGTTATTTAGTTACACTGATTTTTCAGTGTTTTCCTCTCTCCCTTTCCTTTAAGTCCCCTCTTGCTATTCTCCCATGCTTTTGGCATAGTTTCTGTAATTATTATTACCAAAATTTCTTGGGAGTTTTAGCTGAATAACAGAATGAATTCTGTTCTTTTCCCCATGTTTACGTCTTCACCTATGGGTGGTTAGGCGTTGTGTTCTGCATCTACCATCTGATGTTCTGCAGTTTCTTCCCTGGAAGTCTCTGTTTTGCATCAGATAGTTTTTTTTTGGTAACTGATTTCGGGCCTGGGTGCCTGGAGTCTTATTTTAGTGTTTTTACACTCATTGTTTACATTTACAACAGCCCTCTGTGTGAGGGGGGGATTTCTTGAAAATAATATCTTGATGTTAATTTAATCATAACTAGATATGTTATTATTGTTCGTAAGTGTTGCATAAATTGTTTAAAATATTTTTAAATTTTTTGTCCACACTTAGGCTTGGGATCCATTGGGGCTCAACGTTACTTTTCAGAAACTTTGGCTGTTCTGAAAAAATATTTTTTCAAAATATTTTGATTTCAATTATTTTTTCTATATTAATGGATCATATTATTATTATGTATTTTGATTGTCAGGCGTTGGTGCAAGTACCAGGACTTTGTTTTCTTTTCACATTGAAAGGATTTTGATCAATTGTAATAAGAGGAAGTCTTCCTCTGACTTTTATAATCATTCTATATGTAGTCAGTGTACTCGCATTAACTCCTGTTCTGTATCTGATGATTTCGATGACAACATGGGAAGCTTATGTCACGGTATGTTAGTGGGGAATTGGACATTCCGGTCCTTTCCCCGCAGGGTCACTCTACTTTATCAATTTCTATTTCAGACGATCAAGATTAGGGTGATGTATCTGTGATGTCTTCCAACAGTGTGCCTCCGTCGTCACAATTAATGAAGGGCTAGCGGAAAAGTGCTCATGTAAATACGCCAATTGCCTAAGAGGACCCTAGTAGGTTCGACGGCCTTTGACGTCCGCTAGCTCGCCCGGTGTAGCGTCCATTCATCGAATGGTTCGGCAGCCGGGTTCGTCCGTTGCGGCCTAGAAGGAGTTTTGGGGTGATGCGAGCACTATAAATCAACCAAATGCACACCCAGTGACGGCGGATTAGAGGGAGAACGGAGGAAGCCTTTTAGTCCGGTTCATAGCTCGTTCTGGTCCATCCGGACGGCGAGCGAGAGAGGTCCCTCTCTCGTACAACAACATCTGGCCCCAGATGTTGTGGTACAAAATGTTTCGCATTCGGTGCATACGTCCGCCGCTCGGGACGCTCCGACATATAGTCAGTCCGGAGAGACTGTCAATAAGGCTTCCTCATTCTCATGGTAGCGCACACGACCGCTCTTGGCTACGTGACCTCGGATATCCAGTCAGCTTCGCCAGTCAGAGAATCATCGGCGACCAGGTCACACCATCCGGTAGCCAGGGACACGAGGCCTGCAGACTCCAGACGTTCGCATAGGAAAGTGTGCGGGAGTCAACGTACACGGAGCTTCCGGCGGCAATGCATCGTAAGACCGCTACTGCACAGGCCTCGGGGACGGATGTGCTATCCTAATAGCACAGCTTATCGCAGCATCCCAGCAACAACTGAATCTGTCGCATAATGTTTTATCCGACGATGCTGGGTCGGGACGCTCCGCGGAAGCGGGTACGGACGTCCGAAAATTTCATCCGGTCCGACGGGATACCGAAAGGGATTCGGAGGATTTCGAGCTTTCCCTTTCGGAACAACATATGCTGTTGTGTATGTCATCTGACTTGATCTTCTACAGGTTCTTTCGTTGGACCAGAATGCTGCGATGCCGGATAAGAAACTGATAGCGTCGGTGGACTTAGAAATTTTTGGTTCGGTTCAGGGACATCGTCCCTCAGTTCCGACATAGTCCATTAATGTCACACAAACTTTCGAATTATTGAATGACGCTATATATTTATTATTATATGCTTGCTATTACCAAGCATTTCTGGTTTCTTGTTCGCAAAGTTACGGAGATGTCTTTCAAAAGTGTGCCTCTGTCGTCATAGTTAATGAAGAGCTAGCGGCAATAAGTGCTCATGGAATATGTCTATCGCCTAAGAGGTCCCTTGTAGGATCGACGGAGTGACATTCGCTAGCTCACCCGGTGTAGCGTACATTCATTGAATGGTTCGGCTGCCGGGTTCGTCCGTTGCGGTCTAGGAAGGAGATTTGGGTGATGCGAGCACTATAATTACTTTAGTACTCACCCAGTGACGGCGGATTGAGGACAGATCGGAGGAAGCCTGTTAGTCCGGTTCCTGGCTTGTCCAGGTCCGTCCGGGCTGTGAGCGAGAGAGGGCCCTCTCTCGTCCAACAACATAGGGGACCGCATGTTGTGGTTCAGATATTTTACATTCGGAGCATATGTCCGTCGCTCGGGATGCTCCGTTATATTGACAGTCTGAGAGACTGTCGATAATGCTTCCTCATCCTCACAGCAGTGCACAAGACCGCACATTGGCTACGTGACCTCGAGTATCCGATCAGTTTCGTCATTCAGTGATTCCACGGCATACAGGTCACGCCATCCGGTAGCCAAGGGACACGAGGCCTATACACTCCGTTCGCTCGCATATTAGTAGTATGCACGGGGTAACGATCACGGAGCTTCCAGCGGCAATGCATCGTAGGACTGCTTCTCCTCAGGCCTCAGTGACGGACGTGCTATCCGAGTTAGCACAGTTGTTTCGCAGCATCCCAGCAATCGACAGTTTCTTGGACGAATCAGGAATTATCCGACGGCGCTGGGTCGGTGCGGTCCGTGGTTGCATCAGGTACGGACGACCGAACGCTTTATAGGGTCCGACAGGATGGCGAAAGGGATTCGAAAGATTTCGAGTTTTCCCTTTCGTAGCATCGGAAGCTGCCATACATATCTTCCGGCATTATCTTCCAGTGATTGTTATTTCGGACTACATTGCTGCGATGTTGGATAAGAGACTTATAGCGTCATTGGACACGGAATTTTGGATCGGTTCAGGGACATTGTCCCTGACTTACCGACACAGTCCAATAATGTCATTAGAACATGTGTATTATTTATCGATGCTATATATATATAAGCCTGCTACCAAGCATGATAGTTTAGTTTCTTGTCCGCAATGCTCATTTCTGCCATTTTATCTTTTTTACATATAGTTTATTTTGGTAGAGCAGGGCATACCGAGAGTTCATATGCGTCTAGACGGCGTGGTTAAAGACTGGAAATAATCTTTTTTGCCGTCTATGTCTTTTCCAACCACAATGTTGGAAACGACAATGATGTCTAATAGACTTAACTTAGACGCTTTATCATACGTAATCCACCTTACTGAGGCGTTATCATTACGTCTTCAAGAGAAAGAATTCCGGGATATGATCCTCAATGTGATTTCTTTTGAGGGCAGTAGTTTGTTCATGTATAACTCCACCCTTCAGTGGCTGCTTGGAGTTGGTTAGACGTGACGCAGCCCTAGCTACATCCACGCGCGTGGATAGTAAGGTGAAGAACTCTCTCAGAGTCACTTCGTTCTCGGAGAAGCTTCTCTTCGACGGCAACTTTTCAGCAATCCATGAATTGCTCGATTTACACGTTCTCTTGTCTATCTAGTGTAGCAAGAGATTCAGACTGGGGCAAACATTCGGTGGTTGACTCAGAGAGTGCCACTGCAGTTGCCGGATCCGAGTTTTATAATTAGGATGGTTGCCAGTCAAACAGGTTGGGATATAATATTGATCCCAACGGATTCGAAATGCCAGGGTCTTTGGGTTCCGCAGTCTCTAAGCAAGTACTTATCTTCCACGGAATAATGTTTTTTTTAGGCTTGCTTTATGTCATTGGATGAACATTATTCAGAAACGCATGTCCAAATCCTGTCCGTTAATTCGACAGTGGTGGCGTATCTCCGGAACCAGGGAGGCACTCATTCGTTTCCGTTATTCAATTTAATGGAAAGAATCCTTCTGTTTGTTATAGTACACCAAGTTCTGCTTCGGTCCGTCATATTCCGGGTCGTCTGATTGTATTACCGGACTCCCGTTCACTTATGGGTCGCTTGTTGCTGTCAGAATGGACTCTCAACAAACAAGTATTCAATCAGATTTGCTATCAATGGGAGCGCCCAATGATAATTTATTTACGACACAACTTGCTTATCAATTGCAGGCGTATGTGTTTGCTTGTCCGGATCTCTGAGCTTATGTTGTTAACGCTCTATTGATCTAATAGGACGGAATGATAGGATATGCGTATCCTCCGGCGCTGTTGTTTCAGCAAGTATTGCTAAGATAAACAACCACAATACATTTCTGTTGATAGCATCTCTGTCTTCACAGAGACCGTGGGTAAATTTACTCTGAGGTCTACTGTGGGACTTAATGCGAAATCTTCCTCCATGAGAGGATCTTTTTTCGCTGGGTAAAATCGTGTCATCTTTATCACAACCCGCAAGGTCTCAACCTTCACGTATTCCGTTGTGTGGTCCTTATTGCATTGTAAGCATTGTACTGGACGAGCTTTGGACGCGATTTCTTACTATAGGAGAACCTCTTCTTCGCTATACTATGCGGCTAAAGTGGAGGCTCTTCCGTCGTTGGTGTAGGGATCACTATGTTGATATTGTTGATTCCTCCATACTAGTCATTGCAACTTTTTAGTATACTTGTTTGACAAGATCTACTGCAGCCTGTTATTATTAAGGTTATAGGTTTATGTTACCTCATACCTATGCACTCTATAATAGTTTACAATTGAGTCTTATGTCTCTTTATCTAAGTCAGTTAGTAACTTTTCGATAAATAGACTTAGAATCATTAGATTAAATTCCTATACGGAATTTAACTTCGGTTCTTATTTAGCTAAGTAATCATTTGAGCCTCTGGAAACAGTAGTTTTCAAATTCTGACCTTTTAGACAGTAATTCTGTTGGCTTCTCTTTTACTGAAGAGTCAGTGAGTTTCATGCACTATCGGTGGATGATTTTCACTTTCGTAGTTTCGGAATCACTACTTCCTTTACTATTTAGGTTGGATTTTCCCATAAGAGTCAGGCTCCTAATTAATATCCGGAACCTATTGTTATTAAGGTCCTTCCGTCTTCGTACGGGCATAGGCCTTTACTCTGTCCGGTTAGAGTTTATGTATTTATAAACAGATAGCTGTTTATTACTACGGGCGTAAGCTTCTTCTGTCTTTGATGCCTAATAGAAGGACGTTACGCTCCATTCTATTGCTAATGGATTCAATTAACTATCGATACTGCTTATGGTATATCATTCACTCAGCAGTTGTGTTTGAGATTTCGGCTCATGAAGTAAGAGTTCTTCTACATCTTGGGCTTACATTAATAGTGTCGCTATTATAGATTTTTGAAGGCTGCTCATTGCGCTCAGCCATCCACATTCATGAATTTTTATCTCAGAAATATCGAGTCCATTTCTGGAGGCCTCTATTGTTAGGTCTATTATCTACTGCTCAGAATGTCATTTACTTAACAGTTGCTACTATAGCTAGGTAGGCTGTCTGTTTCGGCAGTGACTCAGTTCTGCTGCCCTCTTCGCTCTGGGCTATTTGACCCAGGGCAAGAAAAAGGGGGGGGGGGGGGGGGTGTTCCCTTGGGTCACCTGTTTTACTATGAAAACAAGGGGATACCTCCTCCGGAGTTAGTAATTCTGAGCTGTTATTGGGATGGTTGTTTAGTGAGAAGTTTATGTTTTAAAAATTCATTTAGGTCTTAGTTTTTAAAGTATAGCTTTTGAATATAGCACGTGTCAATGGACATTATTTTACAATCCTCAGACACTTTTAAGGAGTATTAAGAGTCTCTATTCTCTAGACTTACTTTATTTATTGGCTTACTTTAAAAATTATTAGTATAAGGATTATACTAGATATTAATAGAGTACATGGATGTATGATGCTCAATTTTGGAAGGTGTTGTATCTTTCTAATTTATCATAAATAAGAAAGATACATGTAAGGCCTAATACTTCTTTTTCCCTAGAGGGGATGACTCTATTTTATATAATTGAGCGTATTCCATCTTGCTGTATGTCCTTGGCCCTCCAGCCTTTTTACTATTCAGCTATGTCTGGGTCATTGGTACAGTATAAAAATGTTAAAAAATTTATAGTAATTTCTATATTTTTTATACTTACCATGACCCAGACGGGGATGGCCCTCCCAGGAGTTGGGAACTCTTACCTCCCCGCTGAGTACATAGCGCTTACCAGGCACTGGTTATAAGAATGAATAATGGCGCCAATTTCGGAACGTCCTTGACACTGCACATGCGCAGTAGAGGTGAAGTGTGGAGGGCCATTCAGGACATGTTTTCTTTGGTTTTAGATGCAAATTTTGGGGATTGGGGGGCAAAATTTGTGTTTGGCCCTATATTTTAAGAGTTAGCACCAGCTATGTCTGGGTCATTGGTAAGTATAAAAAATCTATAAATTACTATAAATTTTTTAACTTTCTTGAAAGCCTGATAGTAGCTTCCAGCACTCAACCAGTTAATAATAGTGAACATTTTTAATGTAACCCCAGAAAAGTTATCAGTCATTGAATTTGGTGACCCATTTTTAAGTCCTGTTTTGTTGACAGAAATTAGTCAATGTCGGTGGAGTGTGGGCCAGTTGGACATGATATAATAGACTAAATGCTAATGTACAAGTAACTAAAATCAAACAGGACTGGGAATCTTGGGATTGTCTGAATACTTTCTGATAGATTCAGATATTTTTTATTCAGTCACCAGGAGTTTTGTCTGTGAAGATGACCTATTTTGTGTGGCTCTCTCAGAAAGGTCACCTGTTGAATATTCAGGCAGATCTGCTACCATTGGGATCATCCCATGATAGATCGTTTTGCGACACACCTAAACAATCAGTTACCAACGTTCCTGTTGCCATATCCAGATCATTGAGAGTACGCAATAGACACTCTGTCGATCTCATGGGACGGAATGATAGGATATGCATATCCTTCAGCTCCATTGATTCAGCAGATTCTGTTAAAAATCAAACAGTCTCACTGCAAAATCTTGCTAATAGCACCTCTGTCGTCACAGAAACCTTGGATCAGTAATCTCAGGTGTCTGTTATGGGACATTCCCTGGAAGCTTCCTCCTCAAAGGGATCTTCTATTTCAGGGGAAGTCACGCACACTGCATCACAACCCGGAAGGTCTCAACCGTTACGTATTTCCGTTGTGTGGTCCTTCTTGCACAGAAAACATTTTACAGGACAAGCAGTGGATGCAATTTCTAACTGTAGGAGGGCCTCCTCTTCGTTGAATTACGTAGCAAAGTGGAGGGTTTTCTTCCGTTGGTGTATGGATCAGTCGATAGACATATATGATCCGTCCATTCCACAGATTGCCAATTTTCTGGTCTACCTGTTTGACGAACTCAAAGTGCCGCCTGTCACTATTAAGGTCTACAGGTTGATGTTATCAGACACTTATGCTCACCATGATAACTTGGCTATTGGATCAGATACTTCTTTATCCAAGCCAGTTAGAAATTTCTCTATTAATAGACCTAGAACCCTCAGATTAATTCCTAAGTGGAATTTGGCTTGGGTTCTGTAGAAGCTTCAAGAAGTTCCTTTTGAGCCATTAGACGATGTAGAGTTCAAATTCTTGACCTATAAAACGGCATTTCTCTTAGCCTTTGCATCTGCCAGAAGAGTTAGTGAACTTCATGCATTATCTGTTGATGATTTCCATTAAGGTAGTGTGGGTAATAGGAAGCAGGATTTTTGGCTAAGAATCAGATTCCGGACAAGCAGTCGGAGCCTATTGTCATTAAGGCTTTACTGTCCTCGTTTAACTGTAGACCCTTGCTGTGTCCAGTCAGAGCAATGTGCATTTATAAACGTCAATCAGATTTTATAATAAAGGGAAGAAAACGTTTCTTTCTCTTATTCCTAACAGAAAAGATATTTCTGTTCATTCTGTCGCCTATGAAAATCTATCTTTGGATCAACGTTCTGTTAACAAGATTTCAGCGCACGAGGTTAGAGCACTGCCCACTTCTTGGGCTTATTCTAACAGTGTAGCCATTACTGATCTTATGAAGGCTGCTGACTGGACACAGCCCTCTTCATTTACCAAGTGTTACCTGAGAAATTTAGAGTCCATCTCCGGTGACCTTAGATCTTTGGGTCCTCTTTCTGTTGCTCAGTATGTCGTCCATTAATGTTATATCTATAAGGTCTTTATGCAGTCTGCTCGAGCACTGATGCCATTCCGCTGCCCGCTTCATTCTGGGGAATTTTACCTCAGAACAAGGGGAGGGGGGGGGGGGGGTACAGTTTTTCCCTTATGATTATCTGGCTTTATAGTGAAAAGCAAGGGAATACCTCCTCCAGAGACAGTAGTCCAGCGTCGGTGCTGGGTAGTTTAATGTGTAGCTCGGTGTGAAGCAATAACTATGTCTCATTTATATACTGTTTTTAAAATGTAGCTCACTGTGAAGCATTTGTATATGTTACGTGTCATACAAGCGTTAATATACAATCCTCAGACATTTTTAAATGAGTATAAAGCATCTCATTCTCTGGACTAGCTTTATATATTGGTTTCCTTCACCGAATTAGCATAACGGGTTATGCTGGCATATTAAATGGAGAAATTATGTAATGTTCAATTACATTGTTGGTGTTATGCCATTCTCCTTTCTTGTAAAAGAGAAGGACATATGTAATTCCTATGTCTTCTCCTATTTTCCATGAGTGGGAACTCATTCCTCCCCACTGATTATAACATTTAGCAGGCACTGTAGAAAGAATGAAGATTAGTGCCAATTTCGGAATCTTCTTGGATACTGCACATGCACAGATCACAAAAGTATGGAGGATCAGATAGAACTTATTTTTTTTGGTTTTATATGCTAATTTGGCAGATTGTGGGCAAAATTTATGTTTGGCCCTGAATTAAATTGAGTTAGCACCAGCTAGTCTGGGCCATTCATATTTGACCCCTCATTTGAACAAGTTCAATGGGGGTAAAAAAAATCTTTGTTTCTGTGGCAAAAATTACCTAGTAGAATGCCAGAAACCCATATTTGTGCCTTATTCTGAAATGAAGTTGCAAAGCTTAAAGGCCTCATTATATGGAAGTGCTTGATATTAAATTTGAAGTGGAATTATTTAGCCTGTAGGGATATGCTTTGTTACAATTTATTCTATTAAACACTCTCCCTATATGTGACCTTAAACACCAATAAATAATAAATAAATAAAGAAACGCTGTTCCATGAATTGTAACAAGCAAAAGACATGTGAATATGTATTGACGACCAAATTTTACTTGGCAAATAATACAATTTGAATGGCAATTATTGTGACTAGTGTTTGCTGTTTATGGTTGTTATGTTAGTTAACCCTTTACCTAACATGAAAAGCTGACGACACTTGCAAAAAAATTTCTTCAATAACTCATTTTTTTCATTTTTTGTCTCAAAAACATAGGTTATAACCCCTCGTTGGAATGAGCTCGTTCCAATGAGGGGTCATAACCTATTTTTTTGAGACAAAAAATGAAAAAATAATGAAAATTAATTGGCGATTTTTGAGAATAGTGTTGGCCGGTTTTGGCCATTACGTTGGGTAAAGGGTTAAAGGGTTGATATGAAGTACAAGGCATGTTCCATTTTTGCTTCTGGAATTTTTAAGCCAAACTACATTTTCATTGTAGCTGGTAGTGGACAAGGCCTCAAAAAGAGTGAAAGCAGTGCATCTAGGCCAGGTAGTCTTCAAAAGCTAGGAATCAGAGGAACACCACAAGCTGAGGAAGGAGTTGAAGAACCTCCACCTCCAAGAGAACCAACTCCAGTGCCAACATCCAGCATTTATTTGCAAGCTATAGAGTGGTTACTTGAAGTGAAAGCTATTCCAGTTAGTATTAGTATATTTATTCAACAGGGCTTGAGTAGCTCTTACTTAAGAAATTCAAAGTTCATACTAATTGGACACCAGTTATTATATATAAAACATGTATTCAATTTTCACTCATTCTAGATCATTTACATAAGAATGGAAATAAATTATTTGTTGCTTTATCAGAGTGTGAATGTGAGATGGGGGTGTTAAGTTGTAGGAAGGGAAGGGCAAGGCGTTTAATACAAAACTAGACATGACCATCCCACATTCATGTTCTGAAAATGGAACAGATAGTTCATTTGAATTCATATAATTTAATTTCTAGGTGTTGGCTGTCTTGTTTGATCATTCATTTTCACAAATTAACCCTATGAACTCTGATGTCAAAGTTCCAAAATTTCGAATTGCAATTTTTTCCCATGAGGCAACTAGGAATTTAACAATTCAGTCTTGTTTGACAGAGCTTAATGTGCTCTGTCAAACAAGACTGAATTGCTTAAATTTCTAGATACATTATGGGGAAAACTTGAAAGTTGAAGAAATTTTGGTCTTCTGATAAAATAGTGCAGAGGGTTAACAGAAAATAAATGTGTAATCTGACTTCTCTCTGAAGAATAAAATGCTAACACATTCATCATTGAGAACCTGCACTACAACCCCCCCCCCCCCCCCCCCCCCCCCCCCCCGCCCCCTCTCTCAAATTACTTCATATAAGTTTGTTGCTCTTAATCATGTCCTTTGGTATGATGATTGACCAGCATGGAAGAAATGATATCCACAAATCACGGGTATTGTCCACACATTCATCCTATAGTCATGGTCCTGGTAGGTAAAATAGTAAAATGAATGTTTTGCATTATAACTCAGGCATCGGTTGTCTGATTATGATGTCCATTGGAATGGTGATAGACCAGCATTGGGAGACATGATATCCACATATAGCAGGTTTTGCTGTACATTTCTACCTCAGTGATGGCCCTTGTTACACTTAGAAAAACTCTCTGCACAAACGTTATGCATTTTAACTCAGTTATTTGTGTGCAGATTTTGATGTCCTTTGGTATGGTGAGAGACTCGCATTTAGGGAAAAAGGCATCCATGCATACAGACCACAGTTATGCCCTTGTTACACTTATAAAACTTAATGAATGAACATTTTACATTATAGCTCCGCATCGGTTGTTAAGATTTTGATGTCCTTTGGTGTGGTAATTGACCATTCTGGGGAAAGGATATCTGCATATTGCAGGTTCTGTCCATACATTCCACAGTTATGCCCCTTTTTAAACTTATAAAAACTGTCCATTTGAAGTTTTTGCATTGTTTTTTATCCATGGGAATAATGGTATGAATGAAATTTGAATAATTTTTGTATTGCCCATGTTGACAGAGAGGGCATGTAGGAGAGGGCATATGCAATGCTTTGCATTGACAATATTTTTATATTAAAACCAATGCCCAGACTTAGCTGGTGCAACCTCAATATTATTAAGGGCCAAACACAAATTTTGAACCCCCAATCCCCAAAATTGCCATATAATACCGAAAATTAAAAGTCCTATCTGGCCCTCCATACTTTTAGTACATGCAAATGCGCAGTACCCAGGAAGAGACTGGAATTGGTGCCAAGCATCATTCTGTTCTGGCCCAAGTTAGTAAACATTTGAACTGACATTTGTGCAATAAATTCTCATTTTTGAAGATGCCAGACACAAATCAATGATGGTTTTCATGGAATCAACAGTGTAGCAGGATGCTAGAAGTGAATAATGATGGTTTTGGATGTTCAGGGCTGTATCTATAATTTTTATGTAAAATTATTCATGTTTCCCAATATCGAGATATGCTTTTGAACGTCGTCATTATAAAATGACTCCACTGTTGTTTTGTTAGTATTACACACTCTTCCCTCTCCTGAACCCTCCTGTTATACTCCCAAGCTCTTTCAATCTTTGTGGATTATATTTCCACTCGGTGGATTGGATATTATGTCTATATGGTGTATTGTTTGGCGACATGGCATACTGTCTTGATTTCAAGGGATATGTCGATGCCATTTCAGGAGGTATATTCCTTGCAATAGTGCCTTGTTCATCACGTCCCTCTCCATCCTTAGTGGCATCATTGAGTTGGTCAGACGTGAGGGAGCCCTACGTTTTTTATACTTTTCTAGATATCTAACACTAAAGCGTTACGAGACGTGCTGGGTTAAATTGATCATGCTTGCTTTGACTAACTATAAGCTTTTTAGCTGTATTACTCTTTATTGAGAATAGCCGCAGCAGTATAGCTTTGGGAATGGAGCATCAGGTTTCTTTTTCCTGTGGTGAAAAAGGTATTTGTCACTGTTCCAAGCTTTAGTTTTACTGCACCAGTCTTACTTATCTAGCGATTCAAGTAATGTGGGGTGGGTGGGGATATGATTTATTTGTCAACACCCCCTCCCCCTCCACCCCGCCAATAGAGGCAATTACAGGGCAGGATGTAGTTCTCTTCCCATAAGCCTTGTATGCCTTCAATTATATGCATGTCTTTCATTGCTTTTCGATTGGCGGGTAGGTTGTGGTCTAACGGCGACTTCAGGGGCACATCCACTCTTTAGTTGGTTTGTTTCCTGTGGTTGGTCATTCATAAGTTGTATACGAGCATATGATTCCTGAACAGTAACTGTTTTTGGATTCCAAATTCTATCATGAATACATTCGGTTGATATTGCTAGCCTTTGTGTACCTGTGTGGCAGGCATGTCTGTTATCTGGACGACATTCTCCAAATGTGGTAATTAGTCCACTCTGAGAAGTTATGCTCAGAGTTGTCTACTTTTGTTACATCGAATGAGTCTATTCCTCAGGTTAGTCACATTAACGTTGTTTTATTCCTTAAGTTTCCTGGTTATATTTTGTATTGCTCGGTCATGCTGTTGATACAGCTGTATTCAGACGAGGGTAAATGTAAATGCGGGATTCTGTTGATTGCGTGCATAATATGTATTTATCATTAGGCAGACGTATTATTGATTAGATTCTCTTAAATTCTTGCTCTGCGTTAGTATAGAGCTTATGAGAATTGTGGGGTGAGTTGGATCAGTTATGAAGTTTCCCACAGGCCATCTATGCATACGTTCTCTATTGTTGGCTTCATTATTCAGAGTGGTATATTCTTTCTCCGAACAGTCATTTGTTTTAACATGTCTAGGGAACAATGAATTATTTGCCCAGGTCTGTGACATTTTTTTTTTTAATCATATCCTGTTCCAGGTTCTGAATCCAGTCAACCAGAAGCAGTACACAAGGGGAATCCTATTCTCATAGATTGAACGGTTACAATTTGGAAGTTCATTATTGGAATAAATTGTACACCTGAACATGGTCGCCTGCTGGTTGACTCCAAAGCGTATAAGTTCTATCAGATAACTTTCCATTGGGATTCAATTGGACAAGTTTAAGGTTGTACATATTAATTAATATCACCGGTTATCGGCCTATCTACGTATTCCAGATGAGGCATACATTTAGAAGTTTGCGATTTTAATAACCGGGATCGCCACGATATAGCCTTAGCTGCTGATGTGGCATTAGGCACCAATATAATAGTAATTAATAATCGGGAGCCTTTAGGTAAGTATATATATTATTCTGTACCACTTTTTCACTGATTCCAGGCCGCTTCCCTCTTTGTTTTGAAGATTATTCCTTCAAAAAAAAAAGGGTGGGGGGGGGGGGTGATTTCTCTTTACCTCTTCTGGCCTTATATTAAGTGTGTAACTATGAGTGAAGCTGTTATTGTCTATAGATTATTCTGATCTTATGTACAGCCATGACTAGATTTGATGAAAAATTCATCTACCTTTAACTTGAGAAATCATTGGTGAAAAAATACATTCAATTTACAGGGGGAAAGTTTGATTAAATGACCCCATATTGCACTTATTTTAGTGGTAAGAGAAATCCTGTTGTGGGCAAGAATATCCTCCATCAGCTTGCAAAGAGATAATCTGTTTTGTTATAATACATAAAGAAACATCTGAAGGCACTGTTCAATAATTCATCACAAATCTAATTTATATACACCAAATTGCAAACCATTGAAAGAGTAAAAAACTAGTGAATAGCCTCTTAAGTAAATAAGTGCCCCTCAGGACTTCAGTAAATCCATAATCTTTGCTTGAAGTTCAAACACTGAGATTGTTCAAAAGGCCCCACAAAGTAGATCTTCTGTTTCTCAGTCCATTTTTTGTAACATAGAAGGTGGCAGCTATTTTTTTATTTTATTTTTTATTTTTATAATTATTTCTTTGCCACCAAAAGTTCATGTTCTTGGTTGTTTTATGTTTTAGGCCTCATAATCTTAGAATAGCATGGGTGGTGTATTTTGTCCCTGGAGTGCAAGAAGGCTTTGCAATGCTAAATCATTGCAAAGCCTTGTTGCACTCGAGGAACAAATTTATCAATTTTATTAACTTGAGTAAAATATTAGACAAAAACCATTTAATTTTTTTTTTTTAAATTTGCATTGATTATGAAAAGAGAGCATTAAACAGCCAAAAGGACCATGCAGGAGAGCCTGAGAAACAGATTTTTTAATTTTTTATGCCAAACCTGGCTGTGAGTATAAACCACAGAGTGCCTCTCTGTTCAGTACTAGTAAAGCCATGATTGTGGATTCAAGAACTGAGGTAATTAATCTCCCTTCGATGAGTAATTTAGGCCACACAAAGTAGATGTTCTGTTTCTCAGACCAAGTTTTGTAAAATTGCATGTGGGCGAGCGGTTTTTTATTTTATATTTTATTTTTGTAATTACTTCTTTGTCATCAGAAGTTCATATTCTTGGTTTATTTTATGTTTTAGGCCTCATAATCTGCAGAATAGCAAGGGTGGTGGTGTATTTCTTCCCTTGGGTGCAACAAGGCTTTGCAATGATTTAGCTAAAGCATTGCAAAGCCTTGTTGCACTCAAGGGACAAATTTATCAATTTTATTAACTTGTGTAAAATATCGGACATAAACCATTTAATTTTTATTTTTTCAAGTTTGCATTGGTCATAAAAAGAGAGTATGCGGCAACCAAAAGGAGCATGCGGGAGGGCCTGAGAAACAGATTTTTAATTTTATTAAGCCTTACTTCACTTTCTTTTTGTTATATAGTTTACAGAGAGAGCCCTTGCTCACGAATTGCTGACACCGATGGGTGGACCAACATCTACATATCATATAGCATTTGCTCAGCTTCAACTTCAGAAAAAAGAATATGAGCTGGCAGAAGAAAGTCTGAATGAAGCAGTACAGAGTGACTTCCAGGTGAGTTTGGAAACTACTCACTTTTTTATTCCATATAAACCCGAGTTCTGGGTAAGATTTTTGTATAAAGGGTGTTAAACCCAATGTGCTCAAATGTCAAAGTAATGTACTAATGTAAGTGAAAGCTCTTATGCTGTGACTACAGTTACAGCACAACAGCTTTCATCTCATAAGCTGTCATTGATAGAAGGAGTTCGCACATTATTTGACTTCACGCCATATTGAGGGGAAGATAGGTGTTTTTCACTAAGGTTCCAGCAATCCAGTTGTATAGAGATCATTGTCCTGACCTTACATTTTGTAAGAAGCACACATTAAGTACCGCAAAAGAACATTTTACAGACAGTTGTAGAGGCAGTTGCAAGTATACTTTGAACTGTTTTTCTTGCTATTAACTCAAAATTTAGAATCTATAACAAATATCAAATAATGCAACAAATGGCACATTCCTCATCTTGTGACACTCTTTACTTAACGTGAAAAGCAGATGACATTTGAAAACAAAATTCTTGAATAACTAATTTTTTTCATTTTTTGTCTCAAAAACATAGGTTATGACCCTTCATTGGAACGAGCATGATGAGCTCATTCCAAAGAGGAGTCATAACCTATGTTTTTAATACAAAAAAAGAAAAAATAATGAAAATTAATTGGCGATTTTTGTGAATAGCGCTGGCCGGTTTTGGCCGTTACGTTGGGAAAAAGGGTAAACAAGCACTTTGGTTACAAAAAGTCAACATACATTGTGACAAAGCCTGGAAATAAGCAGACTGTCATCTGCAGAATGAGGTCCCCAGAGTGTGAATTTGGTGATGTGCTACCCTGCACAGCAGACTAGCAGTACTAAATTTACCTTCTGCAAACCTCAATCTGAATCAAGGTCGTAGGTCTAGACAGAAAGAGGTACCCAGAGGATAAATTGGGGGATTCTAACCCACTCTATGGGGTAGTATTGGCAAATTAACCCTCTGCAAATGACAGATTGCTTATTTCAAGGCTTATGTGACAGATAAAAAGGCAATGACTGTTATTCATTAAATGACTTCTTGGGATTCACACTACATGCTCCAAATCTATCTTGTGTATAATGCATTTGTTTTCTGTAGAACATTTTTATTTTTATAAATTTTTTATGCAAATAAACTATGAAGATCTATGTGCACATACCTCTCTCTGCAGCAACTGAATGTTGTTCCAACAGGAAGTTGTCCATTGGCATTGTCCAGTATGTTAGACAAATTTAAAGGTGATTACAATTTTTATTGTATTGCAGAGTCCAGATGGTTGGGCATTGATGGGTCATGTGAAGTATTTAACTGGTGATACTAATATGGCTAGAGACTGTTATGAGAGAACCATATCATTTGTTGGTGATGCCTCTGAAATGCACATTATTTACCTGCGACTTGCATCCATATACCTTCAAGAAGGAAGGGTGAGTAATTCATATTTTCTAATATATTATAAGTATTGACACCATTCAAATTTTCTGGGTTTTTTTTCCTACTTTTGCTTAACCCTTTACCCAACACAGACGATATCAAAATTTATTATTTTAAATATAATTTTTTAAATTTTAAAAAAAATTTCAACAAAACCATATCATGTGACCCCTCGTTGGAACGAGCTCGATGAGCTTGTTCCAACGAGGGATCACATGAAATGGTTTTGTTGAAATTTTTTGAAAAATAATATTTTTTCAACTGCTGAATTTGCATATTACGTGGGCGGATGCGGCCGTTTCGTTGGGTAAAGGGTTAAAAAACGTAGTATCTTACCCTTGAGCTCATTCTAATGAGGGATCAAAAGCTATGTTTTTCGGGAAAAAAATGAACATTTTTTAGTAAATAAAGGAATTAAATAGGCTCAACCTCACAAACTCTTCAATAGGAGAACTGTCTGTCATAGTCAGAGAGCTGTGAACGTAAGTTGCAAATCTACTAATTAGTCCTAATAAAACTGGTTGTCCCTTGGGTAAAGGTGGCAGCAATTTCAATTGTCCATTCAGAATTTTGGTTGTCCCAGGACATTGTGGGTGCCTATTGTGAGCTCTGATCTGCACTTGATGTTGATTCAGGAGTACCAAGTTTCAAACCAATATCTTAAGAAATGTAGTACAGTGGAGCCCACTTATATGGATATCTCTTAATTGTATATCTCTGTTAATTGAATATAAAATCCAAACACAAAACCATTTCCCATACCTTTAGTGCAAATTTGACTTGTTAATTGAATATGGGTTAAAGAGTATACTCCTGTTATTTGAATAAATAATCTTGCAATATGTCAGAGAAATTATCAAGACAATCACTGAAATCACCTTGTTTGTAGACTGATTTGGCCTCAGTAAATAAAATACAGGTATTTAATCTATTATATTTTGTTTGACAGAGCTCTGTGAGCTCAGTTTATCTCTAAAATACAAAAAAGTCCCTGTTAATTGAATATTCCTATTAATCAAATATTTTTTACTTGCAAAGTGGCTCTTCAATTAAGAGGGTTCCACTGTAGTTCACTTTACAAGATTTTACAACAGGAGAGTTCAAGAGCAATAAATCTTTAATGGTTGATTCAAGGCCTCTGATGAGTACACACACATACAAAACCAGCCAGGCTATAATTTACACCTGGGTTAGTGCCAGTATTAGCTTCCCTTGGGTATCTTATACCAGTTGTTCATAGTTGATTGAAGGCCCAGCAAAATTATGTGCTGCATGTGTGCACTGTTTGTTTATCATGTATACTGAATTTCCAGCCACTATCTAAAGAAATGGAGAGGAGATTTTCTCCATGAAATTTTATTGCCATACTATTACAGCTGTGGAATTCAAGGGCAATAACACTGTAATACATGAATCGAGCCACAGTAAATTTATGTCGAACACATCTGCACTTGTTATTGATAATTCACATGAAGTTTTAACTCAACATTATCTTAAGAAATGTGGAAGTTGTTTGCTCCAAAAGATTTTGCCACACTATTTCTTAACAACTGTAGAATTCAAGGGCATTAACTCTGTAACTCTGTAAGTGACACACAGCTAATTAATGCCACATGCATCTGCATTTTGAATTTTGATGTTGCATTTCAACCAAATCTCAGGAAATGTGTAAGTGGTTCATTCCAAAAGATTTCAGTGGACCAGCTGACCAAACAAACAACCACCAGATGCAGTGACGCCTATATACCACCTCAGTCTTTGAGTTGGAAGTTTTGTTAATTGAATAATCCTGTTAATTGAATATAAATTCCCAACACAAAACTATTTATTATACCATTACAAATTTGACCTGTTAATTGCATGTAGGTTAGAGAGTAAACTCGTCATGAAATAAAAAAATCTTGTAAAATTACCCTAACATTCACCAAATTCTCCTTGTTCATAGACCTATTTGGCCTCAGTACATCCAATACAGACATTCAATCTATTGTATCTTGTTTGACAGAGCTCATAGAGCTCTGTCAAACAAGATATAACTAAATAAATGCTCAGTTATCTATTTATTTATTCGGGTTTAACAACACTTTTGACAGCCAGGGGCACCTCATGTCGGACAGTTTTATGGGAGGAGGAAGCCAGAATACATGGGGAGATCCACTGAGCTGCAGCGAGCAACTGTACGACTCCTCAACAAACTATCTCCCCACAAGCAGGGTTATTGGTTGAAGACAAGTGTACCATTGACATGCAGTACCCCTTAGTACACAGCACTACCATGCCCCCACATGGGCAATCAAGATTAAGTGACTTGCACAAGGACACAACACAGTTACCCCTGCTGGTACCAAACCAATGACCTTTAAGTTTGAAGAAGTCCAATGCCATAACCACTGTGCCACCACGCTCCTTCGGTTATCTATAGAATACAGGAAAGTTACAAAATCCCTGTCAATTGTTTGCTTTTGTTAAGTGAATAATTTTCACTGGCAAAGTGGCTATTCATTTAACAGATTTCTGCACTATTGCTGCTGATAACCACTAACTGAGCTCCTCTCTTAACCCTTTAGCTAACAAACTGGGTAAATATCCAGCCAGCATTAACCATAAAATTCTTCACATTTAATTGTAAAAAGCAATTTAATCCTGAGACAGCTTATGAACCCCTAATTAGATTAAGTTTGATGCTCTCACAGCAAAGAGGGGGAAAAAGCAATGTATTTTAAACAAAGATATCATTTTTTAATTTATTTAATAATATTTTTGCATATGTCATCCTCTGTGTGTGTTAGATTAAGGTTTAAAATGCTGGGACATATACAAGTTCATGTTTTCTATCAAGCTATAAAAAAAAGTTAGTTTTTCAATCCACAATACATTAGATAATGCCATACAGGGTCCCTGGGTCATTCCACTGGAATAATACCAAATACCATTCTACCCAGACCTGGCTGAGAAGAGACTACAGATTTCTAAAAGATAACAGAACAGACTGACTCAACTTGGTTCAAGAAAAGTTTGTCATGTATATCCATAGAACTAAATCCATATTCCAAGTGTTGTCTCTCCTCTCATAAACTTTCACATCTAGTCATTTATACTGCTGGTAATGGTTATCAAAGGTGTACCTAAAAATATATTCCTGATATTTATCAGGCTGTATAATCAATGCTTTTTAGTTAAATTGGTTCTATTACATCTTACTGAAGGGGGGTGCGGTGGCCCAGTGGGTAGAGGTGCAGGCTGCAAGCCTCGGTTGGAATCCCACCTTGTCTTCAACCAATGCTAACCCTGCTTGTGTGGAGTTAGTATGTTGGGGGAGCTGACAGTTGCTCGCCATTGCTCAGTGGTTCTATCCAGGTACTCCGGCTTCCTTCACCCGTAAAACTGTCACGGTCATGATAAGCCATTGTGCAGAAATAATATGTGACCTTAAACACCAATAAATAAATAAATAAATAATCTTACTGAAGATGTGTACAGCGGAACCCTGTTAATTGAAGAGCTATTTTACCAATGAAAATTATTCAGTTAACAGGAATTGTGTCACTTTCCTATATTCTAGATATAAACTTGGCATTTATTCTATTGTATCTTGTTTGACAGAGCTCCCTGAGATCTGTCATACAAGATATAATAGATTAAATGCCTGTATTGGATGTACTGAGGCCAAATAGGTCTATAAACAAAGGAAAACTAGGGAGAGTCAGAGTTATTTCTCGACAGGTTACAAGATTTGTTAACAGGAGTTTACTCTATAACCTATATTCAATTAACAGGTCAAATTTGTATTAGAGGTATGGTAAATGGTTTTGTATTGGGAAATTATATTCAATTAACAGGGTTATCCATTTAAATCGGCTACACTGTATAAGAATCTATGAATTGGAACAAGTGGGCAAAAATAGAACCAACAATCATTCTCCTTTTTTGCATTTCCATAATGTTTGATATTGAATCTTCTATCATCTGATCAGAATTTTCAGCCTGAATCAGATAAGTATAGCCAATATTCTTTTCAATATATCCACTTACCATGAATGAAAGATTAAATATTCAAGAAATTTCAGAAGGAGATTTTAGATTTCTTGCAATCTTCAATGTTTTATGTTGTGATTTTGATTTGCAATTCAAACTTATTATGAAGTTTATTCTCTATTTTTTGTAGTTTCAAGATGCAAAACAAACTTTCTTGTTAGCATGTAAAAGATCTCCTTCCTGTGTCTCCTGGTTGGGAGTTGGTATTGCCTGTTATAGGGTGAGTATGCATAATATGATAATACACAAGGTGTGAGGAGGAACCCCAAAGCATGCAACATATGAGATTGTATAAAATATTTCATTCCACAATCATTCCCCTGAAAAACTTTCTGCTATGGAATTCTGCAATTGTGTAAATTTTTATACTGTACCAATGACCCAGACATAGCTGGTGCTAACTCTTAAAATATAGGGCCAAACACAAATTTTGCCCCCCAATCCCCAAAATTTGCATCTAAAACCAAAGAAAACATGTCCTGAGTGGCCCTCCACACTTCACCTCTACTGCGCATGCGCAGTGTCAAGGACGTTCCGAAATTGGCGCCATTAATCATTCTAAGTTTGGCCCTTCATCAGTTAACATCTGACTGATCTTTGTGCTTGTAAATCTCAGTTTAAATGATGCCAGACACATAAATATTAGTGAAATGGTGATTCTAAGGAGGATAGAGAAGGAGGAGAGGAAAAATGTGTGACAGAATATTATCAGGGCTGTAACTTAAAATTTTTTAATGAAATTATGTTAAGTTACCTATTTTCGAGGCAGCAGCCATTTTGTTGTCATTCTGATTATTTAGTTACACTGATTTTTCAGTGTTTTCCTCTCTCCCTGTCCTTTAAGTCCCCCCTTGCTATTCTCCCATGCTTTTGGCATAGTTTTTGTAATTATTATTACTAAAATTTCTTGGGAGTTTTAGCTGAATAACAGAATGAATTCTGTTCTTTTCCCCATGTTTACGTCTTCACCTACGGGTGGTTAGGCGTTGTGTTCTGCATCTTCCATCTGATGTTCTGCAGTTTCTTCCCTGGAAGTCTCTGTTTTGCATCAGATAGTGTATTTTTGGTAACTGATTCCGGGCCTGGGTGCCTGGAGTCTTATTTTAGTGTTTTTACATTCATTGTTTACATTTACAACAGCCCTCTGTGTGAGGGGGGGATTTCTGGAAAATAATATCTTGATGTTATTTTAATCATAACTAGATACATTATTATTGTTCGTAAGTGTTGAATAAATTGTTTAAAATATTTTTAAAATTTTTGTCCACACTTAGGCTTGGGATCCATTGGGGCTCAACGTTACTTTTCAGAAACTTGGGCTGTTCTGAAAAAATATTTTTTCAAAATATTTTGATTTCAGTTATTTTTTCTATATTAATGGATCATATTATTATTATGTATTTTGATTGCCAGGGGTTAGTGCGAGTACCAGGACTTGTTTTCTTTTCACATTGAAAGGATATTGATCAATTGTAATAAGAGGAAGTCTTCCTCTGACTTTTATAATCATTCTATATGTGGTCAATGTACTCGCATTAACTCCTGTTCTGTATCGTATGATTTCGATGACAATATGGGAAGCATACGTCACAGTATGTTATTGGGGAATTGGACACTCCGGTCCTTTCCCCGCAGGGTCACTCTACTTTATCAATTTCTATTTCAGACGATCAAGATTAGGGTGATGTATCTGTGATGTCTTCCAACAGTGTGCCTCTGTCGTCACAATTAATGAAGGGCTAGCGGAAAAGTGCTCATGTAAATACGCCAATTGCCTAAGAGGACCCTAGTAGGTTCGACGGCCTTTGACGTCCGCTAGCTCGCCCGGTGTAGCATCCATTCACCGAATGGTTCCGCAGCCGGGTTCGTCCGTTGCGGTCTAGAAGGAATTTTGGGGTGATGCGAGCACTATAAATCAACCAAATGCACACCCAGTGACAGCGGATCAGAGGGAGAACGGAGGAAGCCTTTTAGTCCGGTTCATAGCTCGTTCTGGTCCATCCGGACGGCGAGCGAGAGAGGCCCCTCTCTCGTACAACAACATCTGGCCCCAGATGTTGTGGTACAAAATGTTTCGCATTCGGAGCATACGTCCGTCGCTCGGGATGCTCCGACATATAGTCAGTCCGGAGTAGACTCAATAAGGCTTCCTCATTCTCATAGTAGCGCACACGACCGCTCTTGGCTACGTGACCTCCGATATCCAGTCAGCTTCGCCAGTCAGAGAATCATCGGCGACCAGGTCACACCATTCGGTAGCCAGGGATACGAGGCCTGCAGACTCCGGACGTTCGCATAGGAAGGTGTGCGGGAGTCAACGTACACGGAGCTTCCGGCGGCAATGCATCGTAAGACCGCTACTGCACAGGCCTCGGGAACGGACGTGCTTTCTTAAATAGCACAGTTTATCGCAGCATCCCAGCATCAACTGAATCTGTCGCATATTTTTTATCCGACGATGCTGGGTTGGGACGCTCCGCGGAAGCGGGTACAGACGTCCGAAAATTTCATCCGGTCTGACGGGATACCGAAAGGATTTCGAGCTTTCCCTTTCGGAACAACATATGCTGTTGTGTATGTCATCTGACTTGGTCTTCTACAGCTTCTTTCGTCGGCCCAGTATGCTGCGATGCCGGATAAGAAACTGATAGCGTCGGTGGACTTAGAAATTTTTGGTTCGGTTCAGGGACATCGTCCCTCAGTTCCGACATAGTCCAATAATGTCACACAAACTTTCGAATTATTGAACGACGCTATATATATTATTATTATATGCTTGCTATAACCAAGCATTTCTGGTTTCTTGTTCGCAAAGTTACGGAGATGTCTTTCAAAAGTGTGCCTCTGTCGTCATAGTTAATGAAGAGCTAGCGGCAGTAAGTGCTCATGGAATATGTCTATCGCCTAAGAGATCCCTTGTAGGATCGACGGAGTGACATTCGCTAGCTCACCCGGTGTAGCGTGCATCTATCGAATGGTTCGGCTGCCGGGTTCGTCCGTTGCGGTCTAGGAAGGAGATTTGGGTGATGCGAGCACTTTAATTACTTTAGTACTCACCCAGTGATGGCAGATTGAGGACAGATCGGAGGAAGCCTGTTAGTCCGGTTCCTGGCTTGTCCAGGTCCGTCCGGGCTGTGAGCGAGAGAGGTCCCTCTCTCGTCCAACAACATAGGGGACCGCATGTTGTGGTTCAGATATTTTACATTCGGAGCATACGTCTGTCGGTCGGGACGCTCCGTTATATTGACAGTCCGAGAGACTGTCCATAATGCTTCCTCATCCTCACAGCAGGGCACAAGACCGCACATTGGCTACGTGACCTCGAGTATCCGATCAGTTTCGTCATTCAGTGATTCCACGGCGAATAGGTCACGCCATCCGGTAGCCAAGGGACACGAGGCCTATACACTCCGTTCGCTCGCATATTGGTAGTATGCACGGGGTAACGATCACGGAGCTTCCAGCGGCAATGCATTGTAGGACCGCTTCTCCTTAGGCCTCAGTGACGGACGTGCTATCCGAGTTAGCACAGTTGTTTCGCAGCATCCCAGCAATCGACAATTTCTTGGTCGAATCAGGAATTATCCGACGGCGCTGGGTCGGTGCGGTCCGCGGTTGCATCAGGTACGGACGACCGAACGCTTTATAGGGTCCGACAGGATGGCGAAAGGGATTCGAAAGATTTCGAGTTTTCCCTTTCGTAGTATCGGAAGCTGCCATTTATATCTTCTGGCATTATCTTCCAGTGATTGTTATTTCGGACTACATTGCTGCGATGTTGGATAAGAGACTTATAGCGTCATTGGACTCGGAATTTTGAATCGGTTCTGGGACATTGTCCCTGACTTACCGACGCAGTCCAATAATTTCATTACAACATGTGTTTTATTTTTCGACGCTATATATGAATACAAGCCTGCTACCAAGCATGATAGTTTAGTTTCTTGTCCGCGTTGCTCATTTCTGCCGTTTTATCATTTATTCGAATAGTTTATTTTGGCAGAGCAGGGCATACCGAGAGTTCATATGCGTCTAGACGGTGTGGTTAAAGACTGGAAATATTCTTTTTCGCCGTCTATGTCTTTTCCAACCTCAATGTTGGAAACGACAATGATGTCTAGTAGACTTAACTTAGACGCTTTATCATACGTAATCCACCTTACTGAGGCGTTATCATTACGTCTTCAAGAAAAGATTTACGGGATTTTATTCTCAATCTGATTTCTTTTGAGGGCAGTAGTTTGTTCACGTATAACTCCGCCCTTCAGTGGCTGATTGGAGTTGGTTAGATGTGACGCAGCGCTAGCTACATCCACGCGCGTGGATAGTAAGGTTAAGAACTCTCTCAGAGTCGCTTCGTTCTCGGAGAAGCTTCTCTTCAACGGCAACTTTTCAGCAATCCATGAATTGCTCGATTTTCACGTTCTCTTGTCTATCTAGTGTTACAAGAGATTCAGACTGGGGCAAACATTCGGTGGTTGACTCAGAGAGTGCCACTGCAGTTGCCGGACCCGAGTGTTGCAGTTATGACGGTTGCCAGTCAAACAGATTGGGATATAATATTGATCCCAACGGATTCGAAGTGCCAGGGTCTTTGGGTTCCGCAGTCTCTTAGCAACCAATTATCTTCCGCGGAATAATGTTTTTTAGGCTTGCTTTATGTCATTGCATGAACATTATTCAGAAACGCATGCCCAAATCCTGTCCGTTAATTTGACAGTAGCGGCGTATCTCCGGAACCAGGGAGGCACTCATTCGTTTCCGTTATTCAATTTAATGGAAAGAATCCATCTGTTGGTTATAGTACACCAAGTTCTGTTTCGGTCCGTCATATTCCGGGTCGTCTGATTGTTTTACCGGACTCCCGTTCACTTAGGGGTCGCTTGTTGCTGTCAGAATGGACTCTCAACAAACAAGTATTCAATCAGATTTGCTATCTATGGGAGCGCCCAATGATGATTTATTTACGACACAGCTTGCTAATCAATTGCAGACGTATGTGTTGGCTTGTCCGGATCTCTGAGCTAATGTTGTTAACGCTCTATTGATCTATAGGACGGAATGATAGGATACGCGTATCCTCCGGCGCTGTTGTTTCAGCAGGTATTGCTAAGATAAACAACCACAATACATTTCTGTTGATAGCATCTCTATCTTCACAGAGACCATGGGTAATTTACTCTGTTGTCTACTGTGGGACTTAACGTGAAATCTTCCTCAATGAGAGGATCTTTTTTCGCTGGGTAAATCGTGTCATCTTTATCACAACCCGCTAGGTCGCAACCTTCACATATTCCATTGTGTGGTCCGTATTGCATTGTAAGCATTGTACTGGACGAGCTTTGGACGCGATTTCTTACTATAGGAGATCCTCTTCTTCGCTATTCTATGCGGCTAAAGTAGAGGCTCTTCCGTCGTTCGTGTAGGGATCATTATGTTCATATTGTTGATCCCTCCATACTACTCATTGCAACTTTTTAGTATTCTTGTTTGACAAGATCTACTGCAGCCTGTTCTTATTAAGGTTATAGGTTTATGTTACCTCATACCTATGCATTCTAGGATAGTTTACAATTGAGTCTTATGTCTCTTTATCTAAGTCAGTTAGTAACTTTTTGATAAATAGACTTAGAATCTTTAGATTAAATTCCTATATGGAATTTAACTTCGGTTCTTATTTAGCTAAGTAATCATTTGAGCCTCTGGAAACAGTAGTTTTCAAATTCTGACCTTTTAGACAGTAATTCTGTTGGCTTCTCTTTTACTGAAGAGTCAGTGAGTTTCATGCACTATCGATGGATGATTTTCACTTTTGTAGTTTCGGATTCACTACTTCCTTTACTATTTAGGTTGGATTTTTGCATAAGAGTTAGGCTCCTAATTTCCGGAACCTATTGTTATTAAGGTCCTTCCGTCTTCGTACGGGCATAGGCCTTTACTCTCTCCGGTTAGAGTTTATGTATTTATAAACAGATATCTGTTTATTTCTGCGGGCGTAAGCTTCTTCTGTCTTTGATGCCTAATAGAAGGACGTTACGCTCCATTCTATTGCTAATGGATTCTATTAACTATCGGTACTGCTTATGGTATATCATTGACTCAGCAGTTGTGCTTAAGATTTCGGCTCATGAAGTAAGAGTTCTTCTACATCTTGGGCTTACATTAATAGTGTCGCTATTATAGATTTTTGAGGCTGCTCATTGCGCTCAGCCATCCACATTCATGAATTTTTATCTCAGAAATATCGAGTCCATTTCTGGAGGCCTCTATTGTTAGGTCTATTATCTACTGCTCAGAATGTCATTCACTTAACAGTTGCTACTATAGCTAGGTAGGCTGTCTGTTTCGGCAGTGACTCCGTTCTGCTGCCCTCTTCGCTCTGGGCTATTTGACCCAGGGCAAGAAAAAGGGGGGGGGGGTGTTCCCTTGGGTCACCTGTTTTACTATGAAAACAAGGGGATACCTCCTCCGGAGTTAGTAATTCTGAGCTGTTATTGGGATGGTTGTTTAGTGAGAAGTTTATGTTTTAAAAATTCATTCAAGTCTTAGTTTTTAAAGTATAGCTTTTGAATATTGCATGTGTCAACGGACATGATTATGCAATCCTCAGACACTTTTAAGAAGTATAAGAGTCTCTATTCTCTAAACTTACTTTATTTATTGGCTTACTTTAAAAATTATTAGTATAAGGATTATATTGGATATTAATAGAGTACATGGATGTATGATGCTCAATTTTGGAAGGTGTTGTATCTTTCTAATTTATCATAAATAAGAAAGATACATGTAAGGCCTATTACTTCTTTTTCCCTAGAGGGGATGACTCTATTTATATTATTGAGCGTATTCCATCTTGCTCTATGTCCTTGGCCCTCCAGCCTTTTTACTATTCAGCTATGTCTGGGTCATTGGTACAGTATAAAAATGTTAAAAAATTTATAGTAATTTCTATATTTTTTATACTTACCAATGACCCAGACGGGGATGGCCCTCCCAGGAGTTGGGAACTCTTGCCTCCCCGCTGAGTACATAGCGCTTACCAGGCACTGGTTATTAGAATGATTAATGGCGCCAATTTCGGAACGTCCTTGACACTGCGCATGCGCAGTAGAGGTGAAGTGTGGAGGGCCACTCAGGACATGTTTTCTTTGGTTTTAGATGCAAATTTTGGGGATTGGGGGGCAAAATTTGTGTTTGGCCCTATATTTTAAGAGTTAGCACCAGCTATGTCTGGGTCATTGGTAAGTATAAAAAATATAGAAATTACTATAAATTTTTTAACTTTTATCATACATACACAGAGCCTCAATCACCGAGAGCAACATAAAATAAAGTGATTCGTGTGGAATAAAATCCTTTGGTGATCCTTATTCAAATTTGTTAAGGTGTTATATAAGTAAGAGAAATTTGTTTACTTCGAAATTCCCACAAATTCAAATTAAATATGGTATTGCCTGTTATAGGGGGAGTATGCACATAAATTGAGGTCGTTAAAAAGTGTGTGAATGATTGTTTCTTCAATCATTCTTCCCATAAGAAACAGGACGACTTTTCATTCATCTATATGATTAAACTCAATAACAAGAGCTCAGCTAAACAGTAATTCTTCCCAAACCATGTTCTTCTTTATAAAATGATAAAACGTATTCATCAGATAGTTGCATCTAAGTACTTAATTCTTACGAAATGCACCTCAAAAGAAATCAGCGACACTTGTCTTTTTCAAATTTCCCAGATGCCATACAATTAAGAAAGGACGATAGTTTTGTTTACATTGGCATGGCAGGGGTTCGAACCCACGCCGAGAGAGTTTCCTTCGGCGCCAACCGCCTAGCGAAACAATTTTGAACCACGCACACCACTCGGCCACCGACAGACCCCCAAAAAGGAATGCTAGTTAACCAAGTATATATGAGGCCAGTACAGAACAAACAGAATGCTCAATTATTTAATTATTCATCAGATAGTTGCATCTAAGTACTTAATTCTATGAACTGCACCTCAGAAAAAATCAGTGACACTTGTCTTTTTATGTGTACCCATACTACGTATGGTACACATAATGCCGGCATCCGGGGTGACCATCCGTCGTTCGTCCATCCTTTGTCCGTCCGTCTGTCTGTCCGTCCGTCTGTCCATCCATCCGTCCATCTGTCCGTCTGGCATCCATATCCATTTCTTTGGCATTCGATAACTTGAAAAATATTGCTTGGATTGTCAAGTTACTTTATATTTGTGTTCAGGTTGCTGATGTGCCAAGCTGTATAGTTTTTGGTGTAAATCGGATAATCTGATCCTGAGATACTAACCCTTTATCCTTCAAATTGAAAATTTCTCCAATCCCTTTGGCATTCGATAACTTGAAAAATATTGCTTGGATTGTCTAGTTACTTTATATTTGTGTTTAGGTTACTGATTTGCAGAGCTGTATAGTTTTTGGTGTAAATCTGATGATTTGATCCCGAGGTATTAACCTTTATCCTTCAAGTTGAAAATTCCTTCAATCCCTTTGGCATTCGATAACTTGAAAAATAGTGCTTGGATTGTCTAGTTACTTTATATTTGTGTTCAGGTTACTGATGTGCCAAGCTGTATAGTTTTTGGTGTAAATCTGATAATTTAATCCTGAGATATTAACCCTTTATCCTTCAAATTGAAAATTCCTCCAATCCCTTTGGCATTCGATAATTTGAAAAATATTGCTTGGATTGTCAAGTTACTTTATATTTGTGTTCAGGTTACTGATGTACCGAGCTGTATAGTTTTTGGTGTAAATCTGTTATTTTGATCCTGAGATATTAACCCTTTATCCTTCAAATTGAAAATTCCTCCAATCCCTTTGACATTTGATAACTTGAAAAATATTGCTTGGTTTGTCAAGTTACTTTATAATTGTGTTCAGGTTACTGATATGCTGAGCTGTATAGTTTTGGGTGTAAATTTGATAATTTGATCCGGAGATATTAACCTCCTTTATCCTTCAAATTGAAAATTCCTCCAATCCCTTTGGCATGAGATAACTCAAAAAATATCAATCCGATTGTCATGTTACTTTATATATTTATTCAGGTTACTGATGTGCTGTGCTGTGCTGTAGAGCTTTTTTTTTATGTAAATCTGATAATTTGCTCCAGAGATATTAACCCTTGATCCATCAAATTAGACACTCCTCCAATCCATTTCTATATGTACCCATACCTTGTATGGTGTACATAATGTCAGCATCCGTGGTGGCCCTCCGTCATACAGCTTTCTACTAGTTGCGCATATGGGTACACATCTGACGATTTCATCGGCCTATTTTTCAAATTTCCCGGATGCCATAGAATTAAGAAAGGATGCTGGTTTTGTTTACATTGGCATGGCGGCAGTTCGAACCCAGGCCGAGAGAGTTTACTTCGGCACCAACTGCCTAGTGAAACTATACCGAACCATGCACACCACTCGGCCACCGGTGGTGGTGGCCGAGTGGTGTGTGTGGTTCAGTATAGTTTTTGAATATATATTTTTGTGAATAGTGCTGACTGAGTGTAGCCACTACATTTAGTAACCAGTTAACTGTTTAACCCCTCCCTTGCCCCCCTCACCCTCCCCCCCATCTCCCCCAACTGTCATTGGCATACATAAAAGACTTCTGAAACCAATAGTCAAGAGTTTTTTCAGTTACAGTTCTTTTAAAGCAAAGTCTTTTCATCATAAGAAAAAAGAGGTTTTGAGTCACAGACCAACCCATCTGTACCCATCTAGTGTATGGAAAACAATTTGCATACCCTATCCTTGATTGAGTGGCAATTATTGTGAATAGTGCAGGCAGATATGTTAGTTAGGTAAAAGTTAAATTTTCTATGATTTTGTTTTTTTTATTTTCAGCTGGGGGAGCTTTTAGAAGCAGAAGATGCATTGTCAGAAGCCAACATATTGAATAATGTTGATCCTGAAGTGTGGGGATATCTGGCATTGGTCTGTCTGAAGACTGGTCGACAGTTAGAAGCTGAGCAGTCATACAAATATGCATTGAAGGTGAGTGAATTCGGCATTTGCTGAATGTAACAGTGAGAACATATAAAGGTTTGTTACATTCATTTATTTATGTCAATCCATTTGTATCTGTCAAACCAAGAATAGTAACACTCATTAACAAGTTTATTTGACCACAAATATGGACATCTTTAGGACACTATTAATCCTTTACCCAACATAATGGCCAGCGCTATTCACAAAAAGCGCTAATTAATTTTCATTTTTTGTCTCCAAAATATAGGTTATGACCCCTCTTTGGAACGAGCTCATTGAGCTCATTCCAATGAGGGGTCATAACCTATGTTTTTGAGACAAAAAGTGAAAAAAATTAGTTATTCAAGAATTTTGTTTGCAAATGTTGTCTGCTTTTTATCTTGGGTAAAGGGTTAAAAACTGGTCCAGTTGTATTATTTTTTGTCACCATAATTTGTTTACATGTCTTTGCCTTGTTACAATGTATAAGAGAGAGCCTATAAGCACTCTCGCATAAATTATAACAAGGCAAATCCATACAGACAAAGTAATTTCACTGCAAAGATAATATGAAGCATCTCCATTAAACATGAAGCCTCAGTTATGGTACCTGGACTTCCAGCACTCTATCAGTGAACCTTTGCCGAACACAACAAGAGACCTCATTTGGAAATACTTTTCTTGAATAACAAAACATTTCCATTTTTTCCTGCAAAGCATGACCTACAAGCCCTCATTTAACCCTTTACCTAACATGAAAGGCAGATGATACTTGCAAACATAATTCTTGAATAACTAATTTGTTTCATTTTTGTGTCAAAAACATAGCTTATGATGCCTCATTGGAACGATCTCAGCAAGCTCATTCCAATGATGTTTTTGAGATAAAAAATTTTAAAAAATAATGAAAATTGTATAATGCTTTTTGTGAATAGTACTGGCTGGTTTTGGCCATTACATTGGGTAAATGGTTAAACTGGCTTGTTCTGGTAAGGGGTCATAAGCTATGTTTTGGAAACTGATTTATCAAAACTATGAAATGGTTTCACACTCCTCATTTACACCCTCCCTCTCTCTAGAAATACCTTTTAGCATTTTAGGCTCACTTGCACCTCTGGTTTATGAAAAGTTAATCACTACCAGAATTAACTTAGACTATCAAAACCCACATATTACCACATACATTGTGCTGCAAATATGACAGACAGAATTAGTCTATTATACAAAAGGGAAATGGGCAAATAATTTGGTACACCTCTAGTCAACAATAACTAGGTTTATAAAATAATATTCATAAAGCAAAACTATGCGAAAAATAATTGAAGATCATAAACCAGTGTGTTAAAAACTGATGTGAACAGTTTTTTGAAGCTCTATTGATGCAGGCTTCAAGCCGAGAGGTCCTGTGGCAACCATATTGTGTCCTTGAGCAAGACACTTCATCCCAATTGCCCACGTGGGGGCATGGGGACATTGTGTACTAAGGCGTACTTCACTTGTCTTCAACCAATGCTAACCCTGCTTGTGTGGAGTTAGTATGTTAGGGAGTCTGACAGTTGCTCGCCATTGCTCTGTGGTTCTCTCTGGGTACTCCGGCTTCCTCCACCCGTAACTGGCAAAGTGACAATTCAATTAACAGGGCCCGACTGTAGTTTTACCTATTGCTTTACCACTCACTCATGACAAGTGTATGGAAAAGTTTTTCATTAATGGATTTAGACATTGGGAGATATGAAAAATGTAAGTTTTGTAAATCTTGCATAAAATATTTGGGCCTACTCATCAGGCCTGAGTATTTCATGTGAGATTTGCATAATTTACACTCTGTCATTCTTGAGTATTTTTTGCAAGATTTGTAACATTCTGTATTTTTCTCTTTTACTATCAGAATATTTCCATCTGGATCCTGATGGCATTATTAAATTATTTAAATTTATTGCAGTCATACACCCAAAGTTATTAAAATTTTACTGTTTTGGGTGTTCTCAAAATCATTAATTACCTCTCATTTGAGCTCAAAACAATTTATATATTTTCAATTACATGTAATTCTTTACTGTCCCCGTGGGAACCCCGGGAAGTGAAGCTATGCCTGTTTACTGCGGTAAACAGGCTCTGTTTTACTGGTAAAATAGGACCCAGTCACCAATGCTTGGGAGGTGCAAACCCGCTCTAAAATAAGCAACATGGCTTATAAACTCTCACCCCTGGTCTTGAGTTGATACTCATGTTGTGGTCATGATTAGCCGTAAAAACGGTTTGTACTGTTCCCAAAATCTCCAATCAAATTTTATTATCTTTTCAATTTTTACCTCCAAAGTGTACCTATCTTGTATGTCCACTCACTGGAATGAGCTCATTCGAGTTATGGGTCATAAGCTTTTTTTGAGGCAAAAGATGAAAATTTATGGTAATTTAAGATTTTTTGTTCAGTTGTCATCTATTGTGCATTTCAGATAAAGGGTTAATCGGGGATGAAACTCAGTCGACACACTAAAATGATAAAATTCTTTTTTTTTCCAGGTTGATTTACAAGATGAAGATTTATTAGCAGAAATACGTACCACACAGAAGGAAGTTGGATTTGGGAATCCAGAATTCTGAATTATGATGTTCTTTTAACATTCCATAACCAAAAGTCTGTGATATTTCGAAAATAACATTTTCATTGTGTTTGGTTACGCTATCTCTTGATTAATATGAGAAACAGTGTCTTATCAACCAGATTTTCAACCCAATTCTTTAATAACTCTCTTGTTGTTAAAAGCCACTGTCATCTGCCTTACTGTAAAATACTGTAAGCCATTTAAGTGGCTTTACCTTAACTGCGTGTTTTTGATAACTCAAGTACATGTAGTTGGATAGATATTCTTCAATCACAGCCAGCAGTGGAAATTGCAGAACCCTAAATAAAGGTGTGAAGCACCAAAAATAAGAGTGTAAAGGGGATGAAGTGACTGGTGTGGGATCCTCTCTGGTAAAAATTTTTATCTAACAGTCATATAGATTTTGGTCTGAAAACCACGAGAAATGGTATGTATCACATAATGTGTTCCAATTCTGTATCATATAGACGACTTTTTCCAATTCCTTATCAAAAAGATTCAAGTTTCGGTAAACTCCGCGCAATGACAAAATTAATAATATCATTATATGCATTGTTATTACGCACTAAAATATGAAATTCAAAATTTTGACCAATTCCAAACAAATTTAAACTGAAAAACGAAGGAAACGTGCCTAATGTAACGGGATTGTTCGATAAATGTATTATCATGACCAAATGCATGTCCTGTAATTTGTATCAGATTCTCGGTCCTGTTTACAATCGGATCACAACTCGCCCTGACGGGCTTATTGCGATCTGATTGTAAACACAACCTCGAATCTGATACAAATTACAAGACATACATATGGTCATGATAATGTATATGTATTGGATTTGTTCAGATGTGATTTGAAATCTCACTTAGTCCAAAACCTGCCTTCCCTCACAATGGAATTTTAGCATTGAATTTGATTACAAATTAGTGTTTACTCAGCTTAGAGGCAGAACGAGCATGTTGTGTTACAGTGCATGACCCATAAAGATCAGCTAGGAGGCATTCATCATCTGCAAGACATCATTCGTTTGAAAAATTTCACAAGAGTTCACATGGCTCTCGTTTCAGTTATTGTGAGCTATTGCCATCACTTGGTGTCTGTTCATCTGTGCACAATCTTTAAGTCCTCTGTTAGCTTTTGCAAGTCTACTATGAGAACCACTGGCCAAAATCCACCTGAACTTGGCCTAAATTATCTTTGGGGGATACCATTCCAAGTTTGTTAATGGGTAAGTGCCCAAACAGGGCAAAACTCTTTAACCCTTTACCCAACACAGACGATATTAAATTTATTATTTTAAGTATCATTGTTTTAAAAATTTTCAAAACATTTCAACAAAATCATATCATATGACCCTTCATTGGAACGAGATCCACTAGCTCATTTCAATGAGGGGTCACATGATATGGTTTTGTTAAAATTGTTTGAAAAATAATATTTTTTCAACTGCATAATTGGCATATTACGCAGGCAGATGTGGCCAATTCGTTAGGTAAAGGGTTAAAAGCTCTTCTCATAAACCACCAGTCACAATGCTTTGAAATTTAGTTCACAACTTCCTTTAATGATGAAGATTCAAGTTTATTCAAAGAAAGTTTCTCAAGCAATACTTGGACTTGTATCGTGAGGAGCAGAATTTATGACCTGCCATACCCCGCTCAGAATTTCTGTTTTCTTAGGAGTAGAAAAATCAGTTTGGCTAAAATATTGCTATCAAATTCTTCAGAGAGGTTCCAGTGTGGTCCCTTATTCAACACTGTTGGTAATGGGAAAAACACTGAACAATCATTTTCTCATGAACTACTAGCAGAAATGATTCAATATTCAGTAAGCAACCTCCATTTATGGTGTAGATTTACATTTGTTAAAAAAGTATCTTGATTTTTATTTGAGCTTGTTCTGGGAGGAGCAAAATTTTTTGCCCCACACAAAATTCAAGTTTTTTGAACTGGTGAGCTGATTTGAACCAAAATTGGTATGTTGTATTAACAAAGGACATATAAAATTATTTCACTGGATAGTACTGCAGCTGAATGTTACTCGCCATAGTAATTAACCCTTTACCCAACAGACATGATTTAAAAATTTGTTATCTTAAATTTTTTTTTTTTTAAAGTAAAAAAATTCAACAAAATGATATCATGTGACCTATCAGTGGAATGAGCACAAGCTCATTCCAATGAGTCATCACCTGATATGGTTTTGTTGAATAATTTTTTTTCAACTGCTTAGTTTGTGAATTCCATGGGCAGATGTAGCCAATTCATAATGCAAAGGGTTAAACTGCCAGTTTTTATTTATCTTGTACCCCCTGACTCTCTCTTGGGAGCCCCTGGAAGTGAAACTATGCTTGTTTACTACAGTTGATAAGTTCTGTTTTGCCAGGAAATGAGTGCCTCTCATGAGAGTCCTCTGAAGTGGGCAGACAATGTCGGTATAAACAATTTGACTTTGTACTTGCTTTGCTGTTCCAATATAGCAGTAGATGCTGACTGTGACCTGGAACACCAATAACTGACATAATCTTGCCTCAATACTTATTGGGAACTGCTCACCACTTGCCCTTATGTGTTGGAAGAGAGCTTTCTAGTATATTCAACGCATCCAAACGTTTTCAGCCCTGACCCGTTTTGATTAACTCCTTACACACTGCTGGTGGATATTCCTGCCCAGGACAAAAAATCTCTTGGCACTGAAATAAATAGAGAGTAATCGCTTGACTGGACTGGTTACGTGAAATAATTCATGAGAGGTGAGGGACGTTGTACAAACACGAGTGTGCGAATGCACATGAAGGTTTTACAGTATAGTCCCTCGCCTCGAATGAATTCATGCACTCGTGTTTGTACAACCTCCTTCACCTCTCAAGAATTATTTCACGTAACCAGTCCAGTCAAGCGATTACTCAGTTTATTACTTTTCATTATCAGCAATAATTATATTATTTAACCCTTTACCTAATGTAACGGCCAAAACCGGCCAGCACTATTCTAAAAAATTGCCAATTAATTTTCATTATTTTTCTTTTTTTTGTCTCTAAAACATAGGTTATGACCCCTCATTGGAACGAGCTCGTTTTCAGTTATTCAAGAATTTTTTTTGCAAGTGTCATCTGCTTTTCATGTTAGGTAAAGGGTTAAAAAAACCCAAAACAATGAAGTCCCAATTACAACCACGGCAAAGCACCTTCATTTTCACACACGGATACATGACCCAATTGTTGATTGCATAATTTACTTGTGAAGTTATCGTTTATAATCAAACCAGGAAATCCCAGTAAATCACACTTTGGAAAGTAGTAAGTATAATTTGGACACAACCAAATTTACCCATTGCAAACTGCATCGACTTTTTGAACGATGATTTCTTTAGATAAATGTAGATGAATTTTTCATAAATTCTAGTCTTGACTGCTTCAGGGCAGCCATGAAAAGATTTGATGAAAAATAATTTGAAAATACTCAGTGAGTTAAGAATTAAAGAATTAGTGTAGTTGTGGAGATGCTAACTTTCAAGCTTTGTTTGAAATCAGGCTAATATTGGATGGCTATTATGGAATGATGAATAGTTGTAATTTAATACCTTTAAATAAAAAGAACCTCTGTTTGAATTGGATTATGTTGCATGGAATGGAATCAACTGTAGAAATGCACTTCATCATTCCTCAAATTTATTTTACCCCTTAACTAATATAATGGCTAAATCTGGCCAGTGCCATTCACAAAAGTCAACATTTAATTTACATTATTTTTTAATTTCTTGTTTACAAAAATAACTCATGACCCCTCATTGAAATGAGCTCATTGAGCGCATTCAGTGAGTAGTCATAAGCTATGTTTTAGATGTTTCGTATTAGGTAAAGGGTTAATACTTGCAGCAAGACGAACTGATAATAGGTAGCAACTTTTGCGTCATGACCTATGATTGATATGTGGTGTGCCACAGCCCTCCCAAACCCCACCGCTGTCCCCAAATACTGGATCTGGGATGGGTGGTGTGAGCATGCTGCAGAAGATTATGAGCTGACCTTTTGATAATGTGAAATTTTATTTTAAACTCGTGTGTGAGCATGGTGGCTCGGTGGTTATGCCATTGAACTTCAAACTGAGAGGTCCACGGTTTGATCCCTGCCAGGGGTAACTACATTGTGTCCACGGGCGAGGCACTTAATCCCGATTGCCCACATAGTAGCGCTGTGTACTAAGGCGTAATGCACATCGACGGTGCACCTGTCTTCAACCAATGCTAACCCTGCTTGTGTAGAGTTAGTGCGTTGGGGAGTCTGACAGTTGCTTATCGTTGCTTCCTGGTTGTCTCCGGGTACTCTGGCTTCCTCCACCTATAAAACTGTCCGACACAAGGTGACCCTGGCTGTCGAAAGTGTCGTTAAACTTCAATAAATAAATATATCTTAAACTTGTGTGTGGTGTAGGAAAAGTAACAAATCATAAAAGCATGTCATCACAGGGAAACCAAAAGCAAATGGTGGATTTCCCTGGCAAGGAATCTGCCAGCTGAATTATTGAGCGAAAAGGTGAACAATTTTGCACAAATATATGCCAGAAAGAACATATTGGCATTTTTCTAACCCCCTCTGGACTGAACCCTGTTGTGAGCACATTATTGAAGGCCTTTGCTAGAGTAAAGTGATGGGCTTTATTTTGGAATAACAGATAAGAAACTGAAATGTTGAGTAACATTTATATAATACTTTGTATGCACCTAACTGTTTCAGCAGTCAGTGGTTGAGAGAATTGTTTCTTTATTTTGTTTGATGTTATTTATAGAATATGAATTGTACAAATAAAATTAATACAGTATTTTGATTAGATAAATTATATTGAGAACCAAATTAGTTGTTGGATATCAATCACCTCACTTTATTCCTTTAGCTAACATGAGCTGATAGAGTGTTGAAAGCCCTTATTTGGGCTTTATTCTGAAGTGCAGGTACTGCAACGTAAAGGCTTCAAATTCAGTGGCTATGTTCATATTATCTTTGAAGTGATATTATTTAGTCTGTTAGGATTTGCCTTGTTACAGTTTATGGGAGAGTTCCTACAGGCAAATTGTAACAAGGCAAAGACGTGAACAAATTTTGATTGCCAAAATAATTTAGTGCTCTACCAGTTAATGGCCATAACCAGCCAGTTCTATTCACAAAAATCGCAATTCAAATTTTATTATTTTTTTTCAATATTTGTCTCCCCTCATATAATGAGCTCATCTTGAATTAGACCTGTATCTTTTTTAAAGAAACATAAATAAGTATTAATAATTTCAGGGATAATCATACCTACAGGGTTTAGTTTAAACAATATTTAGCTCACCAATGATGTTACAACTTTACAATTACCTGCAGACCCTTACCCAGTGATATTTGTTTGATTTTTAGAGTGTTTTTGCAATGTTAGACTTTTTTGTAAGCATGGACAAAGAAGAAAATTTCTTACCTGTTTTGCTATACATGTACATGGGTGGAGGCTACCACCACTATGCTGTAGCTTTTATATTTCATGTATGTGTGCATCAATATATAGACAAAACTACATGTATGTTTCAATGAGTCGTTTTGTATTCAATGAGTCAGATGTGCGTAGGAAGAAAACGTCGAGACCGAAGGTCGAGACGTTTTCTTTCTACGCACATCTGACGAATTGAATACAAAACGACTCATTGAAACATACATGTGGTTTTGTATTTATTACATGACCCAAGCACCTACTGACCTAATTTTCTTTTCTATCAACGGTGGTAAACACCATGCACTTTATGCAGTCGCATTGCTACATGGCGTGAACAGGTTGGTGTGCAATACGGAATTCCGTATTGCACAGCCGTGTTGCACGCCGTATTGCATAAGAGAGACTGCATGGGCATGTAATAAAAGACAACACTAACCCTTGATGGGACATTTTTTTGCAGATTTTTAAGTTTTTTAATGCCATGACTTTTTTGTAAGTGTGGTAAAGTAAATAGCCTTGAGTTTTATAGAAATAAAGTGAAATTATTATTTTCTTTTAATTTCATATAGAGATTTTTATGGTTGATATCTTAAATTGAATTGAAAATAATCTTTGTTCAAGTATTTCAAAAGTTATTGCCATTAATACCTTGATGTTTAGTTTCTACTAGCCGAACAAATGACTGGCATTGCTCGGGGTAAAGCGACATCAGTGACATCAACACATGACGTGACGTCAGGCATATTACGTCAGACAATGATGGATCACAATGCACTAGCCTGCTTTGTTTGGAGTAACAATACATCATCTGCAATAAAGTAACGTTAATAATGTCAAAACACTACATGACATCTAAATGTGACATTTGATACATTCATGACCCAGCAAATGTTACTCACGGGGGGTGAATTACCCTGTGTACGAAATTTAGGGTTGGTAGATTAAGAAATGCCAGAGTTTACACACATCAAACAAACATAGAAAGATAGAGAGAAAGAGACAGACATTCACTTTTATATAATGGATATGTATTTTAAATCATCTTTATGAATCCAGTACATAGTTAATGGGGTAACATAAAATGACTTTTTATGAGAAATAACTTTTTTTTTTAATTCCAAATGTGTCTCTAGAAGTTTAACTGAGCATTGAGCAACCAGCATAGATACTTTGAACATGCATGTACCATGTTTCTGAACATCTTTCATAATAAATGTAAATCACAATATTTCCAGTTGATTTTAAGATTATGTTTCTCCAGGTAAGTTCAGGTTGACAGTACAAGCATACTGTTGAAAGATTTCATGGTGATGAACTATGGACGTTATTCACCCTGGTAAAAATATACATTAAACCATTAACTGAATAAAAAAGATTTGTATATTTTGAAAGTTTAATGGGATGCAGACTTTGGGTGAGTGCAAACCTGATGTGTTTGATTTGTAATATGCCTAGGTTTACAGCATGGCATGCGTTGATGAGCTGTTGGGGATGGACACCCTTCGTGATCTCCCGAACTAAATAGCAGTGTCTGACGTCGGAAGCGAGTGTATACACCACATACCCAGGTGACAGCCTAAACCCTCCTCCTAATGCTACCAGTGAGCCCTCTGATACGGCCCAGAGGCAACTGCTTCCACTTTTCATGCAATGCAGCTTCCAAATCAGCCAAATTCTGTACAGATGGTTCCCTTGCTTTCACACGACGTCCAAGAGAGTCCCAGATGTGTTCTAGGGGATTCAAATTGGGGATCATTGCAGGCCAATGTGGTGTTGTAATAGCGTTGTTCTGAAGAATGCTCTCACAGCATGGGGACAATGTGACCTTGCATTGTCGTCCATGAATACAGGCGGGTGGTTGTCAAAATGATGCAGACGATTGATGACCATTGAGTTTCCCACGTACAATCACCATATCAAGTTTTCAATCATGAGAGAAACATCCCCAGATCATTAATGATCCTCAGTTGTAAGGAACAGTAGGTCTGATGTTTCTGGGCACGTAAGCAGTATTTCTATGCATCCACACTCTCGTGCGACCATCTGTGATGCGAAGCAGGAACCTACTCTCGTCTGACCAATGGACTCTCCTCCATGTGCTGAGATTCCAATGTTGTGACATACACCACTCCAAACGTCGTCTTTGATGCTGATCGGACAGAGCTGAACGCTTGATGGCCATTCTGGACCTCATATCCAGTGCTTTGAGACGGTTTCGGACAGTTCTGTTGCACAAATCCCTGTTGGGGAGCCAAAGGCGTTTCAAAACCCAACTTGAATCAGAGGGTTCACGCCTAACGAGGCGTGCGAGACTCCAGTCTTCCCGAGGAAAGGTCTTTTGGGGTTATCCAGATCTTGGTTGGTCTTTCACATCGTTGGTTTGTTGAATTTTTTGGACAAGTATGCTGATGACAGAATGAGTATAGATAGCCAAGTTGCCTTCCAATAGCTTTGATTGACAGGCATGTTGCATGCATGTCAACGATTTGCCATCTTGGTTCCTCTGACTGTCTCCTTGCCATGTCAACATTTACTGAGAAAAGAAGTGACAAATATTCTTGTTTTATACTATTGATAATGATAAAGCATGTAGATGATAGTGTTTGTTTTTGAGTTTTTTTTCTTTTGCGGGTAGCATGCCTCACGTGGACGATGGGATGTGTTTGAGGTGCGCTAGCAACCAGAAACATCATGTTTCACGTGATGAAATGTATTGCAAGACATGGCAATCTTTAAAACATAATAATCAGTAAAAGCAACCTCACTGTCATGAAATATTTCAGAGAGTGCTTAATTAAGTAGGAAGAAGCAGCGCCTTTCTATCAAGCGTCGAAACGCTCGGAGACTGAACTTTCTGGAGAAGAAGAAAGCCAAAGGTGCAGAAAACGGAAGGGGTGGCCACCACTTCCCTTCCCAGTCCCCCGTCTCTACTATCCAATAACCGACCCCTCATCCCCCGGAGGAACCGATGGATATGGAACGACCTGTGGAGACTGAGGTGGAAATGGATGTTGCTTTCTCCCCGCTTCCCGAACTTCTGATCTTCACTTGGCGCTTCCGTCTGAACCAGCAGAGCCTGCATGTTAAAGATAAAAATGGAGACAAGAAAGGGGGTTCAAGAGGCCATAGACAAATTTTCAAACTGCACACCTCCGCCAGATGTTACAATTGCCAAACCTGATAACCCCAAAGCCAGGGCGATGAAAAAGAATCCGCTCCAGCGACGTTAGGGGTTCACCTCTCCCGACTCTTTTCCTCCTCTACCGCAGACTGAACGTTTTTGGACAAATATAAACACATAGTTAAAAGGGGTCGAAGGGGGGTTGCCTTCCCCCACACCGTCCCCACGCGCCTTTCGCGCGCAAAAATATATTCTTATCGATTGATACATTCAGTTGTGTTCCGACAGTCGATGTCTGGCAAAATGTTCAGTACATTGCTCGAACTGAATGATTACTTACATATACAAATCTTTGGGAATGATGCTGGTTTAAAGCTGACTTCCCGGGAACTGGAACAAGTGAATTATATGGTTGAAGGATCCAAGAAAAGAAATCTAGACCAACGGATAGCAGTCGTCGCAGCGAAAACAGCAAGATGTCACCAGCCACCAGCTGTGAAGGCGCCTCATGCCATAAGGCAAATGAGGAATGATAGCGTCACTCAAATTAAAGACCAAACTAAGAATGATGTTGGCACTCAAACTACAGACTAACCAAAGAACGAAATTGGTGCTCAAACTACAGACGGAAACAAGAATGAAGCTACAAAGAATGAATTGACGAACCTGTCTGCCTACAGAGTACAGAAATAAAAGCAACTAACAAGTAACCTGTCATCACCGATTTATTGATCAATGGGCCAGACAGAGTAAAACATGGAGCCCCTTCAGAGGCCAATCAGAACTGCATAATCAGATGTTTATCCAACTATGCAGGAAGAAGAGAGAAAACCAAAGCACTACATACCACTCAGAGATGTATTCGACGAAGAAGATGCCATGGGTAGTTGACTATGATCCTAACTAAATCGATTGCATACTGTGATCAATGTAACTGTACCAGAAAACAGAGTACTGCAAGGGCACCGAAAGCATTCGGGGAGGGAGGGGGGGGGGGGGGTGGTATCAAAAGGTCACTTGATCTGAGTATGAGTTAAGAAAGGGAATATACAACGTATCATCAATTCCAATGTGCCCCTTAATAATACATAGACGTTATATATACATGTCGTCCCTTGGGAGGAACAAAATGCCATCTAAAGCATTGCAGAAGGTCTTTTGCTTCTCTCAATGGTCGATATAATGACTTAGAAATCAACCCGCCGATTGTATTGCTTTTTTGTCGGGTGATTATCGACCAAACTCTGCCATTAAACCTGACACAACTCCCATTGGCACTGACGTACGTAAAATACACTAGAGCGAATACTCGAGAGTTTCTCGGTTATATTTCTTGGAAAGTAAAGCCTTTTCCACTAGTGCGCCTCTGGCGATAAAGGGCACGACTTCCCCCCATGCCGCCTCCCCATTTCGGGTGCTCTTTTTGGATAATTATAAATTTTAATGTTGTCTTTTAAGGGTGCTACATCTTCCCGAAGGGGGTGATTGATGACTTTTTATCGCGAACTCTACTCTTATGAAAACGCTTTCACCTGGAGATTCCAAGTAAGAGGGTGAGAAACGTTCAGAGCTGACGGGGTCCTGTGTATCTAATTTGATATCCCCATAGTCGAAACCCGGAGAGCTAATCATTGAACTGATAGCCGATGAATCCCCCTTGTATATCTTTGTAAACAAAGTACCCGGGTGTGGTGTGCAGTACCAGGGTGTAGCTTTCTATATCTCACTGTGGGGTTGAAGATATGAGTGACTTCATGAGATAAGACCTCATTGAGAGATTTACTCATATCCACCATTGCCTCCTACGACGTTAGGGCATTCCGCAAGCATAGACAGCCCATACTCGTAGAAAAGGTTTTTTATAAGTGGGATTTCGCGAATGTGGCCGTTCAATACCAAGATGAGGTTATGAGGAACTTGAGGTTATACATCATTGGGGGATTTCTTCATGACCCTCATTGCCTCACGACAAACTAGAATACAGGACTAACACTAGTACGCTGTAAGAGGATGCCCAATGACCTTTCAATACCTAGATGAAGATATGAGAGATTTGAGGTTAAACTTCAATGAGGAATTTCTTCATGGCCCGTGTCCTCACACGACAAACTAGAAAATAGATCTAACACCAGTAAGCTGTACCAGTATGTCCAATGACTTTTCAATACCCAGATGCGGATATGAGAGACCTGAGGTTGGGCCACATTGAGGGATTTCCTCATGATCTCATACCATGAAGGATGAACGTCCCGATCTAAACGTAGTTTGCAGTCCATAATGGGGAGGGACTAGATGAATGTAGATATCCAGAAACAGTCGATAGTAGCTAAAACTAGACAGAGTGAGAGTAGTTATAGCTGAGTTAACCCTTTACCTAAAATGAAAAGCAGACGACACTTGCAAAAAAAATTCTTGAATAACTAATGTTTTTCATTTTTTGTCTCAAAAACGTAGGTTATGACCCCTCATTGGAACGAGCTCGACGAGCTCGTTCCAATGAGGGGTCATAACCTATGTTTTTGAGACAAAAAATGAAAAATATAATGAAAATTGGCGATTTTTTGAGAATAGCGCTGGCTGGCTTTGGCCGTTACGTTGGGTAAAGGGTTAAAATTTATCCCAAATCATCTAGGTTGAGTGAATATGAACGCACTTGGGTTCATATTCACTCAACCCAGTTGATTTGAGTAAATTTTTTAACCCAACTGACTTAAGAGTGACAGAATAAGATAAGCAAAATACAGAGTCATCAAAAATACTCCTGGGCTAGTTTTGCTTTCGGTAATTAGTCATACTCCCCTCTGATCGAACACACATTTCAAACACACATTCTTCGTATCAGAAGCCTCAAAGGCTAAAATCCACGCTCTGCCATCACAGGTGACGGTCTGCAGAGGAAGACACAGAGGATTCTGGAAGGTTTGGGGAAGTTGTCGGATTGTTTGGGGAATCGGATATCCCACCGTAGAATCGAACACACCTTTCCTATTAGAAGCATCCCGTGGTCATAGCAACCACGTGCCACCAAAGAAAGATGGTGGCCTTCAGTAAATAAAATAGACGACGGACACACGTGTCGCCCGAACAACACGCGCTGCGCATGCACACTGCCACCACTGTTCACAATGGCGGTGACGCCCCAACATAGCCGTCCACAGGGGCTACCAGGAAAACTCAACATGACCTCAATGGGTCACGTGAGTTTGACCACGCCTCCGGAGTTCACCTGGGTCCCACCAAAAGGGCACGACCTGGTGCACGATTTAATACATATATCAATAGCGCCCCTGACTCTCACCGCGTAACTGCCAGAGAAAAGTAAGGGGGCGCTGATGGGCTTGGGCGCTACCCAGCAGTAAGATTGTGCCCAGGTCTTCAGAAATGGCGAACTTCGAAATGTTCCAAACAACACCTTTCGTGTTGACACGACTCTCGCACGGAACCTCACTAGAATCTAAAGTGTCCATATACTTGGTCACCACGGTGGCGAAAATAAATATAAAAGAAGATTATGGTTCTGAATGAAAATGCACTAAGTATTTTGGTGTCAGTAATCCCACTGTCGTGTCATATTGCCACTCCAACGCACATGCTGAAAACAACTCACGCCACCCCCAAAATGAGCTCTGATGCTATATCGAGTGTAATCCTTCGTTTGCATTGTTCATTTTTGGAACATCCCACGACGCACGCAACAAAAGCCAAGGTTCCTTCATTGGAGTCGACGTTAATATGTATTATTTATTAAAATCATTCACGCAATATTTCAGATACACTGAGAAAGAAAATGACATGACAAATAGGTGTGTGTGTAGGTGAGCAGAGGTGTCGCGAAGGTGACCGACTGTGGAGTGGGGGGTGTAACACTGATGAGTCTCAACCTGGAATGACTCAAGTCCCGTCTGATTAAATATTCCTACTGCATCATCAAGGCATGCCTTCGTTGAAGGCATGCCTTGATGATATAGTTGGAATATTAGTCAGTAGGGGTTCAAAAACTGAAGAATTTTTCGAAATTTATTTTTGGGCATGTAAAATATAGGCGTACATGTAGTAGTCGTGACGCAACATTTTTATTTAATTCACACGTATACTCGTAGTCTTAATTTGTCTTTCTAGGTCCCCAACTGACCGACTCGGGTACGACACACATCCATTTGTATGACCAACTGTGTGCGTGACATTTGCCCAAATATCAAATTTAGGCTTGTAATACAGAAAGTGCATGATTACACGCGTGAATCGATACCTAAAGTACGGCCGTCGTGGACTGGTGACTTTCCACAGGTGGGCAATATTTCCACGGACCCAATAATATTAGGCCTTCACTGCAAACACTTGTTATAGGAATAATTATTAAAAATTAAATTAATGAAGCACCGGGTTCAACCCGGTACATCACTGCCCACGTGTGGATTACCACCAATCTACAGCGACTGTACTTAAGACCCCACTACAGATACAAATGTCTCGACTGAAAAAAAATATATTCGGGGGTGGGGGGGGGGGGGGGGATCACAACCTCTAAACCACCTTAGCGACGATAAATAAAAATAAATTGTGAGCCCTAATGGGTTTCAAACATGATCTAAAATACAGTTTTATTTAAACAAAGTGTCGAGCTTTGGAACTGATTAAACTGACAATAATTGATGTCATCGATGGGCTTCTGTTTAGTCCTTACAAGGATGTTACGCAAACTTTTAGTTTTCTTATAAGCGACGACAGGTCGAAGATTTGAAGGTTCTTTTAATTTAAAGTTGATAAAATTTAATTAATCTTTTACTATTTTTGCTATCTCGGCCAGGGGGGTGGGGGGGGTGGGGATGGGGCACTAAAAATTTGCAAGACGTGACGTCCTATTTTTTATTCAGCTCCTTTTTACACCCACCCACCCCTACGTGCAAATTTTCTACTACCGTTCTCAGACACCCACCCCTACTCTCCCATTAAAATCCAAAATAAACTTATAAACTTAGTAGGCACAGCTGTCTTTAGGGGGGTTTCATAATGTTCTTAAACTGGTACCACCAATTTAAACCTCTCTGGGCTGCTGTGGGCCCCAATCTACAAATGACAAGCTGTTCATTATCAGGCTTGGCCAGAGCAGGTGTACATATACGGGAACAAATTTTCATTTGAATTGCTCTGTCAGTATTCTCGGGTGTTTGCTACTTTCCTCTTCTATCCATACAAATTCTATTAATAAATAAATAACTTGGGTTGAATTTAGTGCATCAGAGAGAATTTTCCCAAAATATTGTCTGCACATTTTCTACATTTCGAAAAACACACCCACCCCCTACTAACGTGTGACATTTTCCCAGATTAAGCCCAATATTCTCACATATAAAGCCTCCTGATGTTGTATTTATGTTAAGAGTGTGATGTACAACATCATCTTTAAGGTTTGAAACACAAATGATGGTATATATTAGCTGATATATTGATATATTTTTTAAAAATTCAAAAAATTGCAAAGTTAGAAATGCACATTTTTGGCGCACTCAAGAGACCCACCCACCCCCCACGTCACGTCTTGCAAATTTTTGGTGCCCCCCCCCCCCCCCCCCCCCCCCCGTGTCTCGGCATTCATTTTGTTGTATTTTAAACTGAAATCGTTGATATTCTCCCTCTGATGCCAAATGGCCAGAGTGTTTGAGGTGTATTGATCTTGTTTTATCTTCTAAATATATCCGCTTCATCTTACGTATCTTAACCCTTTATCCAACGTAACAGCCAAAACCGGCCAGCGCTATTCTCAAAAATCGCCAATTAATTTTCATTATTTTTTCATTTTTTGTCTCAAAAACATAGGTTATGACCCCTCATTGAAACGAGCTCGTTCCAATGAGGGGTCATAACCTATGTTTTTGAGACAACAATTGAAAAACATTAGTTATTCAAGAATTTTTTTTGCAATTGTCGTCTGCTTTTCATGTTAGATAGAGGGTTAATTGGTGTTTGGTCGATGTCGGATTTCCAAACCGTCGAAGGAATGACCAGGAATGCTAATATAGTATGCTAATGGGACGCCAGAGTAGTATAGCATGTATGTATGAATGTATGAATCACGCCCCATTAACCGGAGATTTGCCTGAGCAGCTAGTGTAAAGGAACCGGATCCTTTTGCCGGAGCAACTTTTTCCTATGCAAAACTTCGGCTCCCATCAAGCATGTCGTGTACGTGCTGCATATATAGACCTAGTGTACTATGGTATGTTTCGTAATATATGTACACACGGGGCTTTGGATATGTAGTATGGGTATGTGCTGGAAAATGGATGGTGAAGGTGGGTTTTCTTGAAAGTTTGCCCCGCAAAACGGTTGACGTTGCTATTGACTTCGGGGGTAATGCCTGGTTGTCTAGAGCTATAGTATAGTATGGGCGGTATATACCCTTGTAGGTCCCATCTCAACCCTTGTAACCACTATCCATTTAGGGCGGGGTGCTGGCCCACAGATGATATAGGTAATACGTAATGCTAGGTCATGAACTGTTGTGTGGTACATGCTTGGTTTTTATTCTCGTAGCAGAGTATGGATGGTCCTATGACATTTTAAGACTTGGCCGAGGGTAGAGGTCGTAATCTGTGATAGTTCGCAAGCCTGCAGTAGTGCTACAAGTCTCGGTAGTCATGGTACAAGGGCAGAAGAAGACTATAGGATTGGGGGACTGCCGAAGAAGCTAATCATAGGACAGACGGCTGAAGTCGCGGTAGAATCCGATGGTAGGACCACCTGTATCGGAGTTTGAAATCCCACTTATGGAATCCTTTTTACGGAACACATTTTTGAAAAACGACTGGCCCTCGACACCCCTTTTTACCGGGATGAGGATAAGAGTCGTATGTGGAGTCACTCGTTCGAGCATTTTCTCTAGGGCTTATTTGCTCAAAGGCATTCCAGTCGTTCCTGCAATCTGTGACAGTTAGTAAGCCTGCAGTAGTGATACAAGTCAGTAGTAATGGTACAAGGGTAGAAGAAGACTGTATGTTTGGGTGAATACAACAGAGACCAATCATAGGACAGACTGCTGAAGTCGCGGTACAACCCGATGGTATGGATTTATATGGATTGTCCGTAAAAAATATTTTACAGCCTTACCACCCGGTTGTCATGTTTGGACAATGCAAGGTGCCCATCAATTGTTGTTCCTTCTTGACGTGACCCCTATATCTGCCGTGCTTCCACATGAACGTAGTAACGTCATCGTAATGGAATAATGTTGTGTTTTCGAACATATTTTTTTGCTTATTGGTCGAGTTTGCGATCAGGAGTTTATTTACGTGACTATATTATATCGCTGCACCACTCGCTGCTGTCCGTTAAAGCATGTCGTCGGCGTTCTGTTTGAAGTATGGTTTTCCCACTCATCTATAATTAGCCTCGATAGGTGGGTGGTGGAATCCTATATTACAGAGTGATCACCGGGTGTGACGAAGACGGGCCTTAAATGGAGCGAACACGTAATGCCATGTTTGGATAATGCAATGTGCCTGTCAATTGTTGTTCCTTCTTGACGTGACCCCCATATACACCGTGCTTCGACATTCGTCGTTTGTTCTGGACATTTGTTCACTTCCAAAGCCTGGACAAAAATGTCATCAAAATTACCATTTCTTCTTGCGAACATTTTGATGGGTAAATAATGAACAATTGTTTTTGATATAACAGTATTTGGGATATTGTCAGCCCGGTACGCCAAATCTGCTATACCTTAGGAAAGTTCGTTGTTCGTGGCATGAAACTGGACAAGAAACAGACATAGCAGGGGTTCGAACCCACACTGAGAGAGTTTCTTTATGCACCAAACGCCTAGCGAAACTATACTAACCACGCACGCCACTCAGTCACGTTCGAACTAACACGGAGGGAGTTTCCTTCAGCACAAACCTCCTAGCGAAACTATACTAACCACGCATACTACTCGGCGCACACCACTCGGCCACGTTCGAACCCACGTCGAGAGAGTTTCCTTCAGCACCAACCTTCTAGGGAAACTTTACTAACCACGCACACCACTCGGCACACATCACTCGGCCACGTTCGAACCCACGCCGAGAGTTTCCTTCAGTACCAACGTCCTAGTGAAAATATACTAACCACGCATACCACTCGGCGCCCCCACTCGAACACGTTCGAACCCACGCCGAGACAATTTGCATCTGTATCAACGAACCTATACTAACCACACACCAATCGGCCATCATCTAGCGGAACTATACTAGCCACACACATCACTCCCCCCCCCCCTACCTCCCGGCACCCCACCTCCCAAATATCAGAAGATAGTTATATTCCTCGGCTGGGGGTGATCAGCAGTAATATAATACCAGTGAGACGTTGGGTTACAGCGCATGCGCAGCGCGTATTGTTAAAAGGTCACGTGTTTGCTGTGGTTATGGAAGGCGTCTAATAAGAAGTGGTGTGTTCTAAGAGACCCAAAACCTTCTAATAGAACGCGGGTGTGTTGAGGGGAGGGGGTGTTCGGGGGGGGGGGTGTGCTCGATTCAGTGTCTGTGTATTTATTTACCCATATGAACCTACTCAAAATGTCCTGAGTACTCGTTTTCGTCTTTCCAGATCGCCATCTTTGATGGCACATAGTAATTATGAGTTTGAAAGGCTTCTTGAAAAGTATGAGTGTGTTCTAGGGATTTGCAGGATTGAATAGGAATACTTTTGCTAGTTCAGATTTTCCCCCAAACCTTTGTTATTTCCTAAAATTCCCACAAAAACCCGACAACGACTGAAAACTACACAAAATCACCCACACGTATTTACATGACTCAGATTCTTCCAGGTCCCTCAGTTTCTGCTTAACTGGGACATGCGTGCCAAAGAACCAAAGATATCTCCCTTGGAACCAATGGAACTGCAAAAACCTTACCGATGAATAACCATGAACCAACCAGAAATCTGCGGACACCTATATATCAAACACAAATTCCTCGTACAGCAATGGTGGAACAGCGAATAAACGACCGATGGAACCATCCTACCAGCATAATGCAACAGCAAAGCAGCAAGAAGAGAAGTACGTTTGGATCGAACCCAGTTTACTGGGAAGCTTACCATAGCGACAGAATGCACTAAGTAAAGACCCGAAACGAACGGATTGCAATGGACCTGGATAGAGATATGAGAGAGGTAATATAATCCTGAACCACGTACGAGAATGAGATTATTCTTCAATACAACCAGATCTTACAAAAATACTGACAATTCCGCATCAAAGCATCTCAACCATTAACAATCATGGTAGAGAACACGCGATGTCAACAGAGAGAACGAAGATTGTTGAGATATGAAGGCAATGTGGGACGAGGAAGACTGAAGAGAACAGAAAAACGATCGAAAAAGACCGAAGTGAAATGGAAAGAACAATGTCAGAGAAGACTGAACACAACTGAGCAGAACGAAGCATGATGGACGGAATCAGTGTCGGATTAATTAACCTTTTACCCAACGAACCGGCCACATCCGCCCGCGTAATATGCAAATTCAGCAGCTGAAAAAATATTTTTCAAACAATTTCAACAAAACCATATCACGTGACCCCTCTTTGGAACGAGCTCGTTCCAATGAGGGGGTCACATGATATGGTTTTGTTGAATTTTTTTGAAAAGTTGAAAAAAATTGTATTTGAAATAATAAATTTTGATATCGTCTGCGTTGGGTAAAGGGTTAAGGCATGGGCTTTATGGGCTGCCCAGGGGCCTCCACCAGCTGAAGGCCTCCAGGGATTAAGTGAAATTAATTTACTGTGAAACGTTACTTCATTTATAAATGCAGAATGAAAGTATAAGTATGCTGACTTATCTCTTTAAAAAGGGCTCAATTAATATACTGTATAATATACTGGAATATTTTTCTTGCCCATTATTCCAACTCGTTGGCACTGGCAATCCTGATTACAATTAGACGATCTCATACTCGCTTAGGGCCTGTAAAAGAAATCGCTCATTGCATCGAAACTATCTTCTTCTTTCGTCAATGCTTTGCGGTTGTGCTTGCACCAAAGACAAAAGTGCTGATAGACGGTAGATTAGCATTATTCTGTGATATAATTTGCGTTATCCTATACATTTTGTAGAATTCTGCACTTTATCTTCATACCAAGACAACGTCTTATAGTAGTGTGTCACTGTGTCAACTTGTCAAGCCAATATACTTTTTTTATAGGATTTTCAAGAATCCGAAATTTGACTTGCGTGCTTTTGTTAATTATCACTGGGGGGCTCACAGTATATGTAGTCCAGGGGCCTACAAAATCTTAATCCGGCTCTGAACGGAATAAAGACTTAACTCTCTGTTAGGAAATTTAACACAATGTTATCTGTAATACAGTTTGAACTCATAATAAAGTAATAATTGTATGGCATTTGTTCTCTTTATTTTTCTCATTAGCGGGGAAATGAGTTGACCACATTATAAGCTATTGTGATGAATAGACGGTACCAGGGTCTGAGGTTTGCAGCTCGGAGCTTATGTTCAACGGAGACGCTAAGTTGACCATACGCTCAGAGCTGCAACCCCCCAGACCATGTTACCGTCAATTCATCACAACAACGGGTATGTTCCAATAAGACCGTTCTCCATATCCCAAAACCCACATCGTGAAATGGACAAGACAACCTGAATAAAGAAGACAACTTTAACGATAACAAATTTAGTAAATAAACATAAACCTCTCGCGTACCCCCACGACGCCACTGGACAACAAAAAACCAGTAACTTAGATAAAAATCGAAGTTACTCCATCTGAGTTCAAATCATGATCAAGTTCATGATTTGAACTGAGATGGAGTAACCTCGAGCTTTTTATAAGTGGGTTGTGGGTGTACATTCAAAGAATGATCACTGGCCTCGAAAAATGCTATTTTATAGGCATTAAGCACTTTAACCCTTTACCTAACCTGAAAAGCAGACGACACTTGCAAAAATAATTCTTGAATAACTAATGTTTTTCATTTTTTGTCTCAAAAACATAGGTTATGACCCCTCGTTGGAACGAGCTCGTTCCAACGAAGGGTCATAACCTATGTATTTGAGACAAAAAATGAAAAAAATAATGAAAATTAATTGGCGATTTTTGAGAATAGCGCTGGCCGGTTTTGGCCGTTACGTTAGGTAAAGGGTTCATCTCCCATTGTTAACATTTTTTTCAAATATTTCACTTGGTGACATCAGACGGTAACATAATCCACACCAGTCATAAACAAAGAAAAAACTAAACGAGTTCTCGTGAAACATTGTGCATTAGCACACAGATACATTCCACTAACTTCCTGTCCCACGTTCCGTGGAATAACCTTCTAGTATCCGACTATACTTCTTGAATCCCATTTTCGCCGTAAGTGTATCCTAGCATGCACTAGATCAAGCATCTGTATAGAATGAAGCCGGTTTTGGCGAACGTGGCGATCTGATTGGACTGATTAAATAATAATAATAATAATTTATTTTCTAGAGCGTAAAACCACAAATGGTGCTCTAAAACGCTTGACAGAAATAAATAAACTTTTCTGAAATAAAGAGTCACATCTGTTTTGGATGCCTCTTGCAGAGGTTCAGGAGAATGCTTCAGTGAATAGGAAAGTTTTAAGATTTCTTTTGAAAACATCCAGAGTTTCTGAAATTCTGACACTAATTGGCAGGGAATTCCACAATCTGGGACCCACGATGGAGAACACACGACCACGAGTCTGATTAGATCTGCTAAAAGGTACAACTAAGGACTTGGCCGAGGGCTGAAATTGGGACAGTGTCAGGCATTGCTAGCAAGACTGTAGTAGTACCACAAGACAGCAGTAATGGTTCAAGGCTGAAAGGATGGTAGAAGACTATAGTATTGGTAGTATTGGGTGAATACAGTGAAGGCTGATCATAGGACAGATGGTGATGATTATGGTCAAGTCAGCAGTTGTAACGTTGTAGATATGAAGGCATAGTGGGGTTTGGAAGCCAAGCGTTAAACAGGTATTAGGATCCATAACAATCCTCAGACAGACATCCCCCAATAAATAACCTCTATAAAAGGTATCCTCAAATAGCATCTCACAGAAAGGTATCCTCCAAACGGTATACTCAAATGGTACATCACCTGGCCATAGTTATCCTCACATTGGCACATATCGGCATACCAAGCATGTGTCCGTGTTCTGCATGTGATCTGTAAACAACATTATTACACAGTGTGTATTATCACATAGAAACATCTGGGAAGTCATAACATATACAAAACAGGTCAGGAAATGGAGAGAATAAGGGACAGGTAATACCGAAACCGAGAATTCTGGTAGAAATAAAATCCGTTTCGGTGATTTTTGGAAGGTTTCAGCACCTGGATAGACATATGAGAGAAAAATAAAATAATAATGATAAATAAAAATAAAAAAATAATAAAAATAAGAAAGCAATAAAACGTACCCCTAATAACAGAGACACGTTCGTGACGTTAAACAAAAATGTTCACAGACGGATGGATGAAGGCGGATGACAAATAAACTGGTATTAGGGAACAGCTATTTCCCAGACAAGTTGTTTTCAGCGCAGCTTATTATAGGATTCGCTTTTAAAAAGTAGTGTTATGTGGCTTTTATTAAAGGAACAGGAATTCATGTGTGTGTGTGAACCTGACAATACAATATGGTACCAACTGTGTAATAAGGTTTTTATTGGCGAGATTAAACTATCAAAAGCGTGATTCGGTTAAGCCGAGTGTGATCTAATTTTGCCGGGTTTCGTACCTCTTTAAGACGGTTGGTAAACAATCTAAGAATATTTAATTTTGTAAGTATTTCAGTGGTAGGTAGTGGCTTATAATAATCTACATACACAACAACAATCTTCCTGGAAATCTCTTTGAACGACAAGAACGACCATTTTTTGAAAAGTAAAGTTTGTGATCCTTATTTGACGAGCTGATTGTCGTTAAAAGCATAAAACTAAATTTCCCAGAACGATAAATTTTCAACTCCTACCTCGACTGTCCAATGTTCCATCACATGGAACGTCATCTTTTGACCCAACATGACTCCACCACTACAGTAAGCAGCATTCCGCATCATGGATAAACGGGGACTTGCGCCATCAATGCCCGGAAATTAACTTTGAATCGCACATAGCGTCAACTTCAATTTGTCATCAGATACAAAAAGATTGCACCACCTTTGTGTGTGTGTGTGTGTGTGTGTGTGTGTGTGTGTGTGTGTGTGTGTGTGGGAGGGAGGGAGCGGGGGCGTAACAACCGTTCTTTATTCCCAGTTCCCTACTCGTTATTCGCCATTCGTTATCAACCGATTGAATCGGTTGATAACAAATGTCGAATAAGGAACTGGGAGTAAGTAACGGTTGTCACGACAGTGGTGTGGACGGGTGTAGTAGGTAGTGGTAGTGGTGGTGGTGTGAGGCGGGGCTTATTTAACCCTTTACCTAACATGGAAGGCAGACGACACTTGCAAACAAAATTCTTGAATAACCAGTTTTTTTCATTTTTTGTCTCAAAAACATAGGTTATGGCCCCTCATTGGAACGAGCTCGACGAGCTCTTTCCAAAGAGGGGTCATAATCTATGTTTTTGAGACAAAAAATGTTATGAAAATTAATTAGCGATTTTTGTGAATAGCGCTGGTCGGTTTTGGGCGTTGCGTTGGGTAAAGGGTTAAAAACTTCATCCCAAGTGAAGAATCACAGCACTCCACCCATTACAACTCGGTTATCACTGTTCAGCATCACATATTAGTCGAGATTGGGGATGTCACTGCACACAAAACACACTCACACACAAATTGAAATTAAATCCACCGATTCAAAGAAGTCGTACATCACGGAGCATGCATATTATTTTAAAATTTCTCCAACGAGACGACAACTGATCCTGCATTGATTTTCAGCAAACCAGCAGTAATACAAATTATCGCATACACGGTATATAGGGTATTTAGTGCCTATTTGGTGAAAACAAAGTTCTGCAACCAAATTGCGGAAACTGATAGACTTTCTACGCTGCCCAATCTCCTCACCCCCACCACCACCTCCTCAATGTTTGTCGTACGTCTACGTTATTGCACACATTGCTTCACAACAGCCGCCTTCGACTGTTATGTCACCCAAGAGCCTTCAAGTCCGAGACTGTTTGTGCCGCCCTGGCATCATTTCATCCGATCAGAGACGTCGAATCCACGGCACTGTTAATTGCGGAAAGTTCAAGCACGGCACACGATGAACACAGCCAATATTCCATGGAAGAAGTAAACATCATTATTACTTTTGTTCCATTCGTGCCGTTACGGCTCATCATACAGCGTATAAAAATACACCGTGCCATCTTAGTGTTCTTTGTGTCAACTGATTGAACGTATAATCCACAATTGATGATTCCCATTTTTATCACAATAATTAAAGCTTCGTCAAAATATAAATTAATTTCAGATATAAAGACAAAAAATAGAAGTAGAGTGATGTATGGGGGATTAGTCTTCTTAGCTGACTTCCTATAAAAGAGCTGTATGCGACAAAACAGAAACCTTACCTCAGAAGATTCCCAGCAGCTGCAAGTCGTCCGACCAAGCTTCGCATACACGTGTGTAAAAATAAAATAAAATTCCACCATGGAAGGCTCATCAACAATGCTCATGGAAAGGTAAGAATGTTTTGTTTTTGAAATACTTATTTGTTTATTTTCCGTGGAAGTATTTTCGTGATAATATAACAATAACATGATTTTGGAGGGCATATTATAGTTCATTTGCGGCCCTGCAGCACTGATGAACAGCCCGTGGGTTTATTAAAGGCCCGAGACGAAGTCGAGGCCGTTAATAAGCCCAAGGCCTGTTCATCATTGCTGCAGGGCCGCTAATAAGTCAGTTCGATATTTCTGTTTCGATCGTGTGTTCGACTTCAGTTCAAAAATACAAAGGGACGTCATCCGAATTGGAGTAATTCATTTGACCATGGAATCTAAAAATGACCGGGCCGCGGGCCGCTAATGGCCATTTATACCATTATCGCCCGCGACCCGGCTCCGTCGAATGACGTCACTGAAATTATGGATTTTTAACGGGCCTCCAAACTTATGTTAATCGACTAGTAACTTATAGATTGAGTGGTCATAATTTGAAATAGAGTTTCTCATGAAGTGCTAAAACAATGCTCCGTGTACCAATCAGCCCTGTACCTAACAACAGGCGCTGTATTCAAATTATATTATTCAATTAAAAAACTTTCTTAGGAGACCTCATCGGAATGGGATTATTGAGCTTCATCCAGTGATGGCTCGTAAGCTGCGGTTTCGAGGCAAAAAAAAAAACAAAAACAAAAAACTGAGTTCGTGATTTTTTGTTAAGTGTCGTCTGCTATTCGTGTGAGGCAAAACGTTTTAATATCCATATGAATGTCTTCTCTGAGTTGTCTTTTTAGCCACCTTTTTGCCTAAGCGATAAATATCTACCCCATGTTGCAGGTAAGATTGGCCATTAAAAGTTTGTTAGTTGTTTTTTGCTTTCAAAACATAGCTTATAAGCTCGTCGAACGTACAGAAGCTATATTAATAAGAAAGCAAAATGAGCTTTTCTCAAATTGTTCACAAACAAGCAAAGATTTGAAATGTTATTTGCTGGCAAGGGCATCCGAGAGAAAGGTTCTCAAAAAGGGTACTCGACTCTAAGATGAGTTAAGACCGGGGAGTTCACAACGTATCGATAGTATTCACATTATATCTATATCATCCATTGAGCGCAACAACGAGGCACCATCTGCAATGCTGATGCATTGCAGATGGGGCCTTGTTGCACTCAAAGGGTGATACAAAGCTTTAGAACTTGCCCATCGATTGCATAGCTTCTTCTTTTGATAGTGATCGACTAGCCGCCGTCATTATACCTGCCCCCCCCCCCCCCCCCCAGCACACGTAACATACGTTAGAAACGAATTTATTTATTTATTTATTTATTTATTTATTTATTTATTTATTGGTGTTTAAAGTCACACACTTATACACAATGGCTAATCGTGATCCTGACAGTTTTACGGGTGGAGGAAAACGGAGTACCCGGAGAGAACCTCCGAGCATCGACAAGCAACTGGCAACTCCTCAACATTCTAACTCTGTTAAGCTCCGCTCAGGCAGGGTTACAGTGGTTAAAGACATGAGCACCATCGACGTGCAGTACGCCTTATTACACGGCGTTATCGTTCCTCCATGTAGGCAACCGGGATAAAGTGCCTTGCCCAAGGACACAATGCGGGTCGTCCCGGACGGGAATCGAACTTGGGACCTCTAGCATAGAAGTCCAACAGTCTACCACTAAGCCACCGCGCTCCTTAAAAACGAATACTCGAGAATTTCTCACTTACAGTTCTCGGAAAGTAAAATCCTTTCCACTTGTTCACAGGAACGTGTTGTCCATTCTCCCAGCCTCTGGGCAAGTGGTAGCTGCCCCCCGTCCCTCCCCTGCTTCCGGTGCCCTTATATCTACTGCTCTTATTATGCTTCAGGTAAATGGAGTGTCTTGGCATCATTTCAAAGAAAAATTGAAAAAAATCCATTTACACTTTGAATGTTGGTCATGATGATTGAAAACCCCAACGGGTGCCATAACATTACTCTTGGTAAGCTCCCCAGTCGTAACTAACAACGCCCCTGTTCCGAACGTTGAAATAATATGTCAGGGCTTATTTTTCATCTGAATTTGAGAGAATCCATTTAGATTCTCGTGAAAATGGTTGCGAGAATCCATACCTGCTACGAGCGTCCCAGGATCTCATGAGGCCACCATGGTTGAACCCCTGATGTATACACATGTTAACCCTTTACCCAAACACGGCTTTTTAATTTTCAAAACATAAACTGAATTTTGATAATTAAAAAAAATTAAATAAACAGTATTTACCAATAAAACCTTACAAATATGAATGTCATTGGAATCGGCTCATTGAGTTCACCGGCTCAATGACAGCCATATATATGAGCAATTGTATTGAAAAGTGTCAGGATATTTCAGGTCATGTTAGCCTTATATTGGTTAATTTGCTGCCGCTATGTTGGGTAAAGGTTTAAATTGACTCAATTCTTTTCACGCGAATTCTCGCAGAATTTCAGCGAGAATCTACGTCTCCCTGGTTTTGCTTGAATCAATTCTCGGATTCTCGTTAAAATATAAGCTCCGTATGTCTACATTTTTGCCCTTGCATGTGCTTGGCAACGACTAATTTGCAGGCCAACAACAGACCTCCCAATTTCGGTTCAAAATGTTATCTCCAAATGAATGTGCTTACACTATTTTCGTTCGCACCTTGTATTGTTCCACTCGGGGCGTTTCTTTTCATATCTCCACCCCCACTAACCCGATGAAGTCAACAGAATGTGGTGGCTACAACATGCTATAAGTGTATTAAATTCTATTTTGAGGGAAAGATACTTGAAGCGATGACACTTACAAGGCTGCAACACAAGACCAATCGATGGCGTTCTCGACCCATGGCGTCAGCACAAGTGTGTTAGTTTTAGTTTTCTGTTTGTTTTATTGGGTTTCACGACACTTTTAAAAAGCAGAGCCACATCGTGTCGGATAGTTTTATGGGTGGAAGAAGTTGGAGTACCCGGCGAGCAGCTGTCAAACTACCCAACGTACTAACTCTGCAGAAGCAGGTCGGTTAGCAGCGGTTAACCCTTTACCTAACCTGAAAAGCAGACGACACTTGCAAAAATAATTCTTGAATAACTAATTTTTTTCATTTTTTGTCTCAAAAACATAGGTTATGACCCCACGTTGGAACGAGCTCGACGAGCTCGTTCCAACGAGGGGTTATAACCTATGGTTTTGAGACAAAAAATGAAAAAAATAATGAAAATTAATTGGCGATTTTTGAGAATCACGCTGGCCGGTTTTGGCCGTTACGTTAGGTAAAGGGTTAAAGGCAAGTGCACCATCGACCTGCAGTACACCTTAGTACATAGCGCCACCATGCCCCCACTCGACCCACGTGAGCAATCGGGATTCAGTACCTTGCCCAAGGACACAACGCAATTATAGCTCGTTTGGATTGAACCGTCGACCTTTCGGTTTGAAGTAGTTCAGTGCTCTAACCACCGATCCACGACGCTCCTAGTGTGTTAGTTACATTCTCATGAATTAGAATTTGACTTGTTGGAGCTGAAAATACTATTATCTGCAGTCCGAGGAAGTGAGTCGATATCTTGTCGTTAGACCCAGACTTCGTCCCCGTGAACTGCAGCCGCTGTCATCGAAGCATTAAGACAGAGCCTGCAGTTTATTTTCTCCATCGGCTGAGAAAGAATTTCTGGGTCGAAGACCAGTGGCGGCGAAACTAAAATGGAAGTGTGTGTGTGTGTGTGTGTGTGTGTGTGTGTGTGTGTGTGTGTGTGTGTTGGAGGACATGATACACAGCCGGGAATTGAACCGTCGGCAATCCTCGCCTGGCAATCAGGAGTCCAACGCCTAAACCACTGGACCATTCCACACCGTCACCCCCCCCCCCCCCCAAAAAAAAACGATGGCCGAGATCCAGCTTATTAGATGATGTTCTCCTGATTACTTGGTCCACTTTCCCTACGGCAGTTACATGAAAGTATGAACCGCGCTGGCTACAGTCCGACGAAAGTGTTGTGGTTGGCCTCAGACGAAGATTGGCACGGGCCTGTGTGTGTATATTGAAGGACATAATCATGTTTTCGAAGAATTTGGAATGTTGATTTCTGATCCCCGGCCTGGAAACGAACCGTCGAAAATCCCGCTTGGCAATCGTCGTGAATGATATCCTGTAGTTCGACCTATCGTGGCCCGTGTGCTGTGGCCGCTGCCATCGAAGCATTAAGCCAGAGTCTGAGGATTATTCTCTTCAACGGCTGCGACAGAATCACTCACCTGCAAAAATGTGACGCAGGGTCAACCAGTGGCGGTGGAACTAAAATAAAAGTGTGTGTGAGAGTGTTTTTCGAAGGACGCAATCATGTTTAGAGGAATTTAGAATGTTGGTTTCTGATCCCCTGCCGAGAGTCGGACCCTCGTCAACCCCGCCTGGCAAACAGGAGTCCAACACCTAAACCACTAGGCCACTCCAGGCCGTCAAAAACGGTGGCTGGAATCTAGCTTTTTAGATGAGATTCCTGTGATTATATACTTGGCTCACTTTCCTTTCGGCAGCAACATGAAAGTGTAAAATCTGACAATAAGATTAAAATAAAAGCAAAAAGTGAAGCGAAATATCCCCAGATAATCTTTTCCGGACCTTTCTCTTTTTTCCACGTCTACCATTTCTCCTAACATATTAATGTTACAATTTTTCAAATCTTGTTTATCTTTAACCCTTTACCCAACGTAACGGCCAAAACGGCCAGCGCTATTCACAAAAATATCCATCCAATTTTCATTATTTTTTTTTATCACTCTTTGTGTCAAAAACTTAGCTTATGACCCCTCATTGGAACGAGCTCAACGACCTCGTTCCAATGAGGGGTCATAAGCTATGTTTTTGACGCAAAAAATGAAAACAAATTGTTATTCAAGAATTTTTTTTGCAAGTGTCGTCTTCTTTTCGTGTTAGATAAAGGGTTAATCTTCGCCATTAAGCTATACGTGTCATTATGGCAACATGTGACAACAGATGTAGGAAAAGTGACCATGGCCAACAATCTTCGTCACAGATTTACAGGAAAGTTAGCTCCCCTTAATATTCTAATGCTGTCAGAAAATTGAAGACTTAGGGTATGGGATTTTCACATATTTCACAAACTTTGGGCATTTTCCTGCAGAGCAGTACAAAAATACAGAAGCTGGCTTTTTACAATTTTTTTCCCAATCAGATTGAACGTTTAACATTTATTTTACCCATTACCCAACGAATCGCCCGCATCCGCCCGCGTAATATACAAATTCAGGAGTTGAAAAAATATTATTTTTCAAAACTTTTTAACAAAACCATATCATATGACCCCTCGTTGGAACGAGCTCGTCGAGCTCATTCCAACGAGGGGTCACATGATATGGTTTTGTTGAAAGTTTTTGAGAAATTTAAAAAATGATATTTAAAATAATGAATTTTAATATCGTCTGCGCTGGGTAAAGGGTTAACGCGCGTGTATATTTCGGGTGATTATTGTCCCAGATCATGTGGTACTGAATTCTCTTGTCGATTCAATTGACTTGGATCCCTCCCCAGCCCCCCCCCAGCCAAACAAAACAAAAAACCCCCCCAAAAAACAAAAGCAAACAAACCCCTCCCCCACCCCTCCCAAAAACCCAAACAAATGGAACCCTGTATATATACTGGATCCACTAGTATGCGGAATTCGCTATTACTTCTCGTTTTTACTATTATATTCCTTTTACATAAACTGTTTCTATATTGCGCAAGCATAATAAGCTGGCATAAACATTTCAGAATTTATGGCGTACTTCGGTATTTTGTAACCTTGTCTGGAACACATTCCATCCAGAAATCCCAATGACAATTTTAGATGAAGACGCGGTGTCACTTGGATTGGTTCCTTTTACCAAGTCACAGTACTCTTGTAAAAAAGGCAGGATTAAGAAGTACAGATGACAACAATCTATTTGATGCAATAACACAGACAACTCTGGGTTTTCATTTGTTAAAAGTAACAAAAGGAAACTTCGCTTCAGTTTCTACTGATGCCATAGGTGTTTTCTCAACAATTACATGCTTCTTATTTGGACCTCCCTTACTCGTCTAATAATTTCAGGGGAGATAACTTTATCGAAAATTGATTTTCATGACGAGATAAGTCAGGGATGCGTGTAATCCTTTCCAAATAGTAATAGAGTCCATGTCTTGAATTTTTTTTTTATCTTCTTTGGAAGGATATATTTTCCACCAAGTATCCTATGTTCTGTCCAATATTCCTGTCCGGCTGGAGACCTAATTGGTATGTTGGTGCACAATGAGAAAAATTAAATGCCGTTGGCATATCACAAAGATGAAAGTCTTGAATTGGGGAAAAGTAACAAGGTGGCGTCCCTCTCGCATCGGGGGGAGGGGGTGGGGCAGGGGGGAGGCTGGAGGAGGAATATATTTTTTAAAACTCACCTACCCAAGGGCGCAGGAGGCAGGGGACAGCTACCCTCCTTGTCTTGAGGGTAGAAGGGCGAGGGAGGGGAGGCAGTGCGTGGCGTGCCCCTTTTCGCCAAAAGAGCACTAAGAAAAAACGGAGTATTCGTTTCTAACGTATTCTACGTGTGCCAATGCTAATAAGGGTGGTGGTGGGGGGGGGGGGGGTGGGTTGGGGTGGGGGTATCAGGTATCATTATCAAACAAAGAATCTATACAATCGCCGGGGTGATTTCTAAAGTTTTATATCGTCCCTTGAGTGGAAATGGTGCCCCCTCTGCAATGCTTTTTATATATATATAATGCCAATACTATATTGAGTTTCACATTACAAATTATGATATGTTGTAAACTCCCGATCTTAACTCATACCCAGAAGTCTAAGGCTACACATTGAAAACATTGATTGGTATAATCCCAAATAATGAATATGGACTCTTCTAATTGCTGCATTTGATATGGAAGATACCACCAGGGTTGAAAGAGTTGAAGGTTCGCCGAGTGTCTATTAAGAACTGTCACAGATAAACTGCCACGAAATCTGCTACCATACAGTATGAAATTTCCAACCGTTGATGGTTTGAGGCTTAAAACGTCTAACTTTTTAATAATGTAGATGGTGTTGGTGGTCCCCACCCCACCTCCAATCCCACCCCCTTCGCCACTTCCCTGGTCACTGAACTTCAACAGGGAGCGCGATGGCTCAGTGGCTACGGTCCACGGTTCGATCCCCGACAGGGGTAACTGCGTTGTGTCCTTGGGCAAGGCACATAGTCCCGATTGCCCACGTGGGGGTACGCTGGTGCTGTGTACTAAGGCGTAATGCACGACGATGGTGCACCTGCCTTCACCCAATGCTAACCCTGCTTGTGTGGAGTTAGTACGTTGGGGAACCTAACGGTTGCTCGGTGGTTCTCTCGGGGTACTCCGACTTCCTCCACCCGTAAAACTGTCCGACACGAGGTGATCCTGGCTGTCGAAAGTGTCGTTAAACTCCAATAAATAAATGAATAAATGGTACTTCAACAACAGTCAGTTGGTTTGTTCCGGATATGTAGAACTCTTGCCATATTATATATCTAAGGACAGCCAAACCCTTTCAGTTTTACAATGGCCTCAGGTAGTCTGTTGCCGGATCAATATTAGTAGTAGGTCATGTACCTGGACAGGACTCATTTGAATGACCTCGGTGAATGACCTAGGAAGTGACGTCATGTCACGTGATCCAGTGGCGCCATGTTGTGTTGTCATGGTAACCCGCGTGAGCGGCCATGTTGTCACGTCATCCCATAGTGATGCGTGGTGTTAGTGCGCATACGCAGCGCGTGTTGTTAGGGTGATACGTGTTTCCATCGTCCATTTTGTATACTGAAGGCCGCCATCTGGTTTCTATGGTAGCACGTGGTTGCTATGTTACCCAAAAGCCTACAACAGGACGGGGGTATGTTCGGAGAGTATGTTCGTAGAATTATCACAAAGAAACCCATAATTGTTTACTTGGCTCTGATTTAGTTTAAACAATATTTATTTCCAAATGTACAAGCAAACATAAGTAGAATGTGAACAAGGTAGTGAATTCGACTGTAAGCTAAAAGTTTATTATTTGTCGTCTCCACAAAACAAACAAAATTACATATAAACAGTTGAAGAATGGCAAGAAGATCAGAATTAATTTTACAGCGCTATAAGTTTGTAGTTGTTCCTTAACCTCTTGCTTACGTTAATTTATATGGGAATAAATATGACGACTAAGAGAGAGAGAGAGAGAGAGAGAGAGAGAGAGAGAGAGAGGAGAGAGAGAGAGAGAGAGAGAGATGGGTGTCTCTGATGCCAGTGATGAGACACTCACTAATTAACCTAGGGATATAACTTACTAACTTGACTAGTTTGTTCAGACAATATCGCCACCTTAGAGGGGAAGAGCGCCAGCTGCAATGCTAAAGCACTGCAGCTGGGACACCTCCCATCCAACGTGGCGATATATATCACCATGAATGCAGCTTCAGACACACGCAAGAGGGAGAAAGGATAAATGTCTGATTTGTCATGTCCTTCACCTGTCAATCGCCCGCCGCATAGCATCCGCCAAACAACCGGCAAACACCGCTTTAAGGAGTTGGGCACAAAGTATTTAATTTAATCTAATCTAATTTAATTTAATTTAATTACACTGGCCACAATTATTGGAACCCTTTAGAAGCGAGAATGTAATTGTGCACCGCAATAAATATTTCTCGGTTCACTTCGTTTGAGTAAAACTCAGAACCATACAGCAAAATGTCACAGTCAATTGGATGCCGCAACAGTCCCAGAGTATTACTACGGGCTGTAAAATAAACAGGGCACCTCAGTAAAAAGTGATCTGTAGTTTCACATTTTCCACAAGAACAAAGTGGGGATTCAACAATTTTATTTTGGAAAAGGTGATCGTTGAGTCCACTGCATTTAAGACGAATTCTACAGTGGTATATTTGAGCTTCTCTTAAAACAGAGCTGAAAAAATATTGCGGAGGGCGGAAGCAATTTCGATTGAGGTGGTTTTTAAAGTTTGGAAGGGACGTATTTTCTCTCATGTGCTCTGGGATATCGTTCCATAATTTAGTAGCTGATGGAATGAACGATGTTTGATATTTTTTAGTTTGACTAAATGGAACGCGAAGATCTCTATTAGAACGAAGATTATAATTTTGGGTCATAGAGACAATGTCATGGCGAGGTATTTTGAGTGACGGATACGCAGGAGCAATGTTATGATACATTTTAAAAAAACTGGATGAGCTTGTGCTTATCACGACTAACTTGAAGAGACTCCTATCTGGTCTCTGCATACAACAGCTCCTTGCTGGCACTTATAGTTGCTCCTGATTTTCTAGTAAATTCTCGGTTTCTACCTATGTATCTACAAGCTCTGTTATGACTTCTTTGTTCTATTGATTCTGACTTCCCTGGATGTGATTATATATGCTCTACTGTACACATTACATGTAACACATAGGCACATGCTGGATCTGCCGATATGTGTTTATATGAAAAGGCACAATGTGACACATTGTGCTCTAGCACGTAGGTACATGCTGAATGTGCCAATATGTGCTTATGTGTGTGTGTGTGTGGGGGGGGGGGGGGTGGCTCAATGTGACACATTGTGCACTCGCACATAGGCACATACAACCGAAAAGGGATTCTGTAGCCACAGATATATCCTAAAAAGGGGATTCTATAGAGATTCCAAAAAAGGGATTCCATAAGTGGGATTCCGTCTTACCTCGAGTGACTCGCACATGCTGCTCGAACGACTCGAATCCCATCGAGCAAATGTGCTTTAGAGCAATTGCTCAATCGAGTGAATCGCACATGCGACTCTTAGCCTCATTTCAGGAAAAGGGAATTCCATAGTCACAGGCGTTTTCCAAAATGGGATTCGTAAAAAGGGATTCTGTAAGTGGGATTCTTTTCTGAACCCTGATCAATGTTCAGATGTGCCACGTGGATACTCGCTCTAAACTGTAACATAAATTCGCGATTCAGGCAAATGTCTTCAAAGACGACTGGATAAGAGAGTGCTTGGATGATGGTAATTGCGTGATCAAATTCATTTCTGAGTAGTCCATAGGATTCCTTTAAATCCATGCGATCGGATCTATTTATAAAAAAGAGTGATGATAATAATAGATTATAATCAAGAATTTATCAATGAATGACGTCTATTCTAAAGTCCACAATCCGTTTTGTGAATAACGAAGAACGCATCAATCGATGACGTCAATTCTTAAGTCTCCAAGATCCGTTTAGAAAATACTAATTTTCTCATTATCAATCCATATCGTGACAATTAATGAAGAACACCAAAATCTGGGATAACTTCTTATCCGCGTCGTATCATTATGGTTGTAAAGGGGAACAAGTATGTGAAGCTGATCGGATTCATATTGTGAATAACGAAGAACGCATCAATCGATGACGTCAATTCTTAAGTCTCCAGGATCCGTTTAGAAAATACTAATGTTCTCATTATCAATCCGTATCTCGATAACTAAAAAAAACACCCAAATCTGGAATAACTTCTTATCCGCGTCGTATCATTGTGTTTATAAAGCGGAACAAGTATGTGAAGCTAATCGGATTCATTTTATGAGATTGGACTGACGTGACAACCGTTACTTATTCTTTGTTCCTTATTCAACATTCGTTATCAACCGATTATATCGGTTGATAACGAATGTCGAATTAGGAACTGGGAATGAGTAACGGTTATCATATCCCGCTGAGATTGGAAACAAATCATCAACTGATTACAGAGAGATGTGATGAGTCAAAATCTCATATAACGCGCCTGGTCTGGAGGTTCTAAGACTGTGACTTGAAACACAATGTTTTTTATACAGAGTTAAAAAACAACACAACAAACTAACCGACAAAGAAAACCAGAATCATATAGCAACAGAGTTCCTGAAAATGAAATTTAGTCTTGCGACAGTATATATACTAGTCCACCATTCGACAGGGAGGTGGCTAGAGGTTTCCGGTTGAGTTGGGGGGGGGGGGGTGTAGGGTAGTGAAGTTCCAACTAGAGGGGGGGGGACTGGAGGAGCTCCCCCTCCCGGTCCCTCCCCTAGTTGGAAATTAACTACCGAAAGAACTTTTGAAAATGAAGCCATGAAAGGGGGCATAAAATTTATTCTAGTAACTGAAATGCCAACACATTTATGATATCGTCCTTTGGATGCAACAAGTCGCCATCTGTAATGCAAAAACATAACATATGGCGCCTTGTTGCATTTAGGGGATGATATAAATATAATGTTAATATTATTGAGTGTCACGTTACTATTTATGAAACGTTGTAAACTTCAAGTCTTAACTCATACCCAGAATCGAGTGCCCTTTTTGATACCCCTGCCTCTTGCCCTCGGATGCTTCTGACACCATTAGGTACTAACAGCCCTAACACACTACTCAGCATTCAGAAACTCATACAGCCTGTACTTCTGTTCTCACTGGCCTCAAGAAACTAAACATACACCAAATGCTGTCCTATAACTCAAGGTAGTCGCATATCGGAGAGTTTATTTGAAAAACAAATCCCGATGAAGCTAACCGAGACGGTTTCCCTGTTCGGTGTTTCTCCCATACTGACTCAGTGATCAGTATACATAAAGTCAAGATTCGCGTGGCCACTGCCCTCAAAAGCAAGGGCGCCGAAGGTAGTAGGGGAGCAGGCAGCAGCTACCCCCATCCCCCTTGTCCTGTGGATAGGGGGCATGTGGGCAGCGCGTACCTTGTTTCGTCAGAAATGCGCCAGTGGACGAGTGCACTTTCCGAGAAGTTCAACAGAGAAACTCTCGAGTATTCATTTCTAACGTACGTTACGAGTGTCAGTGGCAAATGGAAAGGAGGAGGGTATCAGGTATAATAATGGGAGCTAATCGATAAGCACCAAAGACAAGCGATATAATCTGCGGAGTGAGTTCTAAACCGCAGTGGTATTGGCATTCACATTACAATTTATGGTACACTGTAAACTCCCGGCCTTAACTCATACCCAAAGTCATGTGCCCTTTACCCTAACCCACCCCACCCACCGGATGCTCTGGTGCTCTTGCGAGTCAAAAGACTCACGAAAAGATAACATTTTGTCCTCAAACTCAAGGAAATCACATTCTGAAAGCATTTTGTTTGACCCTTTACCCTGCGTAACGGAAAAAACCGGCCAGCGCTATTCTCAAAAATCAGAATTAATTTTCATTATTTTTTATTTTTTTCATCTTAAAAACATAGGTTATGACCCCTTGTTGGAACAAGCTCGTTCCAACGAGGGGTCATAACCTATGTTTTTGAGACAAACAATGAAAAGAATTAATTATTCAAGAATTTTTTTGCAAGTGTCGTCTGCTTTCCATGTTAGGTAAAAGGTTGAACATTTCTCGTCAATTATCCCATTTCATTCACCGCCTATAGGCATATCGTCGCATGGGGACATAGACCATTCTGGCACTCAGGCGACGATATGTTCAACAGCAAAATAAATCACAAGCTGTCGGAATCAGAAAGGTAGGATTGGGGTGGGTGTTCGTGCTTTCTAGATAATCTTTAGCTTAGCTTATCGGAAAATGTATGAACACTATGTGATTTGTTTTAGTACAATTTTTAAAGAAGTAAAGCCCTTCGCAGAAAACTTATTTCAGAGGTGTCATGACGTCATGACGTGCTACATGTATATACGCAGACTCACCCATCCAAAACTTGTCAAAAAATGTCGGAAAATGTTGAGCTTGCCCCTCTTGCTCTAATGGCGAAAAAATCCTATTATTCGTCGCTGAACACCTCCTACCCCCTTCGTTAACACCCTTGCTCGAAGGCAGGCGATTCGTTAAGTATTTTCGTTCGTTCTGGACGTTAAAAGCTGAAGAAAATAAATTCTACAGCTCACTGCTTATTTTGAATCTTTGTGTGGGGGTGGGGGTGGGGGTGGGGTGGGGGCTGGCGTTGAGGTAACCGGTTCTCGTCAGATCACCGAAGTTATGCAAAGTCGAGCCCGGTTAGTCCTTGGATGGGCGACCTTCTGAGCGATTGATTCGGACTCCCGCGTGAGTAGTAGTAGGGCAGGTTCATTTCGACCCGTATTTGGGGACCCCGGAAGTGAGGTCATACCGCAATGTATTATGGGTTTCACGTGGTTGTCATGGTAGCCCAGATGAGTGGCCATGTTGTGTCGTCATTGTTATGGCGATGGGTGAAGTGAGTGCGCATGCGCAGCTTGTGTTGTTAGGGTGATACGTGTTTCCGTCGTCCATTTTGTATGAAGGAGATCGCATCTTTGTTTCTATGGTGGCACATGGTTGCTATCAGCCTGAAAGGTCTACAACAGGGCCAAGAGGCCCCTAAGAGGTATGTTCGATTGTACAAGAGTATTTTTTCTGGAACGGATTCCCCCAGAATCCTCGCTTAATTCGTAGAATTGCCCAAATGAGCCCAGAATGCCCGCAAATCACCGGAAAGTACCTTTTTAACCGAAACGGACCTGTTTAGAGTAGCACGCAGTGCTATAGACCCTTAAAAGGTCGTGTTCGATTCAACTGGAGTATTTGTTTTGGAACGACTTCCCTAGATAATTACCAAAATGAGCCCGAGAATGACCGTAAATCACCGGAAAGTACCCTTTTAACCGGAACGGACCTGTTTAAATTAGCACGTAGTGCTATAGACCCTTAACACGTCGTGTTCGATTCAACTGCAGTATTTGTTTGGAATGACTTCCCAGATAAGTAACTAAATGAGCCCGAGAATGACCGTAAATCACCGGAAAGTACCCTTTTTAATCGAAACGGACCTGTTTAGAGAAGGACATAGTGCTATAGACCCTTAAAAAGGTCGTGTTCAATTCAACTGGAGTATTTTTGTGGAACGACTTCCCTAGATAATTTGCTGGTCCTCAAATACTCGTACGTACGTATGTGCTGCATGTTTTGAGAGCACATTGTGCACTTGCACACAGGTACATATTGGCACATTTTACATGTGCTGATGTGCTGCATGTGCTATTTGTACATTGCGTACACTCAAATCTCATAGTAGTAGTGATAGATTTAGAGGAGCGGCGGAATAAGCCAACATCTTGTTTGCAAACGGTAACACTATGGTAGCAGAAACTTTAGTACTGAGTTAAGAGACGGTGGCTAGACAATATTTCTGACACTGGTCCCCAAACCTTGGTCCCAGAGCCTTGGTCCCCAATAGTCCCCAAACACTTGTCCCCAAACACCGGTCCTCACTGGCCCCAAAACACTGGTCGCCACAGGTCCTCAAATACCCGTATGTGCGCATGTGCTCCATGTTTTGTGCGCACATTGTGCATTGCACTTGCACACTGCACATATTGGCATATTTTGCATGTGCTGATGTGCTGCATGTGCTGATAGACCTGTAGCAGAGATAAAACGGTGAATCCAAGCCGGATAGATTGTTTGTCGGATCGTTTTGGGTAATTATCTAGGGAAGTCGTTCCAAAACAATACTCCAGTTGAATCGAACACGACCTTTTAAGGGTCTTTAGCAATACGGGCTACTCTAAACAGGTCCGTTTTGGTTAAAAAAAGGTACTTTCCGGTGATTTACGCTCATTCTCGGGCTCGATTGGGTAATTATCTAGGGAAGTCGTTCTACACAAATACTCCAGTTGCATCGAACACGACCGTTTAAGGGTCTATAGCACTACGTGCTACCCCAAAAAGGTCCGTTTCGGTTTAAAAAGATACTTTCCGGTGATGTACCGTCATTCTCGGGCTCATTTTGGTAATTATCTAGGGAAGTCGTTCCAAAAAAATACTCCACTTGAATTGAACACAACCTTTTCAGAGTCTATAGCACCACGTGCTACTTCAAACAGGTCCGTTTCGGTTAAAAAGTGTACTTTCCGATGATTTACGGACATTCTCGGGTTGTTTGCAGGCTCATAGCAACCACGTGCCACCATAGAAACAAAGTTGGCGGTCTCCTTCATACAAAATGGACGACGGGAAACACGTATCACCCCAACAACACGAGCTGCGCATGCCCACTCACATCACCCATCACCATGATGATGACGTCACAGCATGGCCGATCACCTGGGCTACCATGACAACCACGTGATACCCATAATACATTGCGGCATGACGTCATTTCCGGGGTCCCCCAGCCGTGTCCCCCAAATAGGGGGCGAAATGAACCTCTCCTATTACTCGCGTGGTGTCCTTGGGCAAGGCACTTTACCTCGATTGTCCACATGGGGGCACGATGACGCCGTGTACTAAGGCGTACTGCACGTCGATGGTGCGCATGTCTTCAACCAATCTAACCCTGTCTGTGCTGCAGTGCGGAGTTACAATGTTGGGGAGATGGCAGCTGCTCGCCGTTGCTCTGTGGTTCTCTCCGGGTACTCCAGCTTCCTCCACCCGTAAAACTGTCACCGACACGATATGACCTTGGCTGTTAAGTGTCGTTAAACCTTAATAAATAAATTTAAACCTTTACCTTTAGCGGGTAGCAGTCGATACTTGCAATAAAAAATCCTTATGCAACTACAAATTTTCAATTTTTGCATAAAACATATAGCTCCTTCCAATGAGGTCCCATATGTTATGTTCAGGGGGTGAAAATTGAAGAAAATAATTGACATTTTAACCCCTAAAGGTCTGGAGATATTTATACATTTTTGTTACACTTTGACATTGTATTTGTTTCTTGGCATGTCTTGGCTGCCTATATAGGCAGCCAAGACATGCCAAGAAAGAAATATAGGCAGCTAAGACATGCCTAGAAACAAGTGCCAAGGTACTTAAAACGCAACTTGCCCCGTAGACGACATGTTTGAGCACCTGTTTTGTTTCGGTAAAAAGTTATGAAAATCGGAATTAGGCCTTCAAATTGGCCTTTTTGTGATGGAAGATTACGAAAGTTAAGATGGAACTCAAAAAAAAAAAAAAAAAAAAAAATTGGTGAAATGAAAACACGTTGTGATATTCGAATTATCAGTTTCAATATAAGGAGATTTTTCCACGGCTAGATAATCGCATTGATCTTTTGAAAGGGTTTAATAAAGTAGTCATTCTACTCGTGGTACTTAAACATCATGATAAGTTGATTAGCTTTGGGTTGAGCTCTAAGAAGATACATGTAATACTATCTCACAACCATGTGCCTTGCTTTGGCGTTGTTCTGCGTGTATCGTATGTTTTTAATCACGTTTCATTCGCTTCTACAGACGAAATCACTTTTAGGTATAACAGTATAACAACAGGGAAACCAACTTTGCGGAAACGACAATGTCCGTATACCAGCGCCGTGCAGAACCAGCGTGCAAAATTTCAAAAATGACTCTAACCGCCTGACCGTTCCTGTGGTTTGGGGATGGCTAACCGAACGCTCGGGTACATAAACATTCTTGGGATCTGCCTTTTTTATCATTAACAAGTATTCATATATTGTATGGAATTGAATTATAGCCTCGAAAGGCAAAAGTCTTAAAATCTATGAAGACACAAGAAAGGCTGGTTAACTGGTAGAGTGCTAGAAGCCCATGTTTGGGCTTTATTCTGAACTGCAGGTACCTAAAGTTAAAGGCTTCATATTCTGTTGATATCCTTTATATTATCTTGGAAGTAAAATTACTTCATCTCAATCGATTTCCATTGTTACAATTTATGGGAGAGTGCCTATAGGCACTCTCCCATAAACTGTAACAATACAAAAATGTGTGAACAAATCCATGAAATCTTGAGGCTGAGAAAAAAATATAGCACTCTACCAGTTCTATTGCTCAGACTTTACCATTCGAGATGCAATTTTTGGCTAACCGGTCATCCGTTCGCGTAGATTTACATTTGCGTAACCACCATGCGAACGAAACGAGCGTTCTCGTCAAATTTTGCCCACTGTGTAACCTCGTACTCTGTTCCATGCAAGAGTAAACTGGCAACTGTTCGGTAACATTCTCCAAATATATATTGAAAATACCATGTTCCGGACTTTATCACACTATCTGATATCTGATTGGGGGGGGGGGGGGGGGGGGTAGGGGCGAAGGGGCGGTTATCGTGCCACTCTCAGTATTTTGCCAGTCGGAACATCTTCTTTTGATCTAGAGTCTTGGATATCAAATCACTCTTGCTGATAATCATGTACATTATTACGAACCGAGATTTGCTACTCGTACCTTTGCCTCACACACACAGATCGGCCATACAAATGCAGGCTTGTGGTATCCCACTCGGGTTGTTGGTGGTCAGACATATCCAAGTTCGTCAACACTACTAGATGTATTGGTTTATCATCAAATAAATCTTGAGTCTTTTTTTTTAGTGACATATAATCCGACTGATAAACACTCCAACTACATCACCAAGAACGTCTTTGACGAAGGGATGCCTTGATTATGTTGTTGGATAGTTTTATCTGTATGGAATTGATCCACCACGATCGGAACAAGTCTAGTTCGCTCGCCCACAAGAACATCGGTTATCTTTGCAATCGGTCAGACTTTCCAACTTACTAATTCGGCACAAACAGACTTAGCAGAGGTTGAATGCAAGTACACCATCGACGTGCAGTATCCTTTAGCACCCAGCGCCACTTATGGGTTATCGGGATTAAGTGTCTTGCCCAATTGCACAACACGGATGGCGCGGGTCAGGATCGAACAATTTAATCGTACCATAAACATGTGGCATTGTACCACGGGTTCACACCGTGCCTGTGTCGTATGACGTTATATGGTATGCTAACCTCATTGCAATCAGTCCAACGTTATTGATGTCCTGATAGAATTTTTGTGTGACTGGCACCCTTTAACTGGTAGAGTGCTGGAAGCCCATATTTGGGTTTTATTCTGAAGTGCAGGTACCACAGCTTGAAGGATCATATTCAATGCATGTACTTTGTATTATATTTGAAGAGATATTATTTAATCTGTAAGGGTTTGCCTTGTTACAATTTATGGGAGAGTGCCCATAGGCACTCTCCCATAAATTGTAACAAGGCAAAGACATGTGTAGATTTGATGGTCAAAAATAATTTAGCACTCCACCAGTTAATAAACATTTTACGCCTTGACCATGGTGAATCATGTCTCTTTTTCAAACTTTAATTGTGATAGTACAATAAAACGTGGACATTTGTTTGGTGTCATCTTTCGCGTGATGTGGATGTCCCAACGAAGTTGAATTTTGACCTTGTTGACCCCGCGACATTGACCTTTGTTCTTTGGTATCGTCCAGAACCAGGAGTGATTCTAAAAATCGTGATTAACTCGAAAGTCAACACACAGCCACAAACTGTCTCCTTTTACATTGATCTTAAAAAGTTGCCCCAAGTGAATTCTTCCTTGAATAGTCTTATTGTAGGATGATTTTATCTTGTCGGTGTTTTTGCATAATTGTTGGCTGCCTGCACAGGCAGCCAACAGTAATATAGAAACACTGTTAAGTCGTCTTCAGTTGTTTACATGCACCCCGATTGCCCACGGTGGCTCTGTGTACTAAGGAGCACTGCACGTCGATGGTGCGATTGTCTTCAACCAATGTTAACCCTGCTTGTATGGAGTTAGTACGTTGGGGAGTCTGGCAGTTGCTCGCCGTTGCTCGGTGGTTCTCTACAGGTACTCCGGCTTCCTCCATCCTTGTAAATGTCTCACACGAGTTGAACATGGCTGTCGAAAGTGTCGGTAAACTCCAATAAAATAAAATAAATAAAAAAAGGTGTACATGCATATACGGTAGTTATTAACGCAAAATTAATCTGAGGAATTAAGGCTTTAGAGGTGATTGAAAGTCGAACCCAAAGTGCGGAGTGGATCAAGGCCACCACAAGATAGAGGGTCCCGAGTGCCCTTTAAAGAAAATTGTCACGGAGCACAATGGTATTGTCACAAAAGTCTTGGTATACTAGGGTGTACCAGAATATTTTAGGGATAATACTGTCATGGCGCACTATGGTATTCGTTTATAAAGAGCTCTCATCTCTTGTTATAATTGCCTGTTCTGTCCCAATCCACCACCGAGAATTCGCCATGAACTAATCTCACCAAGTTTAGTGTTTTGACCTGTTAACCCTTTACCCAACGAATCGGCCGCATCCGCCCGCGTAATATGCAAATTCAGCCGTTGAAAAAATATTATTTTTCAAAACATTTCAACAAAACCATATCATGTGACCCCTCGTTGGAACGAGCTCGTTCCAACGAGGGGTCACATGATATGGTTTTGTTGAAATTTTTTGAAAAATTTGAAAAAATTATATTTAAAATAATAAATTTTGATATCGTCTGCGTTGGGTAAAGGGTTAAAATACATAGTGCCGAGCCGACATTCATACAAGCACGTCGCATCTTACACCGTGGCCAGTGGTGTGCAAATCACAACATAAATTATAACTTACTATTTGTTCAAGTTAGTCCCCATTACCATCTGTTATGTTCATTTTTCTTTCAGGGGAAATCCTCAGTATCAGCTTCAGTTTGCCACAGAAGCCTGTTTTTCAGTTAATTTTTCAACCATGATTGGATTGAAGACCCGGACGTACCTCTTATCCGAAGCAAAGAAGTTTGAGATTTCCGAGGAGTCCATCGAACAAGAAGGATTCTGTGATCGAGTTAAATTTGGTGAGCATGTTAGTCTTACCTCGCCGAACAGCAGACTCAGTGATGGGGGAAGCGCGACTTGTGAATAAATGATCTCATGACAATAACGTTCTCTCATTGACGCTTCTGGCCTATAGACAATATCAAGACCTCACAATTTGAAATTATTATTGGATGTAAAATACCACCAGACAAGTTGTAGAATAACTTTTTGCAATTTATTTCTAAAAATCTCATTTCATATTTTTGGCAAAATCACTTGCGTTCGTCTACTTTATCCAACTAACAAGGTTATTCTATTAAGTGAGTCCACTGCTCCTGCGGATCGGACACATGATCCTTTCAGGCACGTTGCATTTCATTCTATGCCTGGTTCAGCAATCTGAGTTTGAGTGGCGTCACGTTTCATTGTTTCATTCATGGTTCAGGATGCGGATTGGGAAGTATCGTCCGCGTAGAGATGAATCGTCGACGAGCACGAAAGGCGACAGCGTGGTCATCCCGATAGCTTCTTTGCATATAATCACAATGTTTTCCAGGCAAAATACTCTCGCAATTGTGTACAGACACAGTGAAATTTTGAAAAAGGAAAGCCACCTTATGGCAGGTCACGGGAGGCCTGCGCATGAGATATAGCAGTATACAAGAGGTACGGTATATTATCCGCGACTAAGCATGGACATCCACTACCTCAGGTAGTGGATGCCTATGTGCCATCGCGGATAATATCGTGTCCCCTTTACTAAGTAGCTCTGATGAACAACTGAGTTACAAAACATAGAGGAGGGGGGGGGGGGGGCGGTGGCAGCCCAAAATATCCTTTCATGTAGTAAGTGGTTTGCAAATCACAACAATATGTATTGTTACCATAAAAGAATATCGCATTGCTAGTATATCTTAATATATTTTATGTTAACCCTTTACCTAACATGAAAAGCAGACGACAAGGCTTGCAAACAAAAATTCTTGAATAACTAGTATTTTTCATTTTTTGTCTCAAAAATATAGGTTATGAGCTCTCGTTGGAACGAGCTTAGACAATAATCGGATGAGATGAGAATAATGGCGAGATAAAAAAGGTATCGACAAGCAAGTAGGGCCTGAACTGAACTGAACTTTCTGACGAATACAAAATAGATTCGACGATATTACTGCATGTTATTTATTTATTTATTTATTTATTTATTTATTTATTTATTTATTTATTACATGGATATAAAGTCCAACCAATCGTTTATACCCATGTTACCCATTTTAGAGGAATTCCACTCCAGGCATTGATGATCGGGCCCCATTTTACAAGTAAAACGGAGCCTGCTTACCACAGTAAACAAGCACTGCTTTACTTAAAGGGGTTTCCACGGGGAACTGTATATTATATTCTTTGGGACAATACCATTCAGGAACCCATTAATCATACTGATCACAAGCCTGAAATGGTAAGGCCAGGCACAGAGTTGATGAAAAATTCAAAAGTTGTGCTATGATATAATCTCGAGTTTATTTAAAGTCAAAGTATACCATATTTCAGGGCATCCACGGAATCTCAGTGATGCAAAGGAAATTCACCATCCTGAAGATGTGGAGGATAAAATAAATGTGCCGAAGAAAAATACTTCCTGTAATTGTACTAGCTTAACACAAGGTAAAAACACATTATATTTGTTTTTAACTCTTTATATGACACGAAAGGCAGACGACATTAGTAAACAAAATTCTTGAATAACTATTTTTTTTTAAATTTTGTGCTTCAAAAACATAGCTTATGGCTCCTCGCACCCCAACCCCAGTTAGAAATCTAACTGATCACACCCTCCCATCGAAGACTCTCTTGCTACGTACCTGGTAAGAATGCTTGAGATGTAGTTTTTACTAAATTATTGCCTGTCTGTGTTTTAATAGTGTCACGATGAGGCTGAAGTGAGCCGCACTTCCCCGATTAAAAAAAGTCAAAATACCAACATTTTTATCGTTTCAAGAGTTTGAAAAATAATAAAAAAACTCTTTCTCATACAAACCAAAAATTCATCACTTTTTGATACCTTGTTTACATCTGTAGTATATAATCTAGATATATATACCTGGAACTTAACCCTTTACCCAACACGAAAAGCAGACGACACTTGCAAATAAAATTCTTGAATAACCAATTTTTTTCACTTTTTTGCGTCAAAAACATAGCATTTTGACCCATCGATGGAACGAGCTCAACGAGCTCGTTCCAATGAGGGATCAGAAGCTATGATTTTAACACAAAAAATTAAAATATAATAAAAAATGAATGGTGATTTCTGTGAATAGTGTGGGCCGGTTTTGGTCGTTACGTTGGGTAAACGGATAAGTTCGACTGTTATTGCTATTATTATTACATTCTCAATTTCCACTGCTACGGGGAACCGCACCGATCAGTAATCTCAACTCATGTCGGATTTTAACTTTTAAAGTCACTCTTCTATACAAGGCCCATTGTTCTTTCATTCAGGGCCGTGTTTAGGGGATGTAGGACGTCAGTGTCCGACGGCTCAGTCACATCGCGCAACTATTTGGAACATACCTAATAGCTTTTATCAAAGACTTATATGCTACAAATATACTTTCCATTGATAAAATACTGTATTTTAAACATACAACAGGTGAAATAATAATAAAGTAAAATGGCTCAAAATGTTCTCATTCTGGGGATAAATTTCCAATTTTCGTGCATCAACAGTGATAAAACTGTGTTATAGGAATTCCTCAATTCCTCCACTGAGGATTTTACAGCATAAGATGATCATTCTGACAAATGAAAACATATGGGTTTCTTATTCATTTTTTCAAAAGGCTTTCTCAAAGCAAATTTACACAAAACTTGTCTCATTTGTAACCTTCAAATTGTCAGGTCCCAAACAGGTCTGGGTTAGTAATTGAACACTCCTGTGTGACCTTGATCCCCAACGGAAATGCACTTAACAGTACACAGTTTGAATCAAGACCGTCAACAGATTAGATTGGCCAGACCACCATTAATGAGAATTATTTACTAAATCCAAACCACCACAAAATAAAACTATGGCTCAAAATAGCCATTTGGCCGAGGATATTCAATAACTTCGAATATGACCTTTTAATAGGAAACGAGACCTAAGAGTGTGAGTGGTGGGGCGGAGCTACTGAAATGAAATTGTGTGTGTGCCCGTTGAGGGTGTGCGTGTGTGTGGGGGTGGGGGTGGGGTTATGAACATTTCTGCCCCCCAGTGTGCATACGTGAAAACCCGAGACGTGGCGACAGTCTGATTTATGTAACAGTATCTGGCAGAAAAATTAAAATTTCATTTTCAACAGGTGTTGTTTAACAGAATATACTGTCATACTGTCATACTGTCATGAGATCAAATAGACCATGACATGCTCTTTAAAATAGTATTAAATACTTATTTAAAATCTATTCATCGTGGTTCCTTTCCTGTGCGAGATGTTCTCTTTTTGTCTGTGCCCATTGCCTTATAAATTCACCAAAGGGACGGACGGGTGTAAATTCAAAGTTACAAAATATATTTAATATCGATGAGCTCGTTCCAATGAGGGGTCACGTGATATGGTTTTGTTGAAATTTTGGAAAAATATATTTTTTGCAACTGTCCAATTTGTATAATATGCAGGCAGATGCTGCCGATTCGTTAGCTACGGGGATAACCCTTTACTAACATTAAAAGCAGACGACACTTGCAAAAAAAAATTCTTGAATAACTAATTTTCTTCATTTTGTTTGTCTCAAAAACATAGGTTATGACCCCTCATTGGAACGAGCTCGCCGAGCTCGTTCCAATGAGGGGTCATAACCTATGTTTTTGAGACAAAAAATGAAAAAATAATGAAAATTAATTGGCGATTTTTCAGAATAACGCTGGCCGTTTTTTGCCGTTAGGTTGGGTAAAGGGTTAAACTTCATCATGTCGAGCAAACGTAGGTGAAAAATTCGTACACCGCAATTTTAATGCTTTATATGAATTTTTATTTTAGTTTATCAAGGCATTCCGAAGAATTCCACTTGGAATGGTCTGCAGTACACTGATGGTGAACTCGATGAAACTTCAGTCAGAAAAAAGGTTAGTATATGTTATAGAAAATTCGCCGGTTGAAGTAACATCACTAGGTGGTTATTTTAACCCTTTGGCCTTTGCGCCCGAAAAGTCCCCTTTTCTTGGCCAGGATCGTGATACAACCTGAATTGATAAAGTTGATAGTTACTCAGTGAATTTGTGTGGTAGATCAACCAAGATTTTCAACGCACAGCGCCAAGGCCGAACGTTGAAAACATTGATTGGTCTTCCCCCAAGTAACGAATGTAGACTTCACCAGTTGACGGGTCTGTACTAGCATGGAAATTTATTTATTTATTGGTGTTTAAGGTCACATACTTATGCACAATGGCTAATCATGACCGCGACAGTTTTTTGGGTGGATGAAGCCGGAGTACCCGGAGAGAACCACCGAGCAACGACAGGCAGCTGCCAGCTCCCCAACATCGTAACTCCGCACTGCAGCACAGGCAGTGTTAGATTGGTTGAAGACATGCGCACCATCGACGTGCAGTGCGCCTTTGTACACAGCGTCATCATGCCCCCATGTAGGCAATCGGGGTTAAGTGCCTTGCCCAAGGACACAACGTGGGAGCACGAATCAGGCGCTGAAATGGTCACACATCCAACTACTAACCGCGCTCGACGTTGCTTAACTTCGGTGATCTGACGAGAACCGGTTACTGCGACGCCACCGCGCCCCCTACTAGCATGGAAAAGTCCATCAAGGTCCAATAGGTTAACATTTAACTTCTTTCATGCTGTTGGCTGATATTCCTGCCGAGGATATTATTTCTCTTGTCACTGAAATAAATATAATTTTGACACATTTAATCAAATGTTTCGTCTTTAAATTGCACGGGTTTTTCACTAATGATTCCTGGAGTTAAATTTAGATGTATCTTTCATCACAATTAGATGAATTTTTCATCAAGCTGTTTCACAGCCGCCATGAATAGATTTGTTGACAAATACTCAGAAAATACTCTGTGAGTTAACTGAAGAAGCTGCCGACGTCTGTACAAATTTATAATGAAAATTGTCTTCAATTTGTTTTCTTTTGACCCTTTTCCTAATATGACTGTATTTAAATTTGTTGGAAATGCGCCACGTCGATTATTTATTATTTATTGGTGTTTAAGGTCACATACTTATGCACAATGGCTAATCGTGACCGTGACAGTTTTACGGGTGGAGGAAGCCGGAGTACCCGGAGAGAACCACCGAGCAACGACGAGCAGCTGTCAGGTCTCCAACATCGTAACTCTGAACTCTGCACCGCAGCACAGGCAGGGTTAGATTGGTTGAAGACATGCGCACCATCGACGTGCAGTACGCCTCAGTACACAGCGTCATCGTGCCCCCATGTAGGCAATCGGGGTGAAGTGTCTTGCCCAAGGACACAACGCGGTTGCAGGTGGGATTCGAACCGAGGACCTCTCGGCTTGCAGCCTGCACCTCTACCAACTGAGCCACCGCGCCCCCGCCACGTCGATTAAGAATTGCAGCAAAATGTAGACGGAACATGTCGTCCGCTGAGTTCTAATGTGTTCTATGTACCTACTGGCACATAGAACACATTGGAACACAGGAGACGATGTAAAAAGAACCCTAGGGATGGCAGCAAAATCGGATTGTGATCGTAGTTTTCCCTAAAAACTCTTCCGATAGGTAAACTCGTTCCCAGCCGAAAGTTATGAGATTGATAAATAGAACAAGACCACAGTGGTAGACACTGGCGACATAGACCAAACGATTTAACACAGAATCCCCCATACCCAAAAAATGTGACAGAAAGGCTAGAAAATGTACTACAGGAACTCCTATTGACATCTGGTACCTATACCGACGGTACTGGGTGGAGGATTAATAGCCAAAACTCATAGGTCCAAACGTATAGGCAGTAGTAGTCCTGTAGGGATTCTGCGATTTGATTGGTCGATTATAACAGAGAAGAACCTCTTTTGAATTATGAATAAGAAAAGGAGTAGACAGAATATGTAAAGATACCTAAAACAGCGACAAAAGACGGATTCTGTTCATATCTTTTCTAGAGCTGAAACGGTTAACCAATTAATCTATTAATCAATGATTAACATCTTGATCGATCCAAAAAGTAATTGATCGATTAATCGTTACTTTTGAACAACTGTATTATATGGGTTAACAAAGAAACAAACTTGCTCCAAAAGAGGTAAACATTGTCACACTGACTCACATTAAATATATGAGACAGAGTGAAGCATGCAAGTTACTTGCTGACATACTAGTTTACTTGCATGATCATCATACTGTATCAGTGGCTGGAAATGTAGTCATTCTTAACCCTTTACCCATTGCGGGTAGCAGACGATGCTTGCAAAATAAATTCATGAATTACTAAAAAATTTTCAATTTTTGTCTCAAAAACATAGCTTATGACCCCTCATTGGAACGAGCTCGTTCCAATGAGGGGTCATAATCTATGTTTTTGAGACAAAAGCTGAGCACATAATAAATTTGAATGGAGATTTTTGTATATAGGCCTAGTCGGTTTTGAATGTTACGTTGGGTAAAGGGTTCATGTTGTAAATCACCAACGGTATGGCAGTTATTCAGATATATATTTGGACAAGTGATTAATCGGTTAACCAAGGTTAATCCACGTGATTAATCGATCAAGAAAACCCCTAAACCGTTTCAGCTCTAATTTTTCCCCTAAAGACTTTTCCGAGTATACCTCAGAACAATCGATTAGTGGATAGAAATAACATCACAACTATGGAGTGGTATATGGTATGAGGCTCTAGGTGAACAAATAATGCTAGCGGGCGTTTCTGAGACTAAAAAAAAATAAACAGGATGAAATCGCAAAGAGAATTTCCAGAAGTCAATCAACGATGCACGACCACTGCTGAGAGGGAAGCCATCTCTGTTTGAAGGGCCGATTCCTGTAGAATCCTATTTATTAGAGTAGCACGTAGTACTATAGGCCACAAAAGGCTTCTAATATAGTGGGGTATATTCAGATGGTGTTTTCGGTGAAATGGGAGTAAGTCTAATTACCCCAAACAACCCGAAAGTGACCTAAAATCACCAAAAAACGATCTACAATCACTGAAACAAGGTTGACGAAGCCCCTGTCTTGGACTAATACTAGTAGCACGTAGGGCTGTATGGGTGTTATTCGTTTGTATAAGATTATCTTTAGTGGCTCGGATTCCACCCCCCCCCCCCCCCCACTCCACCAGAATGCTCGTTTTCTACCTATTACTGACACTATTCCAGCTACTCTAACCCTAACAGTCTGTCAAGTCCCAACTACTTTGGACTACCCCTGGTACCGACCTCTGCCCTCGTCCAAGTCTTTTACTCACCAGTCAGATTGTTTGATTTCTAGTAATCTGCACCTACCCATACAGGTGTACAATGGGCACATATGATGAAAAAGGGATTCTGTAACTAAAAAAGGATTCCACGGAACGTGAGACTGATGTTTGGTGGAATGTGGTTATGTGCTGGTGTACAATGTGCCCATGTGCAGAACATAGCACATGTCAAATGAGTCGATATGTGCTTATGTGAAAATGCACAATATGCGCACAACACATGGAGATCATAGGCACGTACGGTGGAAAAGGGAGTGCTAAAATTGCGTGCTGAAAGAGGGGTGCCTCGTCGAGCTCGTTCCAACGAGGGGTCATAACCTATGTTTTTAAGACAACAAATGAAAAAAAATAGTTATTCAAGAATTTTTTTTGCAAGTGTCGTCTGCTTTTCATTTTAGGTAAAGGGTTAAAAATACTTCAAATTTACTTATATAGTTCAATCTTTGTTCTGTTCAATCTGTTTGATCGTCATTCGGTTCAGTTCATTTCGATCTTCGTTCTCTTTAACCTCCGTTGTACTAGTCTTCACCCCGTCCATTCCAGTCCTCTTTGTTTTCATTTCTCCCCGCTTCGATATTCTTACTGTTCCATTCGAATAGATCTTCGTTCTCTCCATTGTCAACGTTGCTTCTGTATCGTTGGTTGTGAAGCTTTGATGTAGAATTCTCTACATTTTTGCAAGATCTGGTGGTACTAAAGAATCTGTTCGCCCTTGTTCATGGTTTACGATTCTCTCTCATGCCTTATACCATGTCCATCGCAAAAGGTTCGTTTGGTTCCCTGTGCATTAAAAGCTGTTGTTCTAGTAAGCTTTCCAGTAGTACGTGTTCCGACGAGGCGTATTCCTTCTCACCTTGTGCCTTCATCTTCGGATTATTCTAGTTCATTTTAATAACATAATTACATACTGTTTCGAATTACGGATGCTTTGTTAACATGAGACAAAGCATGTTTGTTAATATTTGGTATCTTAAGAGGTAAACTCATTTAAAAACGTAATAAATAATTGCCGCTTTCATTTCACTCTTCCCGAAGCGACGAGCGATAAATTTAGACAAGTTTGCATTCAGGTCGAGGTCACCAAAGGTCAACATGGATGTAGTTCCAGTGTAGGTGTAAATTTGAACTATTGACATCCCATTGCAGGCGTGTTCACCACAGACACACGTGTTCAGCACCGTTGGTGTGTAAAGCTAAAATTTATGTCATAGGCTTTTTATATATAGTAAAATAGGTAATCATGGTATAGATAGTGATGAAGCAAGGCGACCCTTCATTCAGTTTTGAGGCAGCATTGGAGAGATGCTTCCATAAAGATGTTTTAGTTTTTTTTTCACTTCAGCAATTTTTAAAATCTTATTGTACACTGCAAAAAATATTGGTTCTCTTTAGAAGCAAAACTGGTTCTAATCTGGTCCCTGAGATGGAACCAGTTCTGTTTAAACAGTATTTATTTCAAATCAAATAAATTTACCAAAATTAGCATTCAATTTTAACAGATTATTATATGAACTAAAGTAGATTCAGCAGTAAACTTGGAGCTTATTCAACGCAGTCGCCAAACATTTTGAAACAAAGGAGATATGAACAGTTGGCATATCGAACCAGTTTTGGTTCTGTATAGAACCAAAACTGGTTCGATATGCCAACTGTTCATATCTCCTTTGCTTAATAATGATTTGAGACAACCTCGTATAAGCTCTAAACTTATGGCTGAAACCATCTCAATTTATGTTTAATTCTGTTAATATTTAATTTAATCTTTATACATTTATTTGATTTGAAATAAATACTGTTTAAACAGAACTGGTTCCATCTCAGGGACAAGATTAGAACCAGTTTTGGTTCTAAGTAGAACCTATATTTTTTTGCATTGTAATATGGCTTTATTTGTTTTGCAGGTGTTTCTGCCCAAATACCACCAGTACAAAAGCGAACCCCAAAACTCTGTGCTTTCAACGTGCGTTCCATTTAACTATGGTTTGTTTAACACTGAACTTTATGCAAGTGATAATGGAGATCAAACATTGAAGCAAGCAGCAGCACGGGCGAAGAATGTTGACGATGCACCAAAGTTTCAGTTTGGCCAGAAATCCAAAATACCTAACTGGAGAAGATCATTTTCTCCAAATGTGCCAAAGAGAGGGCCTATCCAAGTAGGTCGCCACACTACAGATAACCTAAGGCAGAAGGCGAGACTCTATCTGCAGCTACTGAGTGTCATGAAATCGTGTGGTGTTCTTGAGATGCACAGAGAAGCCCGCCAACTGATGAAGAAAAATATTGAACTTCAAGCAGAGATTGAAGAGATGCGTCGAGATCTGAGACAAGTAACATTAACCCTTCTCAAAGCGAGCCGAAGGAAAGTGGTTACACTTCCCCAAACATACCCAGGTCTTTCAAAGGAAACTGAATGTGAAATCCTATGAAGTTTGTCTTCATCTAGAGCCGAGTTTCTTCATTTTGAAGCTATAATAAATATACATTTATCTTTCTTCTACAACAGGTACAAACCCATTACACTCTTGGTTTGACCAACAGTTTATTTGGATAAATACTAATGATACTGTGTGTATAATATGGTTTCTTCATTGGAAAAATGTTTAATTTTTCGTACGGGGTGAATCAATACTCCCCAATTTGGCACAGGCGAGAGCAATATTTTAGCCCTTGGCTGCTCTAGTTGGTATATATTTCAGGTAAGCAACCTGTTTTCTAACAAAATGGCGCCCTGTTATCCCTTTGTGCAACGTAAGGATCATATTCAGGAACCCGGTGACAGTGGGGTGGAAGGTGTCTCACCCTCACCTAATCCTGCCCAAAATCGTCATTCACGTTGAATTATATTTTTTAATTTTTGCATCCGAAAAATAGCGTATGCGCCCTCATTGGAACGAGTTCGTCGAGCTCGTTCCAATGAGGGACCATGTGCTATGTTTTGGGGACCGAAATTGAAAATGTTTTGTGATTCAACAAGAAAATAATCAAGGGTTTTCTTGTAGCCGTGTTGAATGAAGGGTGAATTTAAATTGAAAAAATCAATTAATCTTCACCTTTTCTGAGAAACAAAGCGACAAAAAATGCTACGAATCTGGGTGCTTGATGCCATTTACTCAAGACAGTGTGCGTGCGATGTGGTACACTCAATGCCTTCTTTACTAGAGTTAGGTCATCACAGTCATAATCTGAAAATGGTGGTTATTCCTTTAGTAGCGTCTGGGCATTGGGGTTTTCACAGCTTTGGCAGTTGGTTCCAAAACACCCACACGAGGTTGTAAACCTCAGCAGTCATCAGGTATAATAATGAAAGGTACAGACAAGAAGAACACGTTCTTAAATTGTATTGCTTGTTCAACACAAAATATATTTGCACTAAAAGTTGAGACAAGTGACATTTTTTTAGACGAGTTCAATCAAAAGTATTTCACCGAGTGGGTAAAAACAGTTTTAAGAATTTTTCAAGTCCTGCACTTTTGGTGCAGATATTGCCGCGCCGAATGCAACTGCTAAGGAAAGTTGGTATTGCCAGGAAAGTGAAAGCAACAACCCGAATACACTGTAGCGTAGATATACAGGGTAAGGGGAGAAAAGCGGCTGCTATCCATAACCGTGGTTTGAATTCTGCCGGATTCTGTCCACAAATACCAGTGTACCTCACGCCAATATTCAAAAGAATCAACAAGATTGCGACTTTTGGGCATCCCGTTTTCAAAAGTGATTCCCTTCCTTTGATGAGTGTGAGGTTCACGACCATGGAATTTCCGACATAATCTGGCGGTCCAAAACCATCGCGGCATGCCACACGGCTTTGCATCGTTAATTTCTGCCAAACAGTTGACAGTGTTGACCAACCGCAAGAGAGAAGAAAGCCATCTAAACCACTTAGTACATGTTGCTGGATGTTTAAATTCTCGCGAGTCTGGTCGGCCCGGTCCAATGGACCGCTGGCTAAATCATGGGAACAGTAAGTGTAAATTCCATACGTTTCACTGCATGGCTAAGTCTCATTGCAGCTGTAAGAGATAGCTAGCAACCTCTTTTAAAATCTGTCCCAAGGACTCATTGGGCACGAGACGAAGATAATTTCCAGTCGATATGGGCATTGGTTTCCTTGACTGAGGCAATTAATAAACCTACCCACAGATTATGCGTTTGACTTAATAGAGGCCAATGGATATTAACCCTTTCAACCTCGGTGGTATATTCCATGTCAGTTCAATGGCAGCATTTGGAAGAGTCCATATTCATTATTTGGGGGTAGGCCAATTAATATTTTCAACGTGCAGCCTTTGGGCTGGACGCTGAAAATATTAATTGTCTACCCCACACATTCGTTTAGCAGTCATCCTGTTTAATGGAATCATGACGTATCGTGTTCCTGGTCTGGCAAAGGGACTCTATTGCGCTGTGTCCACGGATAAAGGTGACAGCAGTCAATCAAACTAGGATCAAAGAAATGTGATTTTATGTTTCATTGCTTTTATGTCTTGTGAAATTTGTTGCGAGTTTAATGTTGTTCACTATCATTCTGATCATTACAGACAAATGTCTCCAGCGATGACCGGATAAAAGAGTGGCTTGAATGAATGTAATTGCGTGATCAAATTCATTTCTGAGTATTCCATAGAATCCTTAAAGTATATGCAATCGGATCCATGACGGGAAATCTATCTATGAAAAAAAGAGTAATTATAAGAATAGATCAGAATCAAGAATTTATCAATGGATGACGTCTGTTCTAAAGTCCACAATACGGTTTGTGAATAACGAAGAATGCATCAATGGATGACGTCAATTCTTAAGTCTCCAAGATCCGTTTAGAAAATACTAATTTTATCATTATCAATCCGTATCTCGATAACTAAAAAAACAAAAATCCCCCAAAACTAGGATAACTTCTTATCCGCGTAATATCATTATAGTTACAAAGGCTATAAAAAGTATGTGAAGCTGATCGGATTCATGTTTTGAGATTGGCCTGACGTGACAACCGTTACTTATTCCCAGTTCCTTATTCGACATTCATTATCAACTAATATTCGTCCCTGACAAGCAGCTCAAGGTGGCTAGTGGAAGGGAGAATAAGAAGGGTACGAAGTGCTACGGCTGACTCGATAAGTGGCGAACCAATACTCTGGAAATATTTTGTTTGGGGTGGCTACAACTCGCTAGTCGGCAACAGAGTTTAAGTGAAAAAATAATTAGTTTGGTTCAGGTCACATGCTTTAAGAAAAATACGGTCGTTCAACTAGGAATTCTGTCTGTTTGTTTATATTTTTGGAATATTTCATTCTCTCATAAGTCGCTTAACACTTTACCTACCAGACCGATCAAAACCGCCAGTGCTATTTATAAAACATCCGGCCATTCATCTTTTATTTGTTGTTTCAAAAAAGAGCTCATTCCAATGAGGGGGTAGTAATCTATGTTTTTGAGGCAATGAATTTTTTTCGTTATTCAAGAAAATTGTTTTTTTCAAGCGTTGCCGCCGCTTGGTGGTTCTCTCTAGGTACTCCAGCTTCCTACACTCGTAACACTGTCCGACATGACGTGACTCTGGCAGTTGAAAGTGTTGTTAAAACCCAACAACCAAACAAACATGCCTTCAACCGGTTACAACTATTTCTTCCACTCCAAACATCTTTCGACCCGAAGGCTAGCCGCCGGGTTGAACGATTCACACAGCTGGGGTAGAAGAAAAAGACATATCATGTCCAGGTCAAACGGGCTCGTTACGATCAGATTGTAAACTCGAACTCGAAACTGATACAAATTACAGGACATGCACATGGTCATGATAATACATTTTATCCAACAATCAAATAGATTTTGGTCTGAAAACCACGAGAAACGGTACGTATCACATAATGTGTTCCGATTCCGTATCATATAGACGACTCATTCTGATTCCGTATCATACAGACGACTCGTTTCCTGTAGCGCTAGGGGCTATCAAAACAGGCGCATGAATACATTCTATGTGCGTTTCAGTGATCGACCGAACATTATGTCCCAAAAATGTTTAAAAATAATTTAACCCTTTACCTAACATGAAAATGAAAAGCAGACGACACTTGCAAAAAAAAATCTTGAATAACTAATTTTTTTCATTTTTTGTCTCAAAAACATAGGTTATGACCACTCGTTGGAACGAGCTCGACCTATGTTTTTGAGACAAAAAATGAAAAAATAATGAAAATCAACTGGCGATTTTTGAGAATAGCGTTGGCTGATTTTGACCGTTACGTTGGGTAAAAGGGTTGAGAGTGAATCTGTTTATGTGACAGAATTGTTAGATAAATGAATTATCATGATAATGTGCATGTCCCGTGATTTGCATCAGATTCTCGGTGGTGTCCAAAAATGGGATTACAACTCGCCGGCAAAGCCGGCTCGTTGAGATCCCATTCTGAACACCACCTCGAATCTGATACAAACCACAGGACATGCACATTATCATGATAATCTGTATTTATCTAACAATCCCGTTATATGAAGCCCGTTTCCCCATTTTTCAGTTTAAATTGGATTGAAGTTGGCAAAAATTTCGTATTTTAGAAACTATATTTTAATGCATAATAACAATTTATATATGTGAATCGTCCATATATACCGGAAATTGAATCTACCTGACACAGAATCGGAACGGGGGGTGGGGGAGGGGGTTATGGGTGTTGGGGATGTGGGGTGTGGCTGATACAAAGGTTTTTTTCGAGTTTCTGTGTGCAAATTAAGTTGACTGTCAGATAAAGTCCGAGAAACATTGTCCAGATTAGCTGATACCTGTCATGGCAAGTGACCGTTTGGCATAATACAATCGGTTATCACTGACGTGACAACCGCTACTTATTCTCAGTTCCTTATTCGACATTCGTTACCAACCGATTTTATTGGTTGCTAACTAATGTTGAATAAGGAACTAGGAATAAATAACGGGTGTCACACCCCCTCACTTACCGCGGAAGTTGTTGACCATCTGATTAAAGGGTCTCTCGGAGGTGTTCCCCCCACTCTCTTCCTGCTTTTCGTGCACTTCATTGACTTTTGAGTTAGCCGGAAAAATTGGGCTGGCTCAGGTTACATGTAATAACAAATAGGTTCGTTCGGCCAGGATTTTTTCAATTTTTTTGTAGTAGTTTATTTTCTCATACAGACGCTTAATCCTTTAACAAACGTAACGGTCAAAACGCAGTTCTATTTACAAACATTCAATTTTTTTTTCTTCATTGTTTTTGGTCTCAAAAGCAGATCTTATGGACCTCATTTGGGACGAGCTCATTCCAATTAAGTGTCATAGGCTATTTTTTTAAGGCAAGAAAAACATTTTTCGTTATTCAAGATTTATTTTTTTAAGTGTCGTCTGCTATCCAGGAGCTAAAACAATAAAACTTTTACAATTGTATTTTCGGGAATTGTGTATTCTGCCTATTAATATAACTGACTAAAATAAATCATTAGCATTTTAAAAGATATGGCAATTTTCCAAGTGGCAAATTTCCACATCTTTGAAAATGCTAATGGTTCATTTCAACCCATTTAAAGTCATAACTAGAAAATACAATTCTGGAAAATACAGTTGTAAAAGATTTATAGTATTGGCACCTGGTTCGGTGAGGGATAAAATGTATGGCCTTTATTCGCGATCTACACGAATTTGAAGACAGTCTCGTAAGAATATTCATATATAGTTTTAAATGGAGAGAAAGGTTTTGTCAACAGTTCTTAAAAAGATTTGGGTTGAGTATGGAAATTTGGATCGGGCGGAAGCCTGAACCATTTCATTTTTTTCGCCGAGCCTCATATTATTTGCAAACTGAGTATTCTTAAGATATATAAAGAGTTTTTTATTTATGAATTCTCATGAGGTTGGCAATGTATGTATGCTATACTGTAAATGTCGACTTACCAATAACTTGGAATGATCGTTTCATCTCAAGGAAATATCAGTATTTATTACCAATGATATAATAACAATGATAAATTATTATATTATTTCTGTGTTTGTTATATATAAGTCTCTATATACATAACTATTGATATGAAATGCTATATAAAGATAAAATATAGATATGAATTATTATTTGGCAATAAATTTACAAATAAGCATGCTTTCTGATTTTGTTCATTTATTTAGTGATTTGCCGAACTCCACCCAGAATGGATTGGTGTCAAAACAGCCGCGAAGTGAAGTTTCCATCCATATAAAAACTCGATTTATTAGAAAAAGCATAAGCACGGAGTTTCAGCTGATGGACCTTCAGACTGAGCCCGGAGGTGCATTGGTTGAAACGATTGTATGACAAGTGTGCATCCCCCAACCCGTCAACTGCCCCCAGTCCAAAATGGATTATCGGACATCTGCCCACCAGTGAAATTGTCAGCTATGACAACTGCCCCCCCCCCCCCCCACACACCACTTTCCAGGCCAGAAATTAAGGGGAGCTAACTTTTCCATAAATCTCTTCCAATGACAAAGATTGTCAGCCATGTTTCCCGGGACATCACGTCACGTGCATTTTTCTGAATTTGGACTTCTTTAGTCTTCATTTTCTTAAATACCTTCGCGAAAGAATGAATCTACCTATAAAACAGAATGGCCGTCTACATTGGGCGCTCAAATTTTTCTGTAAATGTCTTTTACTCCAATTCAATGGGCATCTTATGCTGCTGGTCCTGAGTCTGCCTCCCCATCTCGAATCGTTGCGCTCCGGGTTACTGCCGTGGTCTCCCGTCCTCGCAGTGGCCCCGATTGCAAACATTGGGCGCATCATCAATACAAACGGTGTTGGTCGTGGTGCTCTCGATCCACTTTTCTGCTTAACTCTTTACCAGAGGCGTCGGAAGCTCGATAAAAGTGGAGGGGCACAAATTTTCAAGGCAACCATGGTTCAGCCTAAATGTTCATTTCTTCTACTTCAATCATCTACCAACCCGAAGGCTAGCCTTCGGGTTGGAAGGTGGTCGAAGTAGAACAAACGGACCGAAGCGATCGAAGGTGGGATTCAATGGGCAAATGTTTGAATTTGCAAATAATATATTACTATATTACAGGAATGCCTTATATTATTAGCACGTTTGCATGCGCCCATTTTAACTCATGGTGTAACCACGCAACATGTCTGTGGAAAAAAGTGATGGGGCACGTGTCCCCTGTGCCCCCCCCCCCCCCCGCTCCTGGTTTCACCGCCTCTGCTCTTTACCCAACACTCTTTCACGAGCCCCAGAACTAAAAATCTAAGTTTTCATAGCTCATGATTCATCATAGGATTGGTTGCGACGAGAGGTTTTAAGCTATATTTTGGAGACAAAAAATGACAATGAAGAGAAAAAACAAATGAATGGCTTTTTCGTATTGAAAGGTAAAGTATGAGAAACGGAGACCTCGACGGCCTTCATAGATCAGCAGTCATTCTCAATAATGTGTTCAGTTGTCTGCTTTTAACGTATTCTTAGGAGGTTTCGGGGATTTTTAACGAATTAACAATGACTGCATCAACCAGGCCTGAAAATAAGCAGTCTGCCATTTGCAGAATGAGGTCCCCAGAGGGTGAATTTGATGATGCTATCCCATACAGTTGGCCAATTTATCCTCTGGGTACCTCTTTATGTTTAGTTTTGAGACCCTGATTCAGATTAAGGTTCACAGAGGGAAAATTTAGTGATGCTACCCTGCTGTGCAGGGTAGCATCACTAAATTCACCCTCTGGGGACCTCATTTTGCAGATGTCAGTCTGCTTATTTTCTGGCTTGGCCTCAACAAATCAATTCGAATGTCTGCACCATTCCAACTGAGGTACACATGGTATACGTATCAAACTGTTGCTCTTGTGCAAACGTACCTTATGTGTCAACAGGCGCGCAACCAGGATTCTATAATAGGGGTGCCCTTGCCAGTTCGACATTGTAATTTGCGATGTGAAGGCGCATCCTCAGTCATTGTTAATTTATTTATTGGGGTTTAACGACACTTTCGACAGACATGGTCATCTCGTGTCGGACAGTTTTACGGGTGGGGGAAGCCGAAGTACCCGGAGAGAACCACGGCAACGGCGAGCAACTGTCAGACTCTCCAACGTACTAACTTCACACAAGCAGGCTCAGCATTGGTTGAAGACAAGTGTAGCATCGACGTGCAGTACGCCTTAGAACACAGCGTCACCGTGCCCCCATGTGAGCAATCGGGATGAAGTGTCTTGCCCAAGGACACAACGCAGTTACCCGTGGTGGGGATCGAACAGTTGACCTGTCGCTTTGAAGTCCAATTCCGTAACCACTGAGCCACCGCGATCCTCAGTCACTAAATTAAAACAGTATATTCAATCTCCAGTACAGGAAACGAGACGTGATGTTTGCATCGGAGTGATCTAGGCTACAATTTGGCCAACTATATTGCTGATGAATTTGTTTGATTGTGTGGTAGTGGGATAGCAATTGTCATAAAATGGATATGCGCTGCTTTATTACAGTTCTATTGTTCTGAGTTATACTATTAAAAAAAAGTAGGGGATATTTGATAAAAGTGAGATATATGAAGAAATATATTTATATTTTCATCAAAAAGACAGTTGAGGCATTGCACGGTGGCATCTGGTGAATGATTTCAGCGATAGTTGGGTGTCTGACAAGCACACATTCCACTCACTGAGCTGTAGAATACATGGACGGTCAGTCAGAGAATTTACCACATTCATTCCAAGACTTCAATACCTTGTAAATCCTCTTCGGTTCGCGAGACAAACGCGGATCCGACGTGGCATACTCCTCGCAAAACGTCCAATATCAGCTTGACTGATGTTATTCCATTCTTCCTGCGGTGCAGCGGTGAGTTCCTGGACATTGGTAGGGGGGGGGGGGGGGGCTGTTGGCGTTGTCGTAGGCGCCTGCCAGACGTGCTCGATTGGTGAAAGGTCTGGACTTTGTGCTGGCCAAAGCAGTGTAGTGATGTTCTGATCCTGGAGGAACTCTGTTGCGACACGGGCCATGTGTGCTCTAGCATTGTCATTTTGGAAAATGAATCGACGGCCGTGACGTCACGCAAATTGCGCCACATGAGATGCTAACATGTTGTCACGGTAGTACTGCCCTGTGACACGCCCTTGGATGGCATGCAATGCTGTTCTGCTTATCATGGTTAAGCCTTCCCACAACATAACCGATCCACCACCAAAACGATCGTGGTTCCTAACGGTTACGTGGTGGATTCGTTCGTTCCGCCACCGCCACACTCTGTTTCGCCTGTCGTGGAAGTCGAGAGTGAACCTCGATTCATTGGAAAACATGACGTTGCTCCACCGACGATTGTCCCAGCGCTGTCGTGCTCCACGCCAATTAGCCTTGCTGCGATGATACATCAGTCAAACGTGGAATTATTTGAGTTCGTCGGGCGTACTAATTCCAGCTGTGTAGGCGATTTCGAATAGTCTGACCACTGACTCGCACATCTGTCGCTCGGTACACCTGCTGTCCAATTTCTGAGGCACTTTGATGGCAGTTACGTAATGCTGTGGTTCGGATGAAACGATCCTGGTTAGCAGTTGTCGCCCTTGGACGTCCTGACCGACGTCTGTCATTAACATTGCCTGTCTGACGGTAGCTTGACCACAACCTGCTAATCACCGATTGAGTAACGTTGAGAATTTGAGCCGCTGCAGTCTGTCTGTTGTCAGCTTCCAACGTGCCAACGGCACGTAAACGTTCGTCACGCGTCTGTCTTCGCATACCTCAAAAGTTACGTTTCGACGAGAAGCTATTGATGAACGGGTTTATACCAAGAAAAGAACGATGAGACCTCCGAAAAACCTCGTTCAGTACAAATGGAAATTTCAAAACGTACCCACAGACATTAACGCGGCGCTCATGCGAAAAATCCGCACAAAGTTTTCGTGGGCCGGTGACATTCATGATCCACACTAAACTTGGAAACATATTGATGTGTCCAATCACGCGTATCCAATACCATTTTCCGAAGATCTCAACATCAGTTTGGATATCCCCTACTTTTTTTGAATAGTATATTAAAACACTGAAAGATGACCCTTCACCCTGGAAGAGCTTTGGACTCCGTATGCACATCACAGGCGAAACCAGAATTTGGGATTACCATGTCTTAAAACTTGTCACAATTCGCGAAAGGTTTTAATTCCCGCGAGCTCCTGCAGCGAGAGTAGTAGGAGAGGGATGAAACGACCCACATTGGCAGGACCCCGGGCAGGACCCCGGAAGTGACCCAGTGGCGCCATGTTTGGTTGTCATGATAACCCGCGTGAGCGGCCATCTTGTGGCGTCATCTCCATAGTGATACGTGGTGTGCGTGCGCATGCGCAGCGCGTGTTGTTAGGGTGATACGTGTTTCCGTCGTCCATTTTGTATTCTGGAGGCCGCCATCTTGGTTTCTATGGTAGCACGTGGTTGTTATGTGACCCAATGGCTTCTAATAAGACAGTGGTATGTTCGGAGGGTATGTTCCTTTGTAGAAGAGTAAATTCCCGATTCGTAGAATTACCACAAACAACCAGACAATCCCTCCAAATTACCGAAATTGACTGTATTTCCCCAACGAGCAATTGCTCTAAAGCTCATTTGCTCGATCTGCTTCGAGTCGTTCGAGCAGTGACTTACTAGTAACTGTTCGATAGCTTATTGGCTTTGGGAGTGATATGGGGTTTTGTTGTACACAGGGTAGATAACTCTGCATACAGATTATGGGAATTCAAGCACTGGCGATTATAAGACTTGGACGAGAGAACCAGAGAGAGTTTGAACTGGATAGACTGTTAGTGATAAAGAAACATATGCAATAGGCATTAAAATGGGATTCTGGGTAATGACCAAAGGAATTTGTCATAATGCACTATTCTTATACAATTCATTGGAGAAAAAAAACATTACTCTAGTCCAAAGGAACGTAACCACAGGGCTCTCTCGGTACTATTATAAACCATATGGGGGAAACACCAAGCCAGAAAAAATACTCCTATTCAATCGAACGCACCCCTGTACTCCTTGGTACTATAGCACTACGTACTACACCGATAAGTCAATTTCGGTAATTTGGAGGGATTGTCGGGTTGTTTGTGGCAATTCTACGAATCGGGAATTTACTCTTCTACAAAGGAACATACCCTCCAAACATACCTCTGTCTTATTAGAAGCCATTGGGTCACATAACAACCACGTGCTACCATAGAAACCAAGATGGCGGCCTCCAGTATACAAAATGGACGACGGCGGAAACACGTATCACCCAAACAACACGCGCTGCGCATGCGCACTCACACCACCTATCACTATGGAGATGACGTCACAAGATGGCCGCTCACGCGGGTTACCATTACAACCAAACATGGCGCTACTGGGTCACGTGACATGACGTCACTTCCGGGGTCATGCCAATGTGGGTCGTTTCATCCCTCTCCTACTACTAGAGAGAATCAATTTTCAGTTCTTAACCCCTTACCTGGCACGAAAAGCAGACGACACTTGCATACAAAATTATTAAATAAGTATTTTTTTCCATTTTTTTTGCGTACAAAACATGGATTATGACCCCTCATTGGAACGACCTCAACTAGCTCGTTCCAATGAGGGTTATAAGCTATGTTTTCGAGACAAAAGAGCAAGAAATAATGAAAATTGAATGACAATTTTTGTGAACAGCGCTGACCGGTTTTGACCGTTACGTTAGGTAAAGTGTTAAGGTTATATCCACGTAACGCCAACATATTAACTTCTTGATTATGAAATTCGACTATCCTCTGAATAACACAGGCATATTATAAATCAAAATGAAGGTTGTCTCACATAGTCCGCGAATTAATACACATTTACAGCTAACCTCGTAGAATAGAGTTCTATGCTGCAATTTCGACTTTAATTTCACTTATCCTTCCTTTATGGGGGTTGGCAGGAAGACAGCCGATCTGGCTGTGCCACCTCTGGCTGACAAACAAAGCTGTTGTTGAATGAACCATGTTAAACTTTGCTTTGTAAAACTAGCTACCGATATGTATATACATACATTGTTGAATAAATTATCTAGATAGTGATTCTCGAATGTCTGCTACCGAATTTTGATGATAGCTGTATATGAAGGTAAGTTATATAAAAACTACCTTTAACCGAAGTTGCTTCGGACATCCAAGATCAGGACTAGGACATCAGACAATTCGAGTTGGCAGCAGGTTTCATGTTTGAACGAAGTATTCAAATTGTTATACTGTCCAGCGGTGGGTCATCAACAAATGAAAACGATTGTTTACGATGAACGGTTGAATAGAACTTGTAAGAAGGTGCCAGTGGTCTGTAGGACTGAATTATTACTGATCCACCTAAGGTTTCGCTTTTTGTTCGAAGCACTGGGCCTGAAAAAGCCCAGTGTTTCAACTGACGGGGGCTCCACATGGCATGTTCATTCTTCACATCGTTCCTTGAGTGCAACAAGGCGTCATCTGCAATGCTAGAGCATTGCAGATGGCGCCTTGTTGCATTCAAGAGACGTATTATGTTCATAGTTCTGTTAAAATCACCCGTCAATGAATTCATTGTTGTTGACTCACCACTTGCCTCTCATCTGGGTTGTTTCTTGTGGACAATCACACGTGACTCTATGACCGTACAGCTGGACCAAAGAAAAAATCCCAACTCCCTGATTTATTTCTCTTACGAGTAAAATTTACTTCACTCTTTGTAAGTTTGAAACCTCGGATATTTGCCAGGTACCAGTAAATAAGACATTTATTGCAGAAACATAAACGAGAATATCTGTATCTCCTGCACGGTGTCACACATTTCCATTTCATTTGTGGTTTGTGTTGAGGTTCGGTGCCGCTCTTGCTCGAAGCTGGACAAAATTGACGGTGCTTAAAAAAAATATAAAACACGGGGCTAAATATGGAGTTGGGGCTGATCAGTCCCATAAAAATGCGAAGCCTGCCTCCTCTCCAGTCAAGTTTTTCCGCGTTGTGTTCTCACGGACTACCAACCATTGCTTCAAAGTGCTATATTAGTAAAGGAAAGTTGTTTACTTTGAAATTCCCGCCTCTGATATTCCATAAATTCAAATTCAAATTTCAATTAGCAAACAATTGTTTCAACTCTTTAAATCTTTTATGCATAAATATTCTTTAACCCTTTACCCAACGTAACGGCCAAAACCGGCCAGCGCTATTCTCAAAAATCGCCAATTAATTTTCATTATTTTTTTCATTTTTTGTCTCAAAAACATAGGTTATGACCCCTCGTTGGAACGAGCTCGTCGAGCTCGTTCCAACGAGGGGTCATAACCTATGTTTTTGAGACAAAAAATGAAAAAAATTAGTTACTCAAGAATTATTTTTGCAAGTGTCGTCTGCTTTTCAGGTTAGGTAAAGGGTTAAGGTGTCATATAAGTAAGAAACATTAGTTTACTTTGGAATCCCGAAGTCTGATATTCCATTTATTTATTTATTTATTTATTTATTGGTGTTTAAGGTCACATATTTATGCACAACGGCTAATCATGACCGTGACAGTTTTACAGGTGGAGGAAGCCGGAGTACCCGGAGAGAACCACCGAGCAACGGCGAGCAACAGTCAGCTCCCCATCAATACTAACTCCACACATGCAGGGTTAGCATTGGTTGAAGACAAGTGCACCATCGACGTGCAGTACGCCTTAGTACACAACGCCACCGTGCCCCCACGCGGGCAATGGAGATGAAGTGTCTTGCCCAAGGACACAATGCGGTTGCCGCAGGTAGGATTCGAACCGAGGACCTCTCGGCTTGCAGCCTGCACCTCTGCCTACTGAGCCACCGCGCTCCCCTGATATTCCATAAACATTAATTAAATATACACAAACTATGCATCAATATGAAGGTTATGATGTATAGAACGCGAAAATATAGGCCGTCGACTCACCGAGCTGACTACAGGCACCATTAGTTCCTGGAAGTCTGCTACGGTACTCGTACCAGAACTGATAATAAAATTATATTCCAAGAGAACCAATTGTGCTTCAGAAATGGCCAAATGTGCTTCAGATATCCAAGAAGAAGGCTAGGCATTCAAATCATTTTACGATGCAACAACAGGACTGTATTTGGGAAAGGCCAACACAACATGCATTTTTTATTGGTGAAGGGTTCCCTGGCCGACGGACATGCGTACATCACGCGACACCACGAATTTCAATCGAAAAAACAATCGCGTAATTCTAAGAAATTCAAAAAGGTGTTAATGATACCTTGTAAGTAATATAGGAACTGTGCAGTCTCCATATAAAACAGTGTATAGTGTGAAGGTGGTCTGTCTCATTATTTAATTTTAGATGGCATTGTATATCGATGGGTTTTTTTCTGTCCCGATGATCTTGACCAAAATGTAAACAAAGGGAACCAAAATAAAGCCGAGAGTTTTGGAATTTACCCCCACGCAGCTCTGACGCTGCATTTTCAAAAATTGTGATTTCCTGGCTTTGTTCGTGGATATCTGAAGCACGAGTTGTTGTGAAAGATTATTTTATTATCAGTTCTGGTATGAATACGGCAGAAGACTTCCAGGAACCATTTATGCCTGCTGTCAACTTGGTGAGTTGATTGTATATATTCTTCGTGTTCTATACATCATAAACTTCATGTTGATGCACAGTTTGCGTATATTTACTTTATGTTCATGGAATATCAGTCTTTCAAGATAAACTAATTGGCCTTACCTATACAGCCCATTAAAGAAAATTTTATTCATAAAAAGATTTAGAGTTGAAACCACTGTTTGCTATTGGTGGGTTAACGTAAACGTATTGGTGTAACATAACCACTGTCAATCAGAACTTGAGCATGAGGTGGTAAGTTAGTGTTTTGAACTGTATGACAGAAGGGAGCTTGTGGGAAAAAATCGTGCGAGTGAGAATGCAATGAACTCGAAGTCATGTTGACCTGTATTTTATGGACTCCAATAAGTGACTGCTGTGTATTGTATGTGTTGTGCAGTTGGACATAAATTGGAATTTCTTTGTGTATGTGAATGTAAACATTAACAACATGAAAAGAAAATGAACAAACAGCACACAAGGTAAGCCTTAGAATGCCATGCGCTTCTTCAGAATTCGCGACCTGATTTCCAGGTTGCCACAAGTGACTGTTTGGGAGAAAATGGGGTCCGGGTACGGGTGGAACCGGAATTTCATTGCGCGTCGACCAGGTCGGGCACAAACGCAAAACGACGTATAATACCTGATTTGGTGTATAATACCTCGAACGAGGTATAAAATTTGTGTACAAAAATGCGAAATGGCTATAGGCAACTGAATCGGGAAAAATCGCGGGCGAAAATAGGCGACGTTGAAATCACCTTAGCAAATGCATCACACAAGCATTGAAAATAGAAATGTTTACTGATGTTAAGTATATTTAAATACGTAAAATATACTCTATATTTCTGTATTTTGATAAACATGCGTCAAAAACAGGTTATTAGCAGATATTACATTTGACATTTTGTTGAGATTTTCAGTTCCGTGTGTTGAAGGCACATTCTCGAAGCAGAAAATAAGTCCTCGGGATTTTATTGGTTTAAATTTCAATACTTATGCCAAGGAGAATACAGTGCACAACAATTTACAAGGAATTCTACGGTAGCACGCAATCACAATAATTCGGCAAGAAAACCATGAAGATCGTGCCTGTCATTAATCGGTTGAGCATCGCAATAAAAAGGTTGTCACTAAGTGCCAACTGTCACAAATCTTTGATAATGGAAGGAAGAAGATCTGTAGCAAAGAAACCAAGAATGGTATGTATTTCATTCAAAAATAAATATATGTTTCCATGCATTTTATTTAGGGGATAACTATGTTGTGTTTGATTGTTTGGGGCCGTAAACGATGGTTTTACTGTCGCAAATTAAGTTTTGCCGGCGACGCGTTAGCGGAGCCGGTAAAACGGATATTTGCGACAGTAAAACCATCGTTTACGGCCCCAAACAATCAAATACAACATAGTTATCCCCATTCTAATATAATTCGGCTGAAAACGGAGATAGATTTGATCTCCCAACTATAAAACAACGCCTTGTTGAAGACAACATTGTCAACAATTTAAAACTAAAAATACAGTCTTCGTGACGTCATTTGGGAGTTCCGAACCAAATCACGAAATATATTTTACGCTGCCACAATACAAATAATTCCAAACGTTTTAGTCATTTTATCACCAATAACAAAATATATTTATATTTGTACTGACAACATTTATCATGTTTAAATGTTTGTGACAATCTGAAAACAAAATACGCCGGCTGCTTTCTCTATTCAAAGTTTAGAGTTCACCTTGTGATGTTTCAGTCGGCGTCGGAAAGCACTCGAGGATTTCCCATAAAAGTTAAAAAATTTGATATCTTTGATTGGAAGCCCTTGTTTATAATTACTTATGGTTACAGAACAGTTGTTCATTTCAAACTGTTTCCGGGAAGTGATGTCTTGTGGAATTGGGCTACTGCTATTGACATAATTCTTACAGAACGAATAGTTCACCTCTCTTGAGCAGTGGTGAATGCGTTTCTGTAAAGTAGCTGCACATGTGATGTGGTGCCACGAACGCAGGTAACAAATTAGAAAATGAAAGGACCGCTTGCACTTGAAGTTGATGTTATAACATCGCTAGCGGATCTGTCAGAAATATTTGGCCTTGAACAATTAAAATTATTATTGCCAGTTGTCGGAATTTTGGTTTTCTATTTCGCACATAGCGTCCATAAATTCTTCATCGTAGGAAAAATGGCTATTTATAAATTATATTTTCATATCGCTTACTGCTTCCACACGGTTTCCGTTAAGACCGTCGAAATCAGTTTTTTAACACTCATTTCATTACTCAGCGGTCTCTGCCAAACCCCTATTCCACATTAATATTAAACTTTCCAACTTCATCCGTATTAAATACAGTTAATTACAAGAAAGATAGAGAACGTTTTTTACAGCAAGTCAACGCGTTCACAGCGTTTGTTTACATTGGATACGGTAGTCAATGACTCCAAATGGAACGAAAATAGAACGCCCACGAATACATCTTGACTTCCTAAAATAGTTTTCGACAACATAAAATTTGCGACAGGTTACGCTGATTTTACTGTCGCAAATTTTATTGATTAACCAATCAAATTTCGAGATTTATAGTAATTGTATTAGAAATAAGTTTGCAATCCATCATAACAACATACGTGACATACCTAACTGAGTGGATTAGAAGTTATGTCATCGTCTTCATCATCACTGTCATCGGGAATGATACTGATGTCTGAAATTTCAAAATAAAATGAATCCTAAATAAAGATGGTAAAACGTATATTCATTTTGTTTCATACATTTACACCACGGCACCTGTTTCTTTTTGATAGACTTTTGGCTAATTTCCTTACATTGCTATATTGTACAACACATAAAAATAAATAAAAAATGCGTAAGATGTGATAAAATATTTAGTCATGAAATAATATGCAGTATTTAATTAAAATTGAGTGACTAGTATTACAGCAGGGGTGTAGCCAGTAATCCATGATTGGGAGGGTGGTGTCAAAAGGAAAAGTGAATGAATCCGTTGGCCTAAAGTCAACGTGGGGGAGAGCATGGGAGGGGATTGCCCCCTCCCTACCACTGAGGGAGATGAGGGGGACCTCACACGGGAAACAGTTTGTGATAGGAAGGCCCTGAGAACGATCTCAGAGCTACGTGTACGTCAGATTTGCAGGTTTCACATAGTATGATTTATTTTGTTTTCGAACTGCTGAATACAAAAATATCACGGAGGGTAGGTAGGGCCCATTTTGTGCAGTCGGGGAATGAGTTTTTTTTTTACATATTTTGAGTAATGTGAAGTTTGCTCTTATTTAATGTATTGTAATTAATGGGCTACAAGACATGTCCGGCCAGGAATTGTCAGCTGTATTTATCAGAGAATTCCTGCTGAATGTACGTGTAAGTGAATTGAATACACCAAATTTAGGCATTATACATAACAGATTGGTGTGTACATTCCTCCGCGGTATACCTTTTTGGAATTTTTCGGGGGAGGGAAGGTGGGGGGGGGGGGGCGTACGCCCAACCCTTAGCGACACCCATGTATAGTAGCAATGGACCTTTATATTTTAACGGGAAAAAAATCGCATCACATATGATACGGGACAACAATTCTGTAACATCATTTTATATTTTATTTCAGTGTGAAAGTGTAGAATACAGAAATGTTCCCCCAAAACTGATCAATCCTGGTGGGAACGTAAAAGGACAGGCTCCAACATCTAAGCAACACCATAGAGGGAGGATACCCGTGAGCCAGTTCATCGAAGATAGTGCCAAACGAGCCAAAGCATACCACGCAAGGAAGAAAACTCTTTTCAGCAAGGTATCGTCAAGCTGTATCAACCAAGTTTTATAAAAAAGTTTCAACATATATGCGAGTTACGTACCTGGAAAATGAAAGTCTTTTCCTGAAGCAAACTGTTGCTGGAGCTCGGTGATTATATCTGTTATATCATTGGAAATATGTAATAGCTGCTGCTTTGTGGAGGATTTACTTTTTTTCCATCGTTGAAAGAGCTGATGATAATGCTCTGATCCTGCACTTTTCAGACTTTCCAGATCTCTTTCTATAATGCTGCTAATTTCCTTTTTGGTTTTTTTACAAATCTGTTCGCCCGTTTCTCTGTCTTTAGCTGTTATATATATTCTGGTGATATCTCCGCGTTGTGTATGTCCTATTTCCCCGGTCCTAAATGCTTCCTCATAAAATATTTTCCTATTTTGACTACAAATTTCCCCAAAATTTAATAAGTTGTCATCAAGACTGGTTCCAGACAGTGATGTCAATGCGGAATAAGAGCTCTTGAAGTAGTTGCTTTTCCTTAATATCTTACGCCATTGAAATATTTCTTCTGCCAAATCGGTATGTCGGAGGAGGTTTGCGGACGATATGTCTTCCGTTATTGTTGCTGCTTTCCCAATGTGTTTTTCCATGTTTTCTCTAATCTGAATTGTAAAAAAAAAATGATAAATACAACACAAATAATACAGAATAACAGTTGTTTGTGTAATTGGTACTATTATGAGTTTACATATTATTTCCATATTGGCAAAGAGTTTAACTTGATAGGACCAGAGGCGGCGGAGCCACATTGACTGCAGGGAGGAAATGGAGGCGAGCGAATGACCACTCTCCTCATTTTGATTTTACGAGATCGAAAAATTCAGGGGAGTGATATTTACCCCTTACCAATAACGACAGCCAAAACTGACCAGCATTATACACGAAAATTACCATACAAATTGTATGTTTTCATTATTTATGATCCCTCATTGAAACGAGCTCATCGTTCCAATGAGGTGTCATCAGCTATATTTGCTGAGAAAATATTGAACGATTTTAGTACTGCAAGATAATGCTTTGCAAATTTTGTTTTCTAGTTCGGTCTGGTAACAGGTTATTGAAATGCAGTATATAACTCGACGTTTAGACATAATTTCTGCAGACACCATTAAGACGATTTATTAATTGCTCCCCCTAGTGAAATGTCTGAGAGTGATGTCGAATCAGTCCCTGGAGCCACTCCAATTTTTCCCACAGTTTCGCAGTTACACAATGAGTTGAAGTGGATGCGTGCAAACGGACCAATATACCGGCAATTCTGTATCATTATTTGCAAATCCAAACAAGATTTAGCCAAAGAATCCCACTTTCGCCGTCGGTCCGTTTCTTCTACTTCAACTATCTTCCAATGCGAAGGCTGTCCTTAGGGTTGGAAAATGGTTGGAGTAGAAGAAACTGACCGGACATTTACCACACAGCGGCTTATTAATCTAAACGAGAGCTGGTCATCATACATTTATATATACAGATATACATTGTAACATTTGCAACACTGGGTCGAACCAGGGTAGTGTTTGAAATTTGTGCCCATCCAGTTTTATCGACCTTCCTCCGCCGTGGATATGACTAGTAAACTTTGTTCACATGCTGATACTATATCAAATTTGTTATGAAAGTGTATTTGCAAGAATACATCTTCACTCTTTGACGGTCAGACAACAGAAAAAGAAATATTGAGATGAGAGCTATGTTGACTGTAGGGAGGCCTGGACCTTTGGGAATCTGGAGATGGGGCCTTTGAAATTTTCACATACCTGTACGAGGCCATTGGGTCTATGGGATGAGACCTCATCTCATGACCATCTTGACCCCATACCACAAAGTCGCAACTCTGTGCAGACCTAGAACTATGGGACTTGTGTAATAGGGTCCATTGGTGCTTTGAAATATCGAGATGATGGTCATGATGATACGAGGCCATATGCGTGAACTGGGAGGTTCACCCCGCCCCTACTTCCAATATATTTAGTAATCCGTCCAATAACTGAAACAATTTTATTTTTACATAATTGCAGGCAAAAGAAATATCCGATATGTGTGGGAGTGACGTTTTTGTGGCTATTATTAGTTTAACTGGTCAGCAATATCATTGGGGTACCCCAAGAATGCTAGAAATGTACAAGGTACAGATATATTATTATTTTATAGTTGGTTTATATATTCTTTACTTTACCTAAACAACAATGAAAAATCGGGATAATTAAAAAAATTAGGTTAGCCTTAAAATTAAATGTGAAAAACTAAAGACATGTTCGATACATTTAGATGGTGCATTGTGTCGGATTTCGTGTTGATGGCGATGTGACAATTGATTATTCACCATTTCCTTCATGTTATAATAATAATGTTTAAATTTTAAAAATAAAAAAAACATTAATGGCATGGAAAATAATTTGAATAGACGCCTTTTCTATTATCCATGCGTAAAATGGAAATCCGTTCCGCACTGATGTGTCGAATGGAAATCGTTGTCTGACTATTTTGGGATGATGACGTCATCTCTCAAAACTGAATATCACTACGCCCACTTGGAACTTCCGTTTGAACTCCAGTCATGGAAACCGTTAAACGAAGTGACTGTGTTCTAATAAGCTATTGTAAAGACAATAAAGTAAATAAAAACATCGCTGTGGATAGAATTACTTAAATTTAGAAGGGAGAGTTCAAACCAATCATTATTAACTGTATAGTGATAACAAATTGAATGGAACTAGATCAAATATGCATGTACTGCGCGGGTACAAACACACATCAACCGCATGTTTGGTCTATTTATAAATCAGACCACGGGAAGTTCCCCAAATCACACATGTTTGTAAACATTCGCATGCGTTTGGTCATCCGAGTCTGAAATCTACGAAATAACTTGTTCGTTGTTGTGCAATGAATTGTTGAGCGTCTTTTCTTATAATTGTTTTATGGATGTGAGGCGTGTAATAAACACGTAGTGACACGCGCGTGTGAATCGGTTAATCGACATGTAGGAATGACAGCGCTGAAGGATAAAACAAAGGGCCTCTCCTTTCATCCTTCCGGGTAGACACTCGTGCCATATCAATTAAACCATTCACATGCGCGTGTCGTTCTTTGTATGTACAGTGTTATGCCAAATCCATACACAGATAATTTTTAAAATCCTACATCGTACTTACTTACGAAGCGACGATAATTTTATCTTTTTTTCTTTAACAGACAAAAGAGACAGCGGGAAGTGTACAGCATGAACGGCCAGATACAGAGAGTGAGGGAAATATGCCGAGCACCTCCTTCTCCCCGTCACAAATTCCAAAATCTGTTGACAAAAGTACACAAATCCCAGAAGCAGTACTTGGGGCCTGCAACGTTTGCAGATTGTGCGGTATAACCCATGGTTCCGAGGCTGATAACAGAGGAACGTGGATGGGTTGCGATGCGAGTGAGTGTGATTACTGGATCCACGCCCACTGTCTTGGACTCAATAATATAACACAAAGACAATTGAAAAATTTAAAATACTTTTGCCCTCCTCATAATGTTGTTGGTGAGGACATAGTCAGGGACGTGAAAGGGAAAAATAACAAAAAAAATAAATGAAACCTGCCAACTTTATTAAGTCTTATTGTGAACTGTAGCTCAAGTAGTCCAATACACCACGTCTACGAGTATGGAAAGACCAAGTGTAACGTTCGAAACAGAAATAGTATTTTCCTGGAAGTAATAGAAAAGACAGAGTATATCGGACGTGATAATCGTCAAATATTCCCAGTTGCCCATTCGAAATGTGTTATCACCCTATTTTGGGGTTCATAACGAATGCCGAATTAAAAACTGGGAATAAGGACCCGATGATGCAGCGAATCATATCCTGTATGCCCCGTAGATATTACTCTTGCTCCGTAACTTTGATATCCTCGTTACGCGCCTGAATGCATCACCCAAATTGGGACCGAAGTGCTACATACTACACTACAAATGAGAATGGGGTTATCTTGTAGATAGAAAAATCTTACCTTCTCAAGTTCATTTAGGTTGCGACAAACTCTCAGCCATCTTTTCTCGGTTGGTAGACCAGGAGGTAGCCACATTTTTGTCCTTTTATTCTTAGCCTCTACTAGGAAGTCGCCTCCTTCTCCCTTACTTAAATGGCCAGATAAAGAGAAAGATGAGGTGCTGTCTGCAAAACCTTTGATTTCAACCGGCATCTGTACTCTTTTAATTGCCTCTCGCATGCATAAAGATTTCTCTATAAATTGGCATGTTGAGACCGAAGCATATTAAAGACATTTTCGATTTGGTGCTTTCAATTAATTCGGGATTGTTTCGTCTGACGCTGGCTCGGAAAAGGTGCAGGGCGAACAGATGTGTGAATATCGCCTCAAACATAAATTTGATGTTGCGGTTTTCTGACGACGCAATATATTTGTATAAGCCTTCTTCGGTTACATTCTCATGTCGCAGCAGCGCATTCCTGCAATATGGAATAAGAAGTTCGTCTGCTGTGCCAAAGAGTAGTATTTGCAACATTTGCCAGGACTTGTGATGATTTGTGGCTGCTTCACAAGATGAAAGTGCCTTGGCGGACCGGAAACCAAGCATTTCAGCAAGATCTTTCATGACTATCTTCCAAAGCAGTCTGAATAATCCCCTTGTAATATTAATTTCCACATGACCTGGACCAGGGGTTAACAGTAAATTGCGGAATGTGCGATCCTGAGGTGTTATTTCAGAGTTCGGATTCCCATGGATTTCCAGTCTGTGTTTTTGGAGCTCTTCCTTCCCCATCACTGTAGTGTTACACTCTGAGCATTCCATACTTTTATCCAATAATCGTGCTGCAAGTACATATGGTGATCCATCACATCCGACTGCAGTCCATTTTCTCTCTGTGGATGTGACTGTATCTGTAATCAAATTTGATAGAACTGATGCGACAGATGAGTATGAGCATGGATTGAGCATGTATGGATCTCCCATGTATGCTGATGGTGGTGTTTCTGGATGATGGCTATCAACAAATGAATAATGGTCCAGTGTTGTTGTAGTTGATGGAAATAATGGTTTTGATGCGGTATCGAATAAAACTTGCTGGTTGAAAGATGTAACAGTAGGATGCGATGCCGATGAGTTATCAATGTCGTCTGTAATATTAACCCCGTGGTTGGTTTGCTTCAATAAAACTTCTTTCAGTCGGCTATTGATGAATTTTGAACGTTCGAGTCGAAATATCTTGTTATGGTCATCTATATTCTTCTGTACTTCTTGCAGTAATTCTCCACGCCCTTCAATACTGGGTACATACCAATTCGCGGGTGACAGATCGGGGTTTATTTGCAAGTTTACGTGTAAGGAAGGCATGATGTGGACGACTGTGGTTATAACGCTCAGAAGCGATTTGGCATCATAAGTTACTCTCCATCGTCTTGCCAAAATTTGGTTGTTATCGAAGAATGTTACCATGTCGCCATTCCGTGGGCACTGTATTGGCATCTTAGAGTTGTTATTTGCCCAGGTTAGAAGAGACGTATATGACCCTGCAGGATGCACACTTCCGTTCATATTGCAGATGGTCTTGCTCGCTGTGAGGAAATATGTTAACAAATTTATAATAAATGACATCGGTCCAATGTATTTTAAATTTCTGCAATGATATATCTGTTCCACACAGAGTACCAACGAATTGGTTTTCTTGGGTCTTTCTGTATCCAAAGAGGTAGATCCTTTCAAAAAATTTACTATCACAGCATTCTGCTTAGATAACCAGTCACCTGGGGAGTAATTTGCAAGATTTTCGGATTCTGAGTCAGCCATTCTAGTAGCGCCTTGTTCCGATTCCCTGTAAATATTCTGTGATTGAGACTCGCCAAGTGCAAGTGCCAATTTCGCAAGTTGTGCGTTGGAGAACTGACCATCTTTAATTGCTTTTATAATTTCATCTATATCAATTCTTGACTGAAGAGAAGTTGATGTCGATTGGTCTACATCTGAAGACAGGTGCTCGTCCGAATAAGAAGCACATCCTGTGCATAAGTAAGTAGCTCTTGGGTTTAAAAGATTATTCTCAACCAGCGCAGATATGGTTTTCTTTCTGTATTTTGAAGCTGAACATTTATATAATTTCACATTTTTTCCCTCAGCAAATTCCTCATGACGTTTACAACCGCATTTGGACGACATCCTTGAATCCTTCCAGTCGCGTATGTCCTTCCTTCCCGTCGCGTTTGGAGTGCGAGAATTTAACATTTCGAAGTGCTTTAATACCCTTCCCAAGACTGCATAATTCGTGATACACTGGTTGCATGATTTTTCTTTGGTCGATGATGGCCTCACGGGCTGCCATACATTTATCGTGCTGCCGATGATATCATTACTGAATGGGGAAATAAGTATTGAAATTTAAACCAATAAAATCCCGAGGACTTATTTTCTGCTTCGAGAATGTGCCTTCAACACACGGAACTGAAAATCTCAACAAAATGTCAAATGTAATATCTGCTAATAACCTGTTTTTGACGCATGTTTATCAAAATACAGAAATATAGAGTATATTTTACGTATTTAAATATACTTAACATCAGTAAACATTTCTATTTTCGATGCTTGTGTGATGCATTTGCTAAGGTGATTTCAACGTCGCCTATTTTCGCCCGCGATTTTTCCCGATTCAGTTGCCTATAGCCATTTCGCATTTTTGTACACAAATTTTATACCTCGTTCGAGGTATTATACACCAAATCAGGTATTATACGTCGTTTTGCGTTTGTGCCCGACCTGTCGACTGGTGATGGAATCTAGGCTGTATCTCGTATCCCTACAAAAATATAAGCGATTATTGTTTGCATCCAAAGCACAATTTTTCAGTTCCATCTTGGACTTCTGCTGAAACACTATGCATCCATATTGCCATTTTTGACGATCAACCAAATGAACGATTTTGTCCTAACTGGCATGCATAAAATGTTTACTTCGATCAATGTGGAACTGAATGTTACACCTTTCTGTGATGTACATTCACCCCCTTGACGGATTAAGGGCCTATATAAGTAATGAAATTTTGTTTATTTTGAAAATTCACGCCTCTGATATTCCTTCAATTCAAATTAAATATACACAAAATGTTCATCAAAATGAAGATTGAGATGTATAGAACACGAAACACATGTGGAATCAAATCTTAGAGTCGGCCGTAGCCACCACTGGATCCCGAAAGTCTGCTACAGTATTCGTACCAGAACTGATAATTTAAGAATATTTCACGAGAACAACTTGTGGCTAAATGTGCTTTACATATCTAAGAACAAAGCTAGGGTATCAAAATTCTTCAAAACGCGGCGACTGAGCTGCATGAGGGTAAATTCCCAAACCTTTGCTTTTGTTTACAAGTGCACTTACTTTCGATTTCCGGTCGACGTCATCGGACGGAAGAAGCATTCATATACAACGCCGTCTAAAATCAAATAATGAGAAAGATCGCCTTAATACAATATACTGTTATTATATAGATACTGCACAGTTACCATATTCAATGCAAGGTATCATGATACCTATTGGAATTTCTTAGAATTACTATTTTGTTTTTCGATGGAAATTCGTGGTATCGAGTGATTTGCGCATGTCTGTGGAGCATGGAAACCATCTTCAGTAAAAAATGCAGACAGTGTTGTCCTTTTCCAAAATGCAATCCTGTCGCTGCACTCGAATGTGTTTTGAATGCCAGGCTTTGTTATTGAATATCTGAAGCACATTCGGCCACGAGTTGTTTTTGCGAAACATTATTTTATTATCAGTTCTGGTGCAAATACGATAGCAGACTTCGACTTCCCGGAACCAGTGGTGCCTGCTGTCAACTCTATGAATTGATTACATATGTGTTTCGCGTTCTATACATCCCAACCTTCATTTTGATGTATAATTTGTGTATGTTTAATCTGAATTGAAGGAATATCAGAGGTGAGAATTTCAAAATAAACAAAAGTCCATTACTTATTTAGCCCCTTAAAGTCCAAGATGGCAGTTTCGATTTAGTACTGTTGAACACTGTTTTGTTGCCATGGGCGCAGATATGTTGACCAAATTGTGTGTATGTGCTGGGGTTGGGGGGGGGGGGGGCAGAAACCTAAAACTCTAAAGCCTGCGCTCCGCATAGACTCGACATATATGGTGATCTACTATCTTAAATAGTAAATATAAATATCCAGTATTTAGAAAAAGCTGCAATAACACCTGTACATGGTCTCTCAATATGCTGCAAGACAAGGCGCCAGGGTCCCGAGTCTTGGATTGCATTAAGAGATCATTAAAAGACAGCTATCCAGTATTCAGAAAACACCAAAATAACATGGTCTCTCAATGTGATACAAGGCAGGGGGTCTGGGTCCCGTGTCTTGTATCACATTAACTGGTAGAGTGCTAGATTTATTTTAGTCTTTTAGATATTTTCAGATGTCTTTGCTTTGAAACAATTTATGGGAGGGGCATATAGGCACTCTCCCACAAATTGTAACTAGGCATATCCGCACAAACTAAATTCGTTCACGTCTGCTTGTTTATTTGTTTTTATATTTTCTTTCTTTCGATCTTCAAGATATTTCTCGAAGTTTAAGTATGATTTGATATCAACATCAGGCATGGTATAAGTAAAGGACTTATACCATGCCTGGGGGATATCAAATCATCTTGGCATCTGAATGGGAGCTATTTAAAATAAGATATTTCGTCGCAATTTCAATTCGTATTCGTAGTCATCATGGTAATCTCATGGGAGACCTGGGAAGTAAAGCGGTGCTTCTTTACAAATTCTGTTTCGCTGGCGAAATAGGACCCAGTAACCAATGTTTTTGGTGGACGTCCTCTAAAATGGGCACCATGGCTGTGAACAATTGGACTAAACTTGACTGTGTTGCTGTCACGATAAACCCCATTGCAGACATATGTGACCTCAGCACCAATAAATAAATAAATAAATAAATAAAATCGTGATGATCATTATGCTGCGAAAATTCTGTTGTTTTCGACGCGTGACGAGTCTACTTGAACTCAATAATACCACAGTATGATAGCCTTTTCTTTCGTTTATTTCTTTGATCTTTTACCTACGATTTAGAATTCAGTCAGATTCATTCATTTCTTGCTTTGTGGTTAAGGTCACATTTCTGCATCGCGGCTGATCGTAACCGCGGCATGGATATAAAGTCAAGTTTAGCGAATATTGTTTTTAGCCATGTTAAAAATATTTTAAGACTTCCACCCCAAACTTTGGTTACTGGGTCCTATTTTACCAATAAAACGTAGCTTGTTTCGTGCTGTAAAATCATTGCTTTACATTCTGAGATTTCTACGAGGAGATTTATCCAATTTTATATATTCGCTCAGTCTTTCACATTCATCAGCCTTGCCTAGATGTTGGTAAAACATGACAGTAAGTGGTGTGTCAAAATCGGCCTCTGTAAGAATTGATCGCAATCTAGCTAGCTCAGTCTGGCCGAAATTCTACCCCATACTCAACTTCGCTTCTCACGAATTGCTGGCGAGCGAAGAAAAGTACAGGGGCAAATTTCAACCACACTGTCGCTACATATGTTTTGAAAGTGCATGATGATTGACACAACATTTCCTTCGAGTACTGAAGTTCCACAAATAGTGTTGCCACAGTCCACATACTCAATACAGATGCTCCCCAAAATTGTTTATGTACTCCAGAGGTAAGTTTGCACTGCGACTACTTTTGTTTTACAAACAGCGTTGTTCCTGATCACTGAGTCATGGGCGTGAATTGATTAAGATGTGGCAACAAATACGACAGTAAATGTGCTCACTGTCCACATAGGCACCCACATCGGTTGTTCATTAACACAGTGAGAATAAATGGGACGAGAAAAATGGTTAACATTGGCCACTCACTAGTCTCGTCTTTGAACATTCTGGTTATTGCATAATCTGTTTTGCACCATTGTTGAATTCCTTTTTTGTATGATGAGGTCCCTGGATGCTTCTATTAGACAGTTAGATAAAGACCGTGAAGTAAGCTTAACGTTGGGCGTTGGACATTAAATATCATTGGACATTCATCTTTTGTCAGTTTCACGTTGGGGTGTTGGGCATTCTTATGAGATTTAGCTTTCGTGAGTTTGATGTTGAACATTAGTCAGCATTCAGTTTCACATTCAGCGTTTTACTTTCGTTTAACTTTCTGCAGTCAGTTTCACCTCTGCAGTCAGTTTTCACGAAACTGACTGCAGGCAGAATGCCAAACGAATGTCAAGTACTGAACATCGAGCTACCTTCAGGCGAATGCTCAACGTTAAACTACCTTAATAACAATGTCAAACGAACGCTGAATGCCCAACGTCAAACTAACTTCATGAACCTAGTTAGATACGCCAGTGTTTTCCAGATTCGTATGGTCGAATTGAAGTTGGTGCAAGCCAAACCAGAAACGACTGTATTATTGAATTATCAGCAATGGTACTACTTGTACCTTTTCTGTATGATTCCTCTGGCTCTTGGACGATTAAAAAGGAAACTGACAGTAGTCATCAAACATTTATTCCAATTTAATTCAACTTTGTAATGGCTTTAAATTAACAAAGCTCTATTCATTCATATTCATTAACAGTTTTGGACTCGAAATGCCATTAGGAATAATACTCAAGATTACTTTAGGATGTATTATTTCTGAACGATAAAACAGGTTTCAGATCATGTGCGAAGGTGCGCATGGGCATGATCAATTTGTACTTGCATTTAACAGATATCTATGGGGTTTCTAGAACGATGAAATATCGTAGAATCCTTCTGCACATAGAGCAGTTAGAGTTTAATAAGCATAAATTCCATCGTGCCTTGCAGGATTTCATATCGTCGATGGCGTGTGTCTTGTCCTAAGTACATATTTTACTTTTGATTCAACCACATAGAACAAAATGGAAGTGAAAATAAATGGAGGTGCCATGTAGGACTACGCATCACGTTTCATTACATGTTAGTTCCATCTTGTCTCAATTCCAAATCTGGGTACCCTTCCCCAGAAACTTGCAGAAAAACGTCATATATAGCGGCTAATCACCAACACAACATATTCAGTCGCACACAGAAGTGATATCTCTATCGTTTCAACTCGAAATTGTATGTGTAGACTAAATAGATTGCCCACACCAGACTTCCAAACTTTAAAAATCGATCATCTCGAAAACATAAAAAATGCACTTGAGACAACCTGGAAATCAAGTCGCGTAATCTTCTATAGCCCATAGGCCAGCCTTCAGGTTGGAAGATGATTGAATTGGAAAAAAGTGGCCCGAACTATGTCCGGATCGTGGCATGTCCACCTGAAAAGGCAATCGGGAATTCGTAGAATTGCGAGTATACCATTTCATATCAGGGGCGGCGGAAGCTCGATAAAAGTGAAGGGCACAAATTTAAAATGCTTTCGGGTTGTTCGTCTGTCTGCAGTTTTGTAGATGGATCCCGTGTTCGACGGACATGCGCAAATCACTGGATACCACGAATTTCCATCAAAAAACAAAATGCAATCCTAAGAAATTTCACCAGGTGTCATGATACCTTGCATTGAATATGGCAACTGTGCAGTCTCTATATAATAATAGTATGCTGTATTAAGGTGCTATATAAGTAGTGGAATTTTGTTTATTTTGAAATTCCCACCTCTGATATTCCTTCAATTCAAATTTTGTATACACAAACTATACATCAAAATGAAGGTTGGGAGGGGATCAGGACAACTCGCCCAAGACAACTCGGACCACTTTTGAAGACAACTCGGACCAACTTTGAAGACAACTCGGACCAACTTTGAAGACAACTCGGACCAACTTTGAAGACAAGTCGGCCCAAGTTTCAAGACATCTCGGACCACTTTTGAAGACAACTCGGACCAACTTTCAAGACAAGTTGTAACGACTATAAGACAGGTTGAACCAACTGTGAAGAAAAGAATGATGTAGAAAATAATTAAATGTGATCTCACAGATTACCGACATGTTGTTTTGGGCACTAGTTTTTCTATATATTATGTTCGTTTCGAGAATTTTAATCATTCAATCATGGCTGATGAAGTAAAGATGCGTTCTTTCATTCATTCGTCATCCTGTCGGATAAAAGCAAAGATGATTATTCACTCATTCATTCATTCATTGTTGAAAAAGTGTTGGAGTTACTATGGACCACTATCTTAAACTATATGGTTATTAAACTTTTACCTAACGTAACGGCCAAAACCGACCAGCGCTATTCACGAAAATTGATATTCAATCTTTTTTTATAGTGCTGTTTTTTCTTCTAAGACATAGGTTATGACCCCTATCGTCGCGCTTGTTCTAATGGCGGATCGTAACCTATGTATTGCAAGAAAAAATGAAAATTTATAGTTACACGAGATTTTTTACGAGTGTCGTCTGCTACTAGCGTTGGGTAACCTTCACAATACAATGTTTGTTTTACTAATTGTTAAACAATTAGCGTGTCATTTGTTAACTGGCTTTTTTTTGTTGCTCGTTGTCTCGGATTTATCCATTTACTCAAAGGTTATTGTTATTAATTGTAATTTCACGAAAGAAGTGTCAACGGAGCTTGAAAGAAATATCTCATAATTGAGAGAGGATAAGTTAACTTGTACCTTCATACACGAAAATTGCTATTCAATCTTTTGTTCATTTTTTTGGTTTCCAAAACATAGATTATGATCCCTCATTGGAACGAGCAAATCACGTATGTGCTGAACATTGTTTTTTATGTGAAAACTTTTATTCATTCATTTATTCATGTCTTTGATTGTCATGCCTCAATTTTTAATAAATCGTTTAAACCGTGATTGGTTGTTCTGTGACTTCCCCACCAACCCCGAATCTTCGTTTGTGCACTATTCAGGTGCGAATTATTTACCTAGTCAGTCCAAGTTGCCTAGAAAGTTGGGCCGACTTGTCTTGAAACTTAGGTCGACTTCTTCAAAAGTTGGGCCGAGTTGTCTTGAAAAGTTGGTCAGAGTTGTCTTCAAAAGTGGTCCGAGTTGTCTTCAAAAGTGGTCCGTGTTGTCTTTAAAGTTGGTCCGAGTTGCCTTCAAAGTTGGTCCGAGTTGTCTTCAAAGTTGGTCCGAGTTGTCTTCAAAAGTGGTCCGAGTTGTCTTCAAAAGTGGTCCGAGCTGTCTTTGGTTCGAGTTGTCTGTAATTCGGTTGGGAGGTACAGAACACGAGAAATGTATGACAGCAGGCACCACTGGTTCCTGAAAGTCTGCTACCGTATTCCATCTCCAGAAATCTGTCCGGTAAGGGAGCTAACTCTAAAAAATGTATTCACTGAGACAGCAGAATGATTATTCGACTTCAGCTGAAACCATTTACTACTATTGATATATATTGGATGTCCTCTCCGAAGCCACAAAAATTGTCGCGAGAGTTAAAAGATGTTTATAAGATTTCCAATTTTAAATTAGTGTTACATTTTTACGACACTTCAAACAATACCAAGCTACATCTTCAGTTAATTATTAGAACAATACACTGAAGGTGAGATAATCCGTAGCAAGCTTCACCACATTCAGACAAAGAACGGTAGACACTGTCTTACTCAGCTGACAACAAACAGAAGCGCACAACTTGTACAATTTGAAAAAAAGTTTAATTGTCTGCAATTAGTATTTCCTGGAAAATCAGTAAAAGAAAACTAAAGGATATGTTGTGTGGTGGGCTAAAGTTGTAATTCATTCAATGTCGTGCGGAAAATAGGCCGGAATAGCAAGGACACTATTTTAAAAATAATTATCAATTATTAGAAAGATATTTTCGAACAAAAATTGAAAAAAACAGGATCGATGTAATATAATGTTGAGATTTAACAGCCGATATCCTGAATGATGAACGATAAGCAGGTAGGTCAGTATTATTATCACTTGAAAAGAAATCGCGCGACACGATGAGGACACTCGTTTTCACATCAACTCTGACTACGCTTTGGGATCGTAAAAATGTCAATTTTTAACATAAAAGTGACGAGACTTGTTTTTATTTTACATTGAAGTACTTTGTATATGACTCCTCGTTAATGTCTCTAGATTTTTAAATTAACAGGAGAGAAAAGTATCTCTAAGCGAAACGTATCGAAACAGTGGTTTAACAACATTCGCCATCAGCAATTTTCTATAATTTTGGTAAGACTCTATACACACATTTTACCACATATTTCCAAATAAAAAGTGACGAGACTTTTTTTTAATCGAAAAATAAACACAAAAGCATCATATGAAAGTAGAAATGTTGAACTTCTAGGAAATAACAGGGGAAAAAGAGAACATTCAACGAAGAAAGGTTGAAAATTAGGTTTTAACATTATTCTCCATAGACTTTAGTGTTAAAAAAATAATCTGATTCTCACTCAAAATTCGCGCATGCCCACTTCCACCGGACACTTTCCTGCCTATGGTACCAAAACTGATAATACAATAATATTTTCCGAGAACAACTTGTGGCCAAATGTGCTTCACATATCCAAGAACAAAGCTAGGCATTCAAACCACTTTAGAGTACAGTAATAGAACTGCATTTGAGAAAAAGAACAACACTGTCTGCATTTTTTATTGAAGATGGATTCCATATTCGACGGACATGCGCAAATCACTCGATACCACGAATTTCCATCGAAAAACAAAATCGTAATTCTAAGAAATTTCAACAGGTGCCATGATACCTTGCATAGAATATGGCAACTGTGTAGTCTCTTTTTTCATAATAGTATGCTGTATTGAGGCGATCTTTCTCATTATTTGATTTTAGATGGCGTTGTTTTTCTATGCTTTTTCCATCCGATGGCGTAGGACGGAAATCGAAAGTAATTTATAATGTAAACAAAGACGTCAGTTTTGGACTTTGCCCGATGCAGCTCTGTCGCTGGGTTTTGAAGGATTGTGATGCCCTAGCTTTGTTTTTGGATATGTGAAGCACATTTGGCCGCAATATGTTCTCAGGAAATATTATTGTATTATCAATTCTGGTACGAATACGGTAGCAGACTTCCAGGAACCAGTGGTACCTGCAGTCAACTGTATATGATTTCATATATTTTTCGCATTCTCTACCTCCCAACCTTCATTTTGGTGTATAATTTGTGTATATATATTTGAATTTATGGAATATCAGAGGTGAGAATTTCAAACTAAACAAAATTCCATTACCAATATAGCACCTTAAATTAAATGTACACAAATTATACACCAAAATGACTGTTGTGATGTACAGAAGAACACGGAAAATATATTCAATCAACTCACAGAGGTGACGACAGGCGCCATTGGTTTCTCGAAGTCTGCTACCGTATTCGTACCAGAAACTGATAAAAAAATAATATTTCTAGAGAACAACTCGTGGCCACATGTGCTTCAGATATCCAAGAACAAAGATAGGCATTCAAAACACTTTAGGATGCAGCGATAGGACTGCATTTGGGAAAAGGACAATACTGTCTGCATTTTTTTTTATTGAAAATGGAATCCAAGTTCGACGGACATGCGCAAATCACTCGATACCACGAATTTTCATAAAAAAAAACAAAATGGTAATTCTAAGAAATTCCAACAGGTATCGTGATACCTTGCAAGTAATATGGCAACTGTGCAGTTTCCATATAATAATAGTATGCAGTATTAATGCAATCTTTCTCATTATTTGATTTTAGATGGCATTGCATATCGATGCTTTTTCAGTCCGATGATCTTGACCGAAAATCTAAAATAAACCGACAATGTAAACAAAGCTGAGAGTTTGGAAATTCACCCCAAGCAGCTTTGTCGCTGCGTTTTGCAGAATTTTGATGTCTTAGCGTTGTTCATGGTTATCTAAAGCACATTTGGCCACGAGTTGTTTGTCTGAAATATTACTTTGTTATCAGTTCTGATACGAATACGGAAGCAGACTTCCAGGAAGCGTTGGTGACTGCTGTCAACTCTAGGAGTTGATTTCATATATTTTACGTATTCTATACGTCTCGACCTTCATTTCAATGTATAATTTGTGTATATTTAATTTTCATTTATAGAATATCAGACTCGGAGGTGGGAATTTCAAAGTAAACAAATTTCCCTTACTTATATAGCACTTTAAATTCAAAGGGCGATCGGTGGCACAATGGTTACGGCATTGGAATTCAAACCAAAAGGACCAGCGGTAACTGCTTTGTGTCCTTCAGCAAGGTACTTAAGGGGTCGTCCAACCTAACTTTGGTCAATTTGTTGACATTTTTACCAATGTCTCAGAAACAGATAAGAGAAGTAAGGGAAGGCAAATAATATACTCCCCCCAAAAAAGAAAGTGTGCATGCTAAAAAATAACACTAAAAAAAGATATATATCATTTTCATTCAATCACAGATGAATCAATTTGTGATCAACACGAGAAATTTCATTACGCTACGACGAATACTCTTGGTGCCATGGAGAGTCAAAGACACTAAGGGTCAAACACAAAAGTCACACACTCAATATCTGGTATGACCTCCGTCTGCATCGACTACTGCTGTGCATCTACGCCTCATGGAAGCGAACAAGTTAGCATGGAAGTATTGTGGGATGTTGTTCCATATTCTGATAAGCTGTCTTTGGAGTTCCACAAGCGTTGACGGTGCATGGGGAAGCCGGCGTAGCTGACGTTTCATTTCGTCCCATACGTGCTCAATGGGTGAGATATCGGGCGAATTTGCGGGCCAGGGAAGAACATCCACTTGTTGTTGCTGCAAATACTGTTGAACAACACGAGCTGCGTGGGATCGGGCGATGTCCTGCTGTAGAATGACGCCGGGGCCGTGACGTTGCAGAAATGGGACAACAACAGGTGTAAGCACTTCATCACGATATCTTGCTGCATTGAGATTGCCATCAATAATGACTAGCTCAGTTCTGTTACGGGCAGTGATGCCACCCCACACCATGAGAGACCCTCCCCCATAACGGTTTCGCTCCACGACACATGGATCTGCGTAGGTTCGTTTCGACGTCTGTACACTCTCTGGCGGCCATCTGATGTTGAAAGATGGAAACGACATTCATCTGTGAATAAAACACGTCGCCACCAGTGTAAGGGATGCCTGAGATGTTGTCTACACCACTGGAGTCGAGCACGACGATGACGTAACGTCAAAATCGGACGAATTGCAGGTCTTCGAGGACGTAAGCCGTATTCTCCCTGCCGGTTGATTACTGTTTGAGGATGTATCCGTCTCAGGTTAGGGATGTTCCTGGCTGTCGTCGTTGCCGTTTGTTGCCAGTTCCGGAGATGGACGACACGGATATACCGATCTTGTGCAGGGGTGGTAACTCGGGGTCTCCCGGAGCGGGGTCGGTCTCGAACGTCATCATGTTGTGCATGTCGATGGACTAGCCTGTCTACAGTGTTACGGTGGCAGTTCAAATGCTGGGTAACCTCTCTGTGTGTTCTGCCAGCTCTAATCATACCCAGGGCAAGGAGACGTTGACTCATTGTCAATCTTGGCATGCTAATGTGGAGTCGTTTTAACAGCAGCGCAAGTTTGAATGTGAACGATAGGAAGGCCTTACTTTAGTGTTTAAATACCCAAGGATTCACACTGCTGTATGAATTTCAGACTATCCACGTGCAAAACATGCCTTTTCACAAACGCGCAGCACGTCATTTAACGTTAATGCAATTTTAACGGGGAAAGCTGTTTTTGTGTTCAATATAACTTATTCATGAACAGGTTAAAACTCTTTACACCTACGAAATTATTTTTTTGGAGTTTGATCAATTTCTGTAATGAACACTTTCTTTTTTGGGCGAGTATATATCAACATAATGAGTAGAGGGCATAGAAAAGGTATATATAATCTTTTTTCAGGAAAAAAGTGAATTTTATGATTTTGAGGAAGATAAATTTGCCAACGACATAAGTAACGAACCCGTAGAACCACAAAATGATCGGTAATTCGAAAGTCGTGTCCTCAATGTAATGATAACACACTACAGACTCGGAGAAAGCATTTTTATGACACACCTTCTGCTGTGTTGCGATGTTGTAAAGCAATACCACCAACGAAAAATTTGGATGTTCCGAATGTGACCATGTTGATTCCGGTCATGTGATTATAATGTGGTTCTTGCAAGGATATGCATTTTGGGCGATCTTAGAATGCAGGCACATGATCACGCCTTTCATTTGTTCGAGAGTGTATGAGCGGATTCGCAAACAAGTTACAGCAAATACTTGATGTTAAAATCATAACTGCAGAAAAGTCCTTTGAAATTCCCTCCACCGTTATCCAATACAGTGGAGCCCACTTCATTGGATATCTCTTAATTGTATATCCCTGTTAATTGAATATAATTTTCAAACACAAAACCATTTACCATACCTTCAGTACAAATTTGATCTGTTACTTGCGTATGAGTTGTAGAGTAAACTCCTGTTAATTGTATATAAATTTTTGTAATACGTCGAAAAAATTGCTGTGACACGCACCAAATTCCCCTTATTTATCAACCTTTTTGGCCTCATACATCCAATACAGACATTTATTCTATTATATCTTGTTTGACAGAGCTCTATGAGCTCTGTCAAACAAGATATAATAGAATAAATGCTCAGTTTACCTCCAGAACACAAGGGACTGACCAAATCCCTGTTAATTGTATACTCCTGTTAATTGAATAATTTTCACTGGCAAAATGGATATTCAATTAAGAGGATTCTACTGTATGTACTTGTCTGGATCTTTTTGTTAATGAAAATCTAAATTATTGCGCTCTAAAAAGATAATATGAACCACTTGTGAAAAGAATAACAGAGTGTATGAAATCTGGGTTATTCACATAACAGAAACTAATATTTATAAAAAGTAAGCTGAATGCTTCAGAAAGCACTTTTTTCTCGAAGTATAGTCCAAGTGAGCTGGAACTATATTGAGCGTGTTGATTTCCCCCGATGCTGTGAAGTTATTTACTTCCAAGTACCCATGGATCTCGGCCATGACTGAGTTGATGCCTGTAAAGAACCGATGGAAGCTGATGTATTCGCACTTTTAACTCTTTTGGCGCGACAGGCGACTAAAGTCGACAGACGACAGAACTCGGAAAGGTAGTGCAGTAGTCATTTTAGCCAATTGTGTGTGTCCATTTCCAAGTGCTTTTAATCCTTTTTCCAACGCAGACGATATCAAAATTTATTATTTTAAATATCATTTTTTCAAATTTTTCAAAATATTTCAACAAAACCATATCATGTTACCCCTCGTTGGAACGAGCTCGATGAGCTCGTTCCAACGAGGGGGTCACATGATATGGTTTTGTTGAAATATTTTGAAAAATAATATTTTTTCAACTGCTGAAGTTGCATATTACGGCGATGGGGGGGGGGGGGGGGGGGGGCAGAATGCGGCCGATTCGTTGGGTAAAGGGTTGAACAAACATACGTATACCTATGTTTCATGCACCATTTATGTCCTATCCATGAACAACGATATCGTCCCTTGAAAGTGTAAAGGTGCAGTTTAAATATATACAGGAAATCATTTGAAAAACTGTCAATGAGATCATTAGAACATCTTTTAAAATAATAACGCTTTAGTTTAACAACCTATACTTTTCAGGGTGCGATTGGGTGATGCTGTGAATTTATGTTTTTCTTTCATACAATCATACCAACAAGAGCGTCGATCACTGTCTTTTGTCATAGTTTTAGACTGACAAATGTGACAAATCTCCTTTTCCGGAAACGGTCTTCCAATTTGCATATCATAACAAACAACAGCGTGGCCGTGGTGGTCAAAACCCAAACGAATTATCGAATTTATGGACAAAACTACCCGCATTTGAATTTTAAACAAATGCAATACCAGAAATATTCGTGATTTCTTCAGTACACGTGCCGAGTTGTTTATAACCAGACCAAAATGCGTTCATTCTCGTTTGTCAGCATCACAGTGTCCACAGGATTTTGTAGTGATAGTCAGGCCTTTAAATTCATTTATTTTGGGCACACCCTTTTGCCCTAATTTGGGCACATTAAAACCAGAAATAACAGCTTTATCCTGTTATTGCCAGGCCTTTTCTTTGTGTTTCTTTGGTCATATTTAGATGGAAATTTTTCTCAAATGTAGAAGAGGCACAGAGAATTTATATATTTTTCTTGATGTCTTCACACCATCCCTAATTTGGGCACACCTGTAAAGGGTATGAAATTGGGGAAATCTAAAGGAATGGATTGTACGAGAGGGCGACAAAAGCCAAATATTTTCCAATCATCTATAAATTAATTTAAATTGATTAATTCTGTTTGTTTTACTTAAATTATGAATTGATAAGGTGGGTGTACACTGTATTTGTTTTGATTAGTATTGTTATGATTATTATTTTTATTATTATACCAGGAAAATCCCTGACTGTCGAATATGTCGTTAAACCCCAATAAATAAATAAAAAAATACTAGCAATATGAAAAAGTGGGGCAGATGGGTTATTTATTTATTGGAGTTTAACGACACTGTCGACAGCCAGGGTCACCTCGTGTCTGACAGTTTTATGGGTGGAGGAAGCCGGTGTACCCAGAGAGAACACCGAACAACGGCGAGCAACTGTTAGACTCCCCAACCTACTAACTCAACCCAATTAAGTGTTGGCATTAGTTGAAGACATGTGCACCATCGACGTGCAGTACGCCTGAGCACACAACGCCCCCCCCCCCCCCTCCCCACATGGGCAATTGTGTGGGTTATTATTATTATTAGTGTAACTTGTGATAATACAGTTGCAAGCCTGCAAATAAGCCTTAGGTCAAGGATAAAGACCTTAGCAAGTACCCTAAATGTCCTAAGCCAATAGATTGGTGGAGGTCATAATGTCCCAAGGTGTGATGTCATGATTGTTTGTAATTGTCAATTGACGATCACAATGACATTATTTAAAGTTTGAAATAAAATCAAGGCTTGGATATCACCTGTGACTGTTGTCAAAAAACATAAAAGGGGGTCACTGACAACACATATGAATAGGAAACCAACTGCATGTGCCTTCCCGATCTCAATATGCCAATAAGCCTCTTTTGGAAAAGTAAAGGCGGTAATGGTTATGTAGGGTTAATTTGATGCCTATTAAATAACAATGTACTTGTATGTACAATTGATGGTTTATTGCAGTGAAGAGTTACAGTTACTCGTATTTCTTCTCCTACAGATGACATAAGTATATTGGTGTCCAAGAGTAAGAGTAAAACAACTTGTGCTGCTTATTGATAAACAAGACAGATTTAACCCTTTACCCAACGTAACGGCCAAAACCGGCCAGCGCTATTCTCAAAAATCGCCAATTAATTTTCAAAATATTTTCATTTTTTGTCTCAAAAACATAGGTTATGACCCCTCGTTGGAACGAACTCGTCGAGCTCGTTCCAACGAGGGGTCATAACCTATGTTTTTGAGACAAAAAATGAGAAAAATTAGTTATTCAAGAATTTTTTTGGCAAGGGTCGTCTGCTTTTCATGTTAGGTAAAGGGTTAACAAATTAATCACCATCATTGATGCATGGGATAAAAAAGGGTTAAAGTGCAAGGGGTCTATAAATATATTTGTTCAACTATGACTTTGCAATAATTACATTATTAATATAGTTATACGTTTTGGGTCCAAATACTCAATTCCCATTGGTCAGCTGGATGAAAACGTCATGACCAAATGTAATTCATTTTCCAATGAATACATTTTGTCAAACTTTGACCCGCATTTACGGTAAAGCGCAGTTGACAGAATGTAATTCAGACTTTGTCTTTTGTGGGAGGGTGGTTTTTCGCTTCGTTCGTTCGTACATGTTTTATTTCGTCTTTCTGCTTTGTTGTTTGGTAAAAAGTAGTTCAAACAGTTACGGAATGTAATTATAAGAATTGAATGCAATTTTTATAATCTTTATTGGAGTATGAACGTGTGGGAATGGGTACAAATTGTAATGCAATTTTTATAATCTTTATTGGAGTATGAACGTGTGGGAATGGGTACAAATTGTATGAATCCCTTCGGTATTCATACATAATTTGTACCCATTCCCACACGTTCATACTCCAATAAAGATTATAAAAATTCCATTCAATTCTTAAGTGAATTCTACATTAGAGAAGATCATAGTTTCTTTCCAAACCACCACACTGACACATACATCATTATATGGAGAGACACTCTTTTCTCCTTCCATACTACTTCCAGTGTTCTCCGTCAAGTTGACCTTTGTTAACTTTCCCAAATCAAAACATAAACAGAAGAAAATGTCTGCCTTCAATCAGCGAGCACTCCACTCATAACATTTGGTCTCACTCTTTTTTCCTTTCAAGAATTATGAAAAGATTTCTTCGAGTATGTGCTTGAATGTTTCTAGAATACAGCTGTTATTTTATTTTAAGGTATTTTATTGAAAAAAAATGTCCTCTTACTTATGCCATAGTAGACTTTCTGGTGGTGCCATCTACCACATGACAACAGTTCCATGACAAATTTCAGTTTCCACATGTTCTATGTTTCATTCCAGGCATTTCGGTATATAATTTATTAGGGTTATTAATTTTCGGCCTTTTGGAACTTTGATGAAAATTACCTGAAATTTGACCAAAGTTAGGTTCGACGTCCCCTTAATACCGATTGTCGATGGTGCACTTATCTTCAACCAATGGAAACCAATTGGCGTGTGTGGAGTTAGTAGGCTACGTTGGGGAGACTGACAGTTGCTCGCCGTTGCTCGGTGGTTCTCTCCGGGTACTCCGACTTTCTCCACCCGCAAAACTACCCTACACGAGGTGACCCTGACTGTCGAAAGTGTCGTTAAATAAATAGATATAAATAAATAGGTGTGATCATTTAGAGAATATCTATCTACTGAAAGGTGGCTCAGAAGGTAGAGGTGCAGGCTGCAAGCCGAGAGATCCTCGGTTCGAACCCTACCTGCGGCAACCGTGTTGTGTCTTCGGGCAAGACACTTCACCCCCATTGCCCACGTGGGGGCACGGTGGCGTTGTGTACGAAGGCGTACTGCACGTCGATGGTGCACCTGTCTTCAACCAATGCTAATCCTGCTTTGTGTGGAGTTAGCATGTTGGGAAGCTGACAGTTACTCTCCGCTGCTCAGTGGTTCTCTCCGGGTACTCCGGCTTCCTCCACCCGTAAAACTGTCGTGGTCATGATTAGCCATTGTGCAGAAATATGTGACCGTAAACACCAATAAATGAATTTATTGAAAATATCCGATTGTGAATTAAACGTCAGAAGTTAACTCAGGACTGGTGAGAAGAAAGGGGGATTTGAAAGTAAACCTTGTGCCCCAAATGGTAGGCCCCTATTTATAAAACAGTTTTGTTCGATAGTTCTTCGTCACAAGAGGCTTTCGAATACCACACTCTAACATCAATTGGGTTAAAAATTAACCCAAATAAACTGGGCCGAGTGAATATGAACCCAGTTGGGTTCATATCCACTCAACCCAGTCCATTTGGGTTGATTTTTATTTAACCCGTCTGATTTTTGAGTGTAGTGAAGGACGGTGTGCCACTGAAGATGCAGCTTCTCAAGGGGATGAACGGACTGTTGTCATTCAGAAATGTCACATTCTCGATATATTATAAATTGTCGATATATTAGCCTTCAAATATAATACATCTCACATCGGTCGGGGTGGGGTAACTACCTCTATATTCTATACTCATTATCCTTTGTTAACCCTATGCACTCTGATGTCAAAATGGGCAGAATTTTCAACAACAAAATTTTAATATGTCCCATAATGCAGTTTTATATTTTACCAAATATACCTTGTTTTGAAAGAGTTCGGTGACTTATGACAAACAAGATATTGTATAATTGGTTAGAATCATAGATGGACAGGAGAAAAACTAAGCGATTGGAGAAAATTCTGTTGCACTACTAGAGTGCTAGGGGTTAATAACTTGAACTCTTAACCTCAGTTCTAGGCAAATTTTGGTTTTGCCAAGATGTTATATTAGGCCTGAAAAAATGGGCAAACAATTATTTTGTTTGGCCATTAATCGCATAAAAGAATTGTTTTTTTTATTTCCCCAGATGTTAGGCCTCAGACACATAGCAGGAAACCTTACGTGAACTGCCATTGGTGCTGTTAACTCCCATAAAACTCTGAACTATTTTATAATGATGACCTAACTTTAGTGTCCTTTGATGTTGTAATACACTGTTGGAAGTCACTGTCACAGAGTTGACAGCAGGCACTAATGGTTCCTGGAAGTCTGCTACTGTATTCGTACCAGAACTGATAATAAAATATTTCAGAACTCGTGGCCAAATGTGCTCCATGACATCGCGTGCGCATCATGACGTCACAACGTCATCAGCAACGTCAACCGTTTCGCGGGCAAAACTTTCAAGAAGAAACCCACCTCCCCATCAATCTTCCATCACATACCCATTCTATATACCCCAAACAATACGCGGTCAGATATGTAAACCTTAGTCTATATATATATACTGTAGTCCACATGCGGCACGTATTCCACATACCGGATCTAGTTGGGTTGGGGTGGGGGTGTAACACATGTTTCACATCGGCTCCGGCAAAAAGCTCAGGACTGGGTCTATGGGAAGTTAACACCAGCGGCTCCAGTAAAGCTCGTCAACGACAATGGCTGTTGAATTTCTCCGCACCTGTCTGAGCGTGGTGAAGGAGGCGAATGTCGGGGTAAATAGCGTCCCTTGTGTCTTCTTCGGTTCTTTTCAGGAAAAGGCGGCTGGGTTGGAGAGACCGTAGCAGATGTTGGTGCATTTGGAGAGCTGTTGGACCGATCCGGCTGGTATGGGCGGGTCCTGGCCGCATCTGGTATTCCTTGTTTTTCTTGGGTGATCCAGTGTTCAGCGAGTATAGCTTTACTAGAATCTGGTAATTTCCTTATCACTGCAGTAGTATGTAATGTGGTTTTCACCCCTATTCTGCCGGATCTCATTGCCGGATCTCATGTGACGTCATGTCACGTGACCCAGTGGCTCCATGTTTGGTTGTCATGGTAACCCGCGTGAGCGGCCATGTTGTGACGTGATCCCCATAGTGATACATGGTGTTCGTGCGCATGCGCAGCACGTGTAGTTAGGGTGATACGTGTTTCCGTCGTCCATTTTGTATACTGAAGGCCGCCATCTTGGTTTATATGGTAGCACGTAATTGCTATGTTACCCAATTGTTCTGCAATGGGACGGGGTATGTTCGGAGGGTGTGTTCGATTGAATCGGAGTATTTCTGGAACGACTTCCCTGGATAATTTCCACAAACAAACCGACAATCCTTCCAAATCACCAAAATCCACCCGAAATCACCGAAATTGACTTTATTTCCCCAATTGATCGGCTTAGCACGTAGTGCTATAGTACTAAGGGGTACAAGGGGTGCATTCGACTGAAGTGGAGTAATTTTCTGGTTCGGATTCTCCCAGAATCCCTTTTTGGATCCCTATCCAATGACGGTTTTCCCATTAAAAGACAGGTTCCTTTGGTAATTACCCCGAAATCTCTGCTTCTATCTATATATGCAATAGTTATCGTTTATCTGGCCATGTTCCTTTATTCTAGAGTATACTCCAGTAGCGTAGAAGATCCTATCAGTTGGAACAGCTTTGCTTATTATTACTATATTTAGCAATTTCTGGTCTATTCTTGTTAGTTCTGATCCTATTCCGAGTACTCTTGTTGTTTCATTTATCTAGATCATTTATAACCAATCAGACTGCTTGCTTTCCCATAATCTGTATACATAGTTATCTCCCTTGTGTATAACAAAAGCAGTCCTAAAGTCACTTATCAGTAACTGCTCGATAGCTCATTGGCTTTGGGACTGCTTTTGTTATACACTAACACCACGTATCACTATGGGGATGACGTCACAACATGGCCGCTCACGCGGGTTACCATGACAACCAAACATGGCGCCACTGGGTCACGTGACATGACGTCACATGAGATCCGGCAATGAGATCGGCAGAATAGGGGTGAAAACCACATTACATACTACTCACTGCCAAGAGTTCTTGGTGTTGTCTCTCACTTCTCTCCTCATAGGTTTCCTCTGTCCGATGTTCCATTTCCTGGGAAGTGCTCTGGTTAGGAGGGGACGGTTCAGTTGGAGTTGGAGGGGATTGAGGGACTGCGTACGGTACCACCACCTGCACCAAGGAAATGCCGCCCTCCTCATCTCATTTTCCGAAGAAATATGAGTTGGGCTGGAGATTGACCGTTCCCCTCGCGATCCAAAGTCCTCAGACTGCCCCCCCCCCCCCCCCTGCGAAGAGTGGACATGACATGGACCGTGCAGGGGGTTCGAAGTATGGTCCTTCTGAAATGCCTCTCTGTCTCCTTCTCTTCCCTTTCCGTCTTCTTCCTCTTTAGAAACTGCGACGGTCGACGGTCATCACGGTGTCTGGTCCATCCCTTCTCTTCTTCCCTTGTTCACTTGGAGGGTGACCAGTGCCCGAGGGACCCCCCCCCCCCCCCCACACACACACACACACGAAAGGTGCTACACCTCTCCAAGGACTTCTCTCAAAATTCAATGATACATGGATTTTGCCATTGTGTACTTAGATACACCAAGTGGTGGCAAAGGCAAGACTTCAGGTCAATCAGTGTCTTTTGAATTTCAGTCGGTAATTCCATCTTACGGTAGATGTGCACAGCTCGGATCCCAAGGTGCGAAAAATGATGACATGGAGCTTTTCTCTTCAGCCAGTCAAGCTATGTTGAGATCAGTGGTGTCGAATGGTCACGTGCTCAATGACACTTTCTGATTCGTCAATTTAAATTCTAGACATTGCAATAACTGACAGATGGCTACTTCGACTTTCGCCTTCACCTTGTGGAAGTCAATACAGAGTTATCTCTTTTGTTCTGTTAACAAACAAAATATCGACCATAACCGGAAAGTATTCTGAAAATAAAGATAACAAGGCTGAAAATATATATTCTGTCGAGACTATTGGCAGTTATAAGAATTCCTCAAAGATGTTGAAGAAATATTGAAGCGAAAGGTATATCAAAACGCTGACATTTATATGCAATAAGTCAACTTTTCATAATCTTTCAGTGGAACAGTACGAAAGAGTGGTGATCGAGTGGATAAGTCCACAGGTCTCTCCTGCCAGAGGTCCCGAGATCGATCCGCGGTCGGAGAAAGTTCTCGAGGTGTTCGAACACTCTCTGTCAGCATCAGTTGTGGGGTTGGTGAGGTCACACCGTACCGTCTTATCAAGTGGAGACGTAAAATGGCTGTCCTCTGTGCGGAGAGAGACACACTTCGTGTGGGCTAGAGATCCCTGCGTGGTATTCGAGAAGAGCAAGGCCACGAAATTGCCGCTATGAAGGTCATCCCGCACACCTGCGCCATTGGGCCAAGGGGAAGCGTTAACCCTTTACCCAACGTAACGGCCAAAACCGGCCAGCACGATTCTCAAAAATCGCCAATTAATTTTCATTATTTTTTGTCTCAAAAACATAGGTTATGACCCCTCGTTGGAACGAGCTCGTCGAGCTCGTTCCAATGAGGGGTCATAACCTATGTTTTTGAGACAAAAAATAAAAAAAGTAGTTATTCAAGAATTTTTTTTGCACGTGTCGTCTGCATTTCATGTTAGGTAAAGGGTTAATAAAAGTTGCATAACTTACTCGCCAATCCTTGTAAAACAAATAAGGTTTAACCCTTCACCCAACGAATCGGCCACATCCGCCCGCGTAATATGCAAATTCAGCAGCTGAAAAAAAATACTAGTTTTCATGAAATTTCAACAAAACCGTATCACGTGACCCCTCTTTGGGACGAGCTCGCTTCAAAGAAGAGTTAAAACAAAACAACAGTACGGGCCAGTAGAATTTATACCAGAGTGAGGTGCGCACCTCGCCCTGGTATAAATTCTACAATCCACCTTCTATCCTGTATCAGTGTACTGCTATGTAACTTATAATCTCCCCCTACTCGCTCGCAGAAACAGTTTATAAGAAACATTTCGTTTCGGATCTTGCCTTTTATGTTGCTTCCTCGTCATTTTTCGGCAGTTGTATTTGTATACATTCCTATCGTCATAGTTAAAATGAAGCACACCAGAGAGTATATGATGGGCCTATTTTCTTCACATAGGTCTATACACCTGGAACTTAATTAAACACCCCCTGAAATGTTTCATGACAGTGAAGTTGCGGTTACTGATTATGTTTTAATGATTGCTATGTCTTGCAGTACATTTAATCTAGTGAAACATGATGTTTCTGGTTGATAGTTTCCCCCAAACACATCCCCTCGTCCACGTGAAGCATGCTTCCCGCGAATGTCACAAAATACACTATCATCCACATGCAATATCTGGGTATAAAACAAGAAAAATTTCAGAACAACGCTATTACAACACTACCTTGGCCTGCAATGAACGCCGATTTGAATCCCTTAGAACACATCTGGGACTTTCTTGGACGTCGTGTGCAAGCAAGGGATCAGCCTGTATAGAATCTGGCGGATTTGGAAGCTGCACTGCATGAGGAGTGGCAGCAGTTACCTCTGGACCGTATCAGAAAGCTCACTGGTAGCATTAGGAGGCGGGTTCAGGCTGTCTTCCGGGCACGTGATGGATACATTCGCTACTGTCGTCAGACACTACTATTGTGTTCAGGAGATCACAGATTACATTTTTAGTCAGTAATTACAAGCAATTTTTCATCATGATGTGTTCCAGCACCATACTTGACGAGAGAACATTTTTCCACCAAAAACATTAGTTACAGATATGTGTAATTAGTGCCATTAAAACACTGCATATTTTCATCATTGTGTTGTCTTTCATTTGTCAATAGACCATTCTTTCCGCAAACAATCACCTTTTGCCACCTGAAAGATAGCTTGAAAGTAATGACAGATTCTATTAACACCACTGCGAAAAAAACAGGGGGTGCTTAATTAAGTCTCAGGTGTGTATATCGAGGTTATGTACCACAGATGTAAACAAGATATCAAAAAGTGATGAATTTTTGTTCATTTGTATATGTGTTTTTATTCTTTTTCAAACTCTTGAAACGATAAAAATGTTGGTATTTTGACTTTTTAATCGGAGAAGTACGGCTCACTTGAGCCTCATCGTTACACTATTAAAACACAGACAGGCAATAATTTAGTAGAAACTACATCTCAAGCGTTCTTACCAGGGACGTAACTAGAGAGTTTTCGATAGGAGGGTGTGATCAATAAGATTTCTAACTGAGGTTGGGGTGTGAGCACGACATGTCGTAGGCACGTCCCGAAGACCGCATGTCCGCGTTGGTAGACAGTGCGAGAGGAGGGGATGGTCTCCCTCTTGCTGGTATCCCCCCCCCCCCCGGGTAAGTTTATTATATTTGAACCTCTGAGATCGATTCTGAGGCCTCTCTCTGACTCAAATCTAGCCATTTTACCCACAAGAAGAATGCATTTCCCGAGGTAGGTCCATGAGTTTTTCCTTACACTGACCAGGCTACACAAGGACTCTAGACTGCCAGCTATCCAGCCAATACCTGCTCTCTCTAACTGACAGCCAGTAAGCTGGAAGGAGTAGGTATTCGTTGAATAGCTGTCGGTCTATAGTCCCAAGGTAACTTGGTCAGTGTAAGATAAACGGAGCGATGAATTCGAAAAAACGGATCGGTTACCCCCGATTGGAGTCGGAATTTTGGAAAATTTTGTCAGCTGATTGGAAAAGTCGGAGAATTTGGTCGAAAAAAGGAAGATCACTTCGACTCTGACCGGAAAAATATTATAAAAGCAAATTAAATTGATAATGAATTTCCAAGGTTTGGAATTTTATCAACGAATTCCAACTTTTGAAATTTTAGGCGATAATTGGGAGGGGGACACCCACTCCTCTAGCTACGTCCCTGGTCCTTACAAACTCAGCTCTAGTTGTATTTCTATTTGCTCTAAAAATAAGATCCATTTATAAGTGCCGCGGGAAATATCGTTCTCGTCTTTTTCTAACAGCAGAGTTTACTTTATTTATCATTGCCGAGTTCATCACCAAACGTTTAGCTCAACAATGATTTATGCGTATGATAAAAATATGAGAATGTCCTCCGAACCATCTGCATCCTTCTTCAGTTCGGTGATTGCTAAATCTGCTACTTTTCCTGTATGAGCCAACCCGAAGCATTAACACTACTGTCATGATCTCAATAGAGATAGAAACTCTTCTCTCGTTTTCGGGTCTTCTCTGAACACACCCAACATTGTACTGGTCACTGTTTTACTGTTTATCTTCTGAACACCCCTCATCACCATGCACATGTGCCTGTAATGAAAAAGAAAGAAGACAAATTAAATAAAACACGGCTCTTCTGAACTCCAAGGATGCCCCCCCCCCCCCTCCTGTAATTAAGCTGCAGATTGGGGATGCTAATTTTGAAACGAGGCAACGAAAGCGGATAAATAATTGATATATCCTTAGTATGTACTTCTGAGTAGCAATTATTTATTAACCCTTCACCCAACGTAACGGCCAAAAGCCGCCCAGCGCTATTCACAAAAAATGCTATCAAATTTTCATTATTTTTTCATTTTTTATCACAAAAACATAGCTTATGACCCCCCATTGGAACGAGCTCGTTGAGCTCGTTCCAATGAGGGGTCATAAGCTATGTTTTTGTGATAAAAATAGTTATTCGAGTATTTTATTTGCAAGTGTCGTTTGATTTTCGTGTTAGGTAAAGGATTAAGGTTTAACGACTCTTTAACAGCCAATATCATATCGTGTCTGTGACAGTTTTACGGGTGGACGAATCCGGAGTACCCGGAAAGAGCCACCGAGCAACGACGAGCAGTTGCCAGCTCCCAACATCGTAATTCCGCACTGCAGCACAGTCAGGGTTAGATTGGTTGAAGACATGTGCACCATCGACGTGCAGTACGCCTTAGTATGCGGCGTCATCGTGCCCCCATGTGGGCATTCAGGGTTAAGTGCCTTGCCTGAGGACACAACGCGGGAGTCCGAATCGATCGCTCAGACGGTCAACCATCCAAGTAAATGACTAACCCCTCAAATGCACTTCCGAAAATGTGGAACTAACTGGACCCTGAATTACGAAACATAGAAGAGAATTCAAAGAGAAATTAAGAACAAAACGTCTGTCCTCATATTAAGAAAGCTATCAGTGTGACAACCCATACTGCCCTGACTGTTACTCTCCTCAGTTGGGTCACCACACTGATAATCTTTGTGTCTCGAATTGTCGACAAACCGAGGACATATTGTGTAAAATGTTGTGTCCATTTCGTTCTTTTTGATTGACGAGCAGTACTTGAACCGTGTCATATTTTTTTTCTAAATCTAACCTCCGCCTAGTTTGGTAACCATAATAATATTATCTGATAGGTACGGAGGGGACGGGATACTCCTCTACTTCATCATCAGTCATCTTTATGAATCTGGAGGCTCGTCCATCTGAAGAGATAGATTAATGGAGTGTGTCACCAGGTCTACTCACCTAATCACCAAAAATATACCCATAGATCCCTTTATCACAGTCTAATACGCAGAGCATGTTGTCAGTGTTGGAGTCAAATGTATTATCTATTGACTAAAGTGAATTTTTTGATTTGATTGGTTGATAGATACGTGGTATGAGACCATATTCATTGAAACCCACGATACGTCCGCCCAGCCACTGACAAATTTCCCATACCCAGTGGAAGCCTCGTTCCGAAATCTACGTCATTCCAGTTTTACAATGTACATGTATTATATTTTAATTTTTTATCTCCAAAATATAGCTCATGACCCCTTATTGGAATGAGCTTGTCGAGTACCATCCAATGTGGGGTTCATAAGCTATGTTTTTGAGACAAAAAAGAAAAAAAGAAATTCAAGAATTTTTTTATACTAGTCATATCGGCATATTTTCACAAAAACTCTTTTGCACAAAAATTCCACAGAAACCTGTATGGCTTAACAATGGAAGATAAAAGATCTCATGCTGTGTGTGTTCACACATGAAATAGATTGTACTTCTAAAACGGAAAGTCAATAGATAAATTCGTTACCCCGTGTCTGATCACGTGGTACGGGTTTTTTTAACTACCCGAAGCCAGCCGTATCCCATGAGGCCGAAGGCCTCATGGGATACGGCTGGCTTCGGGTAGGTAAAAACCCTTACCACGTGATCAGACACGGGGTAACTAATATTACGGGAGTGACAGGTGGACATCTCCCGACAGGTGGACATCTCCCAACGGTATATAGATTATGTATAATTTTCTAATTATCTATATGTATTCTAATGTTTGATATGTAATTACATGTAGACTATACCGTAAAATAAAATATATATCTATCTATTCATTTTATGCTATATTAACCCTTTGAACCCCAGTGGCCTTTTTTCCGGCCAGGAACATGATACGTTATACCGTCACTAAACAGGGTGGTTGTTCAGTAAATATGTGGGGTAGACCATTTAATGTGCAGCCCCGAGGCTGCACGTTGAAAATATTGATTGGTCTACCCCAAATAATGAATATGGACTCTTCTGATTGCTGCCATTGGCCTGGCATGGAAAATACCACCAGCGTTCAATGGGTTAAATGTGTGATGGCGTTTTACCTCACATATACGCAATTGTGAGTCACAGAGACCATTTAATGACCACACGATATAATGTTTGTCAGGTGTACAATACTTTCTATTCGCCGTAATCACAGTTTTCATTGTCATTTTAATGCAAGCTAAAACAGGCCCGAGGGATCGCGGTGGCTGAGTGGTAGACTGTTGGACTTCTATGCTAGAGGTCCCGAGTTCGATCCTCGTCCGGGACAACCCGCGTTGTGTCTTTCGGCAAGGCACTTTATCCCGGTTGCCTACATGGGGGCACGATGACGCCGTATACTAAGGCGTACTGCACGTCGATGGTGCACATGTCTTCAACCGCTGTAACCCTGCTTGAGCGTAGCTTGAACAGAGTTAGAATTTTGAGGAGCTGACAGTTGCTCGTCGATGCTCGGTGGTTCTCTACGGGTACTCCGACTTCCCTAACCCGTAAAACTGTCACGGTCACGATTAGCCATTGTGCATAAGTATGTGACCTTAAACACCAATAAATAAATAAATAAATAAATAAATAAATAAATACAGGCCCGATGATTTGAGGAGGGGCGATTGCTGCTTGCCGTCCTCGCAAAGAAGGAGAGCTATGAACGCCCTCCTGGCAATACCTTCATCCCAAGGACAGAGGAACACTTAACCCAAATAAAATAAAGAGAAAAAATTAAAGAAGGCCATCCTCGATTTTACAGCCTGAAAATTTTAATTTTCTCCTGACGGGTGTTCAGTTCGTGTGGTCAGGTACGGAGTAATCGCTAAGAAACTCGATTTCTTACGTGAAAAAATCAAAGCCGTGTCTTTCGTACTTTGATCATGGGAATGTGTTGGAAGGGTGCTAGAATGTTTGCGTAAATGGGCAAGCAAATGTAAAAAGCTTGTGTAATAAGTCGCTGAAAGAGGTTAATTCAACGGAATGATATACCTTGAAACACCATGAATAAAATTGGAAGCGCTGGACACGATAGTAAGAGCATTGTACATCGATAGAAAAATCGCCCTGGACCTCTGGTAACTGCGTTTCATTCAGGACCGTAATTAACAAAAGTTTGGGCGGGCGGGTGGGACGTCGGTGTCCGACGGCTCGGTCATATCTCCCAACCATTTGGAACATACCTAGAGTTACTTTTATCAGACTTATACGCTACAAATATACTGTCTACTTTAAATATACAACAATTACACACCTCCAAGGTAGAGGTGCCCGACCATATGGTTGCTTTCAGCAGGTCATGGTCAGAAAAATCATTTGTTATTAGCTACTCTCTCCCTGGATGTGGAATTCTTCCGATATATCGAGTCGGGCTTTTTTTTGGGGGGGGGGGGGGGGGGGGGGTGAGGTAGATTTACGCCCCTGGTTTCATCCCGATTGGGGTCGCTGAATGAATTCAATTATTAATGACCGCGAAACCTATTAGAAGAGACAGTTGTCTTGACAATGCCTTGTTATTAGCTCTGTGAGTGCACTTTATTTTTTTCGTCTTGTAACAAGGTATTGACAGTTAAATAAGATTTCAGTGACTTTAAAAAACGTTTAGAATCTGGGTGGGTGCATTTTTAATATGAATGATTAATCATAATCACTAATAAAGGGTTCTGTTCAGCGTGGGTAGGAAGTTTCCACTGTGATATAAAGTTAATAATTAGGACAAAATGCACACGAATGCCTGACCTTATGAATGCTCTCGTTACTTATTCATTGCGGGATAGTAGGATACTAGCCTATTTGATGTGGCTTTCATACTAAGATTTATTATTATTCCCGATGTGTTAAAGTTATAAATAAAACGCCCTCAAATGACCAAGCTCGTTCGATGCTACGAAGAAGATGCATCAGTTCCACAACCATAGGCAGGCTCTGTGTCTTAAATAATAAGCAAGGTACTGGTGGTGCTAGGTGTTCACGCTAATGCCCCTCACAATAGGTAAGGGTAATGGCATCATAGGACTAAACAATACGCGAGGACACTGGACACTGTGGCGAAGCTCTCCACGTTGTGATTGATTTTTGGCCTCGATCCGTGTAGATCATCTACACTCCACCACACTCCACTTTCTACTGTAACTGGAATAAAACTGGAAAATGGTCCAAGTTCCTTGGAGTCTGAATTCTGTGGTGCATGGGTAAAACATTCAACACAAGACTGTTTATACAGTGGGATGTATAAGCTGACCTCACACCCTTTCATTACATTAAAACTTTCAATATAAATACAGTGTCCTACACTGGAGTCCCTCTGAAAGATGTCATCAACTCAAGTATGAACAGAATAAATTCTATATAAGAAAAACATGTCTGATAGTCCGTCCTGGAAATAATAGCCCACTGTAGGTTTCTAGAAGTGAACAGTTTGAGTTTTCAGAGGAGACTGCCGACAAAATGGCCGACTGTGGATTATATATAATAGTAATCACGTGGTTTATTTTCCTGTTAAAATCAGGAAAACTTTCCTTAGGAGTTCCGACGCCATCTTTGTTGATGTTCTTCGCCAGTATCAGAGAGTTAACCTTTCATGTACTTTCATACCAAGTATTCACTTGGCAGAAAAGTACCAAATATTGCACTCTTCTGACCAGAGATTGAGTTCCTTTGTTAAGTGCTTTGACTCCCAAAATATTCTAGTTTTAATAAGAGTGCCATTCATTATAATTGGGTTTGGATAGGTTTTATATCTTTAATAGCTTTAATATCACATACCAATACCTCTGGTAAGTGGAAAGCCACTTGTTGTATTGGTTTTAGATATGTTTGATACCTTTAACTTCTTCAATAATGTCACAAGTCTCTATAAAACAAACAGTCAGATTAGAATTGTTTTATGACCTTAATCTCTAATACTTCTCTAGAGTAATGAGATAATTAGTTATACCTTTTCCTAAATAATGGCTTTTGGAAATGTTTTTACCTTTCTAATCTTTCAACTTCGTGGGAACCACTCTTACCTACACACCTGGCCATTGAGATAATGATAGTATTATTTTACCAACCCAATTATGAGAATAACTTTCCACTGATCTCTTAAAGAGATTCTGGTGTAATGCAAGTGCTTGTGGCTGCTAACACTCTGTGAAAATAACTTTCTACTGCTCTCTTAAAGGGGTTCTGGTTTAATGCAACTGCTTATGGCTGCTAACATTCTGTGACTCTATCCACAGTGTGAGCATTTTCTAAGAGCTACAAGCTCATTAAGCAAAGGGGGTTCTCACGGGGCTAGTGTGCATTTCGTCACAACACATCAGGTATTCACAGACAGAAAACACATACAGTGGGGTAGGGCGTCGCTCAAAACAACAGTGCCATCGCACAATAGGCATATTATTTATTTATTTATTTATTGGTGTTTAGGGTCACATACTTATGCACAATGGCGAATCATGACCGTGACAGTTTTACGGATGGGGGAAGCCGGAGTGCCCGGTGAGAACCACCGAGCAACGACAAGCAGTTGCCAGCTCCCTAACATCGTAACCCCGCACTGCAGCACAGGCAGGGTTAGATTGGTTGAAGACATGCGCACCATCGACGTGCAGTACGCCTTAGTACACGGCGTCATCGTGCCTCCATGCGGACAATCGGGGTTAAGTGCCTTGTGCAAGGACACAACGCGGAGTCCGAATCGATCGCTCAGACGATCATCCATCCGAAGACTAACCAGGCTCGACGTTGCTTAACTTCGGTGATCTGACGAGAACCGGTTACCGCAACGCCACCGCGCCCCTCAATAGGCATACAATAGGGCCCCAAACAGTAAGTAGTGTCAAAGGCCCGTAAAATCGAAAGACAGTAGGAAAACAATGGTACCAAAGACAAAGGCCCACACAAGAGGGACGCCAGGTGTGCTACAAATGGTGTTAGCCTCTCCCCTACAAATTCCAAACAATAGCCATACAATACGCAATAGGAGAACAATGGGCATTGCCATTGAAAAATGGCATTCCTGACATTCCCCAAGGTTGAAAGCCAGGCTACTGCTACTCAGAAGGGAGGCGCGGTAGCGTTGCAGTAACCGGTTCTCAGCAGATCACCGACGTTAAGCAACGTCGAGCCCGGTTAGCCTATCTAATGCCTTTGTTCGGGTTTTGTTAATACGTACCAGTCCTGATTGCCTTGTATTCATGTGTGATTGAGAGATTGGAGAAGTAAAATAATGTTCGAAAGATTCTGGAAGATTTCTATCTTTCCGGTCAAACATAAATAGACGGGCATGCAGTTTGTACAAATCGGTGACCTTCAATATTTTATCATTTGTGTGGGAATTAAACTTTTTATTATTTAATATTCGAAGTGAACGTTTCTGTACTTTTAGTAATTTACTGATTCCTCTTGAATTCCCCCATATTTGATGGCCGTACACAAGTGACAGTGGCCCAAAGAGTAATAGAGCATCTTCATGACATGTTGTGGTAGTAGTTTTGTTGTTGCTCTGTTCAAAGTATAATTTGCCCGTCCAATCTTAGAACATATTTTTGATACATGAACTTGATAAGATGTGTTCATCGATGTGAATACCTAAGAAATTCAGAGATTTATCTTCTTCATTTGCACCCACCCTTTTTAATATATTTTTTTACTATTCAGGAAGATAGCAGGGTGAATGCAACTATACTAGCTTCATGCTTTGGATTAATAATAATGTATTTTGTTTTGTTGGCGTTTAGGTCGAGTTGATTCGCTGAACACCACTCATGCAGATTGTTGAGTTCGTGATTGAAATGTGTATCTATAGGATTGGAATTGGGGACTGAGTCATGAGCAGTTGTGTCATCCGCAAATGGCAGGAGATTAAGAGTTGTAGAACGACCGATGTCATTTATGTATAATAGGAAGAAGGCTGGCCCAAGGACGGAGCCCTGTGGGACCCACATGATAGTTCGATAAGTAATACTTATGAATTCTTGTGCTATTTCAGTTGGATCATTTATTTCTATAGTATTTTCTATTAGGAAAGATTGTGGCAAAGTGATTACATTGTTTGTTTAAAGGGAGTAAATTACCTGTATTTTCTGATAGTATGTCAGAGTAGTACATTGCTTTACTTTGTTTTCTAATTTTGTTAAATATTTTACAGTAGTTTTTCATATTTCCTAATATTTCGCTCAGTTGAGTATCTCAATTTTTTTGTTATAAGATTTAGATGCATTATTTGACGAGGTCTTGAGCCCCTTCGTCATCCAGGGATTTCGTTTACGAATTTTTTTCTTAACCGAATAAATTTCAGCGGAAAGGCCTTCTCGAAAGCGGATTGGTATATGTCCATGAAAAGGTTGTAGGCAACATTCAGACAGTCAGATTCGAACAATGGGGGACAGTCACTTTGAGTCAAAAGTGTTTTAAAGTTAGCTATACTGTCTGGATTAAATTTACGCTTTGGGGTTGTTGGTGGAGTGTCATAAGTTTTCTGGCCTATTTCAATGCGGAAGCTGGCGAAATGATCTGAAACGTCTGTGATGATTATCTCCAACAGGGATGTTGATAAAATATTTTATCATATGACTCGTCCGTTTTGTTCACTTTTGATATTTTGTTTTCATATTAATCAGTGATAAATAAAGCATTCCGTCAATTTCATTGGTCAATTTCAAAACTGGACAATTTGATTGGCTGAACAAAATACAACTGGGTCACATTTGCATAATTTCAGTAGGGAGAATTTACGTTATCTGTCCTATTTAAGGTGGGTTATTTTGTATTAATCTTTTACCTTCAAGAAAAACGCCATTCATTTTTTTTTTATATTTTCACTTTTTGCTTCCAAAACATAGGTTATGACCCTCATTGGAACGAGCTCGACGAGCTCGTTCCAATGAGGGGTCATAACCTATGTTTTGGAAAGCAAAAAATGAACATTTTTAGTTATACGTGAATGTTTTTTCCAAGTGCCGTCTGCAACTCAAGTTAGGTGATGGGTTAAAAAGTCATAGTATGTGGCTAATTTGTGCGTGTAATATTTATGAAACTCATCCGAATTTTCCGTTTGGACTCGCCAAAACGGAAAATTCTTAGACTCGTTTCATAAATATTATATGAGAAAAACACTCATTTCATATTCTATTTATCATATGACACCCCCCTCCCCCTGTCGCCACGTCCCTGCTAGTCTGGGGGGGGGGGGGGGGGGGGCAAATGAATGAACAAATAAATGAATGTAAGAACTATGATTTCTTGTTCATACTCATTAAATCACTCGCCCATTCACCCACTCATCCACAACCACCAATCCATCCATCCACAGAATTGTTAACTGAATGATATTTCAGGCTTTAACGGCAGTGTCGACATCCGGAAATAAATGAATGAGTGAGTATTTATTGGGATGTATCAACACGTTCAACAACCATGGTCGACTAATGAACACAGCTATAAACATGTCAGATTATATCTTTTACTCATTGCTGTTCAAGATCATTGTCGTCATCCTTGTCTCTAACAGGCCTACAAACGAGTATGAAGTCAGGTTTACACAGCCGGAGTTTAGCAAATAAGTTTACCACTTTCTGAGAATTTGGTCGAGTAATAACAGGAAGTAAGCGGTCCTGATATTTCTGGCCTTCATTCATTCACTCCTTGGCTCTAACAAACTACAAACGAGTGTGAAGTCAGGTTTAAATAGCCGTAGTTTCGCAATTAAGTTTACCACTTTGAGAGCATTTGGTCGAGATTGAAGAATAAATGAGTGATTTTTTTTTTAGGGTTTAAAGGCCCTTTCGACAGCCGGAAAAAGATCAATGAGTGAGTTTTTATTGGGGTGTATCGACACTTTCAACAACCATGGCCGATCAATGAACACAGCTATAAAAATATCTGATTATATCTTTTGCTCATTGCTGTTCAAGATCATTGTCGTCATCCTTTGCTCTAACATATCTACAAACGAGTATGAAATCAGGTTTACACAGCCTGAGTATAGCAATTAATTTTACCACTTTCTGAGAATTTGGTCGAGTAATAACTGGAAGTTACGGGTCCTGATATATTCTGGCCTTCATTAATTTACTACTTGACTCTAACAAAACTGCAAACGAATACGAACTCAGGAGCCAATGCTATAAAACTTTTACAATTGAAATTTTTTTGAATTGTATTTTCTACCTATTGATACAACTGACTAAAATGAATCGATCACAAGCATTTGAAAAGATATGGCAATTTGCCAATTGGCAAATTGCCAGATCTTTGAAAATGCTCGTGGTCTATTTTAACACATTTAAAGTCATAGCTCGAGAATTCAATTCTAGAAAATACAATTGTAAAAGTTTTATAATGTTGGCCCCTAGTTCAGACAGCCGAAGTTTAGCAATTAAGTTTACCACTTGAATTCAGTTGGTTCAGTAATGAGGAGAAGAAGAAGATCAGCTGATTAGGGCAATAGTGTATTGATTTTGGAACCCTTATTAAAAATGTCACGCTGTCTATTTTGGAAAAGACTTAAAATATTTGCGGGGCTGTCCTTTCAAAATTGTGAAAGTTGAAAAATAAGGTGGAGGACAAGTAAAATATGCCTTTTCAATTGAGTGCAAAACTGGACGGTAGTTGGAGAATCGCCAAATTTTGAACACTTAAAACACACGGCGACAAATACTTTTCTCCTGTTTATTTTTTTAATAAGTGAATACAGGACTATTCCCTCCAAACGAGTTTGATGAGCTTTGGAGCAAGGGAAACGTTAACGCTGTCGCCAATGCAAATTATTTAGTATGTTGTAACCAAATATTGCTGTGACTGACTGCCCCCATTGAAGTTTACTCAAATTATCCCGCAACAACGCTCATCAAAGGAAGAAAAAGGTCAAGCCAATTCGTTAAACGATTATATGAATATGTGCATACAGTTCTCAACAGGGGCGGTGGAAGCACATCGGGGCAGGGTGGGGAGGGGGGTCAGGCCCCTGGAAAAGGGAATTTACTCGCACTAGCCGCCTCGCCATGACATACCAAATCATGCGTGTCTCGAACGCCCAAGACCCGAAGTGGGGGAGTCTGATAGGAGGTGCCCCCTCCTGGTTGGAAGGGCCACCTCCTCCCATACTCCCCCATTGAATTTTGAAAGCTACTAGAAGGGATTTCGGGTGTATTGTATCTTTACTTCGAGAATAAATCATAGTGCAAAATTGAGTGACAAACCTGGGAAGTGCATTTTCTACCCCTCTCGCCCCCCGTGCTCCGAAGGCAGAGAAGGCAGATGCCCCCTCTGCCCCGTGCTCCCTTGACAGACAAAAATGCGCAAAGAATTTTGTCAGTTATGTTTTTGTATTTTTACTATTCAGAAAAAGTAGAGGATATCCAAACGGATGGTGATATTTTCGGAAAATGGTATTGGATACGCGTGATTGGACACATCAGTATATTACCAAGTTAAGTGTGGATCATGAATGTCACCGGCCCACGAAAACTGCGTTAATGTCTGCGGGGTGCGTTTTGAAATGTTCATTGGTACTGGACCGGCTTTTTCGGAGGTCTTATAGTTCTTTTCATGGTATAAACTCGTTCATCAATAGTTTCTGGTCGAAACGTAACTTTTGAGGAATGCGAAGACTGACACATGACGAACGTTTACGTGCCGTTGGCATGATGGAAGCTGGCAATAGACTGCAGTGGCTCAAATTCTCAGCGTTACTCAATCGGAGATTAGCAGGTTGTGGTCAAGCTATCGTCAGACAGGCAATGTTGATGACAGACGTCGGTCATGTCGTCCAAGGGCGACAACTGCTAACCAGGGTCGTTTCATCCGAACCACAGCATTACGTTACCGCCATGAAAGTGCCTCAGAAATTGGATAGCAGCTGCACCGAGTGACAGATGTGCGAGTCAGTGGTCAGACTACCAACATTGCCCACACAGATGGAATTTGTACGCCCGACGACCTCGAATAATTCCACGTTTGACTGAACGTCACTTCGCAGCAAAGCGTAATTGGTGTGGAGCACGACAACAGCGGCGGCGGCGGCGGCGGCGGCGGAACGAACGATAGATACCATGACGTAACTGTTAGGCAACACGATCGTATTGGTGGTGGATCGGTTATGGTGTGGTGAGGCATAACCATTACAAGCAGAACAGCACTATCGTGACAACATGTTAGCAGCTCATGTGGTGCCACTTGCGCGACGTCACGGCCGTCGGTTCATTTTCCAAGATGACCATGCAGGCGCACACAAGGCCCGTGTCGCTACAGAGTTCCTCCAGGATCAGAACATCAGAACAGAACACTAAGTCCAGACCTTTCACCAACAGAGCACGTCTGGAATATGCTTGGCAGGCGCGTACGACAACGCCAATCGCCCCCTACCAATGTCCAGGAACGCGCCGCTGCACTGCAGGAAGAATGGAATAACATCAGTCAAGCTGATATTGGACGTTTGGTGAGGAGTATGCCACGTCGGATCCGCGCTTGTCTCGCGAACCAAGGAGGATTTACAAGGTATTGAGGTCTTGGACTGAATGTGGTAAATTTTCTGACAGACCGGCCATGTCTTCTACAACACAGTACGTGGAATGTGTGCTTGTCAGACACCCAACTATCGTTAAAATCATTCACCAGATGTCACAGTGCAATGCCTCAACTGTCTTTTTGATGAAAATAAAAATATATTTCTTCATATATCTCACTTTTATCAAATATCCCCTACTTTATTTTAAAAAGTATACTTCACTGTGAATTGGAATTCCTACTCTCGTGAGTAGTATAGCATGAACGGCCCCCACCAGCCGGACCTACCCCCTAACTTATAACAAGACCTAAACAGTAACAAACGTTCTTTTTTTCAATAGGTAAGGGGAATACCCTCGAGGGTTCATACAAAATCACGGAATCACATTTTATGGAGTCGGCAAGGAATCTAATTTACGGAGAATCACTTTTTTTGTGGAATCCCATATTTAAAAAAAAACGTCTGTGATCAGAGAATCCCTTTTTCCGAGATGAGGCTAAGAGGGATGGTAAATTAGACCTCATTGATGGATTTTCTCATGGCCCTCATGGCGTCAAACGAGAGAAAAGGGGAGCCGACGGTCAGTCGTTCGTTATTTAGGGGCGCTGGAATTGGGGCGCCACGGGACGTGGTCAAATGAGGCTAAGGGTAAATTAGACCTCATTGAGGGATTTTCTCTCATGGCCTCATTTGATAAAAAAGGGGAGCCTAAGGCTAATCGTTCGTTATTTAGGGCGCTGGAATTGGAGCGCCACAGGACGTGCTGATGAAGTTGTCAGATGAGGCTAAGAGGGATGGTAAATTAGACCTCATTGAAGGATTTTCTCATGGCCCTCATGGCCTCATTCGATAGAAAAAAGGAGCCGATGGCCAGTCGTTCTTTATTTAGGGGCGCTGGGATTGGGGTGCCACAGGTCGTGTTGATAAAGTAAAGTGAGCCGGCTAAATGAAACATATCTTCAGTGTGTAGATTAAGAACTGGAGTACTCGGAAGAACTAGCCTGAACAGGCCAGAAAAAGCTAAATGTAGTAACAGAAACTGTTCCAGCTGATGGGCTCTTCTACTCATGGGCTCTTCTACTCAAACGAACAGGGTCGGGTAGACACAAGCTATATCACAGGTAGAAAATTATTTAGTGGGAAATCTGAACTAGTAAAACAAAGGGAGCCCTAGCTAGTAGAACAATTTTGGGGTTTATTTGGGCAATTCTACGAAGTAAAACTACTCTTAAATAACGGAATAGTCCTATAGCACCGCCTGCTATGCCCATAACATGGGAAATTCAAGACCGTTTCGGTAGTTTAATGCGAATTTTGGCGATCTGGAGGGGTTGTCGAGTTGGTTGTGGTAATTCTACGAAGTAAAACTACTCTTATACAAAGGAACGCGTCCGATAGGACTACGTGCTACTATTGTAAGGAGGATTCTTGAAGAAACCGTACCAAATAAAGCCGTTTTCGGGGATTTTGGAGGATTGTCGGTTTGTTTGTGGTAATTAGATTTACTCCTATTCAATCGAATATATCTTACGGACTTACCCCTGTCCTATTGTAGGACTTTTGGGTTACATAGCAACCACGTGCTACCTCTGAAACCAAGATGGCTGTCTCCTGTATACAAAATGGCCGGCGGAAACACGTATCACCCTAACCACACGCGCTGCGCATGCGCACTAAGACCATGTATCACAGTGGAGATGACATCACAGGACTACCATGAAAATCAAGCATGACGCCACTAGGTCACGTGACTATCACGTCACAAATGAGATCCACCATGAGATCCCACAAACCGGGGCCGATCTCCACATCTCCTATTGCCCTCCTGTGTTGTTCTAATATGCCTTAAACCTTACAGGTGTTGTGACAATTAAGGGAGTTGAGGGTCGTCGCAAATTCAGAGAAAATTAGCGCGATATTAATGTCATATAATGAAAGGGGCCTAGGGGCACCCGTCTTCGAATTTCCTGTTTTGGCTCGCCAGAGGCTCGGCAAAACGGAAAATTTTTAGACTCATTTCATAAATAGAGTATGACCAAAATCCATATCCTCTATTTATGGTATCCTACTATCCCGCGATGAGTATGTAACGACAGCGTTCCCATGGCCAGGCATGCGTGTTCATTTTTGTAATTATCAACTTTCTATCATGGGTTAGATTGCACTTCTTAGTACAATGTAAGTGTCAAAGTACACATGGGTTGGATTTATTTATTCGTGTTAAGGTCACTTTCCGCATCCTTTGCCATATTATGACCGCAACGTAGGTATGAACTCAAGGACTGCCAAACGTTTATACCCTGGCTTATCATCTTCCAATTTTTTATCAGAGCCATAATGATTCGCCTTAAATGACAACCTTAATTTTTCCATGGAGAGCCACTGAAAGCCATTTTCTAGATTGTTGACTTTTCACGATATCTGTATATCTAAATGTTTAGATGTAGTTCTATGGTGTAGGTTTCTGTGATGTTGGTTTGAATTCGGACATAAAGAGACCCACATCGGTGTCACACTCTATAATCAAATACAAATTCAGTTGTTATACACTCTAAAATCAGTTGGGTTAAAATTCAACCTGAATTAGCTGGGTTGAGTGAATATGAACCCAAGTGGGTTCATATTCGATCAACCAAGTTGATTTGGGTTGATTTTTAAGCAAACTGATTTTAGCGTGTATTCTACAATTTATTTTGACTGATACTGTATCACACATGTTGAACTAAAAGGCTTTCCACTAGTCAGTGATAGAGACGCATTGTATTACCAGTCAAGCCTGAAAATAAGCAGTCTGACATTTGCAAAATGAGGTCCCCAGAGGGTGAATTCCATGATGCTATCCCATAGAGTGAGTCAATTTATCCTCTGGGTACCTCTTTCTGTTCACTTTTGAGAACATGATTCAGATTGAGGTTCACAGAGGGTAAATTTAGTGATGCTACCCTGCTTTGCAGGGTAGCCTCACTAAATTTACCCTCTGGGTACCTCATATTGCAGATGACAGTCTGCTTATTTTCTGGTTTGTTACCAGTAGTGGAATACAGGACAAGTAACATTCTCAACTCGTACCGGTAGGCCTTTTGATCACTCTTTCTGGCCCAACTGCCCGTCAAATTAAGTGTACAATACAACGAGAAAACTTCCTGTAATTCTTTCCGCGCCCGACTTGTTAATGATGTTAATGAGAGTGGAATGCACGTTATATTCTACAAATTATTCGACTGATACTGTATCCTGGTTTGGGAGCGCGGTGGCTCGGTGGTAGACTGTTGGACTTTTATGCTAGAGGTCCTGAGTTGAGTTCAATCCACGTCCGGGACGACCCGCGTTGTTTCATTGGGCAAAGCACTTATCCCGGTTGCCTACATGGGGACACGACGAGGCCGTGTACTGAGGCGTTGTGCACGTCGATGGTGCACATGTCTTCAACCGCAGTAACCCTGCTTGAGTGGAGCTTGAACAGAGTTAGAATGTTGGGGAGCTGACAATTGATCGTCGATACTCGGCAGTTCTCTCCGGGTACTCAGGCTTCCTGCACCTGTAAAACTGTCACGGTCAGGATTAGCCATTGTGCATAAGTATGTGACCTTAAACACCAATAAATAAATAAATAAATAATATCCTAGATTCTGAAACTAAAAAGCTTTTCAAGTGTCGAGGATAGGGACGGGGTACCACATGTGGCAGGATACGTAACAAGAAGCATTGCCCAATTGTATTGATTTGCACGTCAACGCCCTCCAGTCCCCTCGCACTTAGTTTTTGTATTTGTTTTGTTTTTATCTTCGATCAGAGGAACGCAAATTGCGCAAATGGCAACGATAAATCTCACAGTCTTTGTTTCCATATATATAACATCACACCTGCGTTTGATTTCCGGATATTCTCGGTCGTAATTTCCAGTCAAATACTGATCATCACGTGTTCTAAATGGGAATTACTACCAAGTCCGATTTACCACCAAATTTCCTCCACTCGTTGACATTTACGATCTTGGCTGACATAGGAACGTGACATTGAATATATATATTTATCATATGACTCGTCCGTTTTGTTCACTTTAAAACATTTGATATTTTGTTTTCATATTAATCAGTGATAAATAAAGCCTTCCGTCAATTTCATTGGTCAATTTCAAAACTAGACAATTTGTTTGGCTGAACAAAATACAACCGGGCCACATTTTCATAATTTGCATAATTAGAGTTGGGAGCTTTCATTGGTCAATTTCAAAACTGGACAATTCGATTGGCTAAACAAAATACAACTGGGTCACATTTGCATAATTTCAATAGGGAGAATTTACGGTATCTGCCCTATTTAGGGTGGGTTATATTGTATTAATCTTTTACCTACAAGAAAAACGCCATTCATTTTTTTTTATAATTTCACTTTTTGCTTCCAAAACATAGGTTATGACCCCTCATTGGAACGAGCTCGTTCCAATGAGGGGTCATAACCTATGTTTTGGAAGCAAAAAATGAAAATTTTTAGTTATACGAGGATGTGTTTTCCAACTGCCGTCTGCAACTCAAGTTGGGTGATGGGTTAAAAAAGTCATCCTAATTGGCTAATTTGTGCGTGTGTGTGTCATATGATAAATAGAATATGAAATGAGTGTTTTTCTCATATAATATTTATGAAACTCGTCCGAATTGTCCGTTTGGGCTCGCCAAAATGGAAAATTCTTAAGACTCGTTTCATAAATCTTATATGAGAAAAACACTCATTCCATCTCCTCTATATATTCCGAATTCTGTTTCATGTAGGCTATAGATATAATGCTGCAAGTAGAATGGAATCAAGCAATGTTATCATCGCCTCTTCGTGACACCGATACTTTCAGATGCGCGAAATTAACGTTAATCGCTATCAGAATACGTCGTGAGAAGGGCGTTCGACTTTACGCCAGGGTGAGGGCGATCGACCGCCTAAAAATGATGACAAGACTGTCCACTGACCTATGCTGCTCACTTCAGATGACTTCCACCCCCGGTGTTCGTTCCGATTTCTATTTTATCAGTAAATCTGAACTTGTTTACTGCAATATACAAGAACTGCTCCACTTCCCGAGGTTCTCACGGTGGTGGGAGGATCTGATAGGGTGTAACATATGTTAGTGTTAAATGTCGTGCTCCAATCTGTTCCAAGATACAATGAGAGACACAGATATTTTTTAAGTTTATCATGGTCATGACAGTTGTTGATGTCTCGATACAGGAGGCAGTCGTCTACAAAAAGTTGCACATTTGGGCTGATGGAGTGTTCGTATTTTGAGGAAACGGGAACAATATAGGCCGCAGAACAGTTCCCTGTGGCTCATCCAAAACACCACTGCCACTTCATATTTTTCGCCATCTTTTACAACTGGCATTGTTGTTTTGTCAGAAAGCTGAACCAAGAAGCGAAATAAAGATTGAGAAATCGATTGATTCTAAAACATTCTCACGTGACTTTCAAATTTCTAAAACATTTTAGGAAATAGTTATCTGGAAGCGCGTTCCAAGTTATTATTTCCATGAACAGTGTATAACAGAAAGTATTATAGAATAATAATAAGCTTGATCTTCTCTATACTCTACAAAACCCCCCATCGTGACCGACTCAGCGGGATGGCGCCTGTTTGAGACTCACCTTACCGTGGCAAACCCCTAGAGTGGGTGTGTGAATTAGGTGAATTAGGTGAATTTTATTTTTTCCTTCAAAATGAATGATTTTATCCCCCACCCCCGAAAAAAACACCGCAAATCAATTTGGTCATTTTTTTATAAAATGACCTGAAATCCTTTGAAATTCATTAAAAAGTTAAAACGAAAGAAAAATAGAGATTTATTTTTTTTCTTTAAATAACCGGCCTCCTACCCCAGCCCTCTCCAATGCAGTAAATTTGGTAAAAACATTTCTTGAAAATTAAATCACTTGAAATCCTTTAAAGCTCCTTTTAAAAGATAAAAAAAATAAAAATTCAACCCCCCCCCCTCCCCCCCCCCAAGAGAAAATATTTCATCCCACCTCATGGTGTTGAATAACCTCATAAAGTTTCTTGAAGCAAAATTCCCAGAATTTCTTTAAAAATAAAATATTGGGAACATCATGCACCAGCAAACAGGCACATATCACAGAGTCTCGCCTCCATTTGGACAAAGCACTCTATATAGGTAGACTCGAGCATAAGTGAATAGGCAAAAGTGAATGACTGAATCTACTAAGAAGATGGCGGTCTTGGTACTTATAGTAATTGTCCGGTAGTTTTCCGTTATTCGACATACTTCCATTCAATCGAACATACAAACACAACACAGCCCAGCTATACTGAAGGCCATAGTAAACCACGTGCCACAATAGAAACAAAGATGGCGACCCACAGTAAACAAAATGAACTACGGAAGCACGTGTCCCCATACAATACGCGACGCGCAGCCTCACTAACAGCACGCATCCCCATGACAATGACGTAATGATCACGGTAACGATACACAATGGATACACACGTGGACTACTACGACAATCCATTGCACCAACCATGCATTGCGGTATAACATCATTTCCAAGGTTCTGCGCCGAGGTCCTGCTGATGGGGTCATTTTGTGCGAACGTTACTCCTGTCCGGGAAATGATTGTATAGACAGTCCTCCAATAAAAATGTACAGAGGGTGCATCCTAACCTCACCCTACCCCAGCCCTCCCCGTGATCTTTGCCAGTGAGTTTAATCCTTATCTATTCAAGGATTTTTAGAAGAAAATTCTGCTATTTTACAGGCCATAGGCTGTATCCGCCTTGAGCATGTTCCTGTCCAGCGTCTCCGTTACTCTCAAATTTTGGCTCTCTGGGTCACAGCGTTTTCCACCCCCCCCCCCCCTAAACTCGGCTACTTGATCTCGGCCTGAACAGTGATGCCCCCCCCCCCCACGCCCACCTCCCACATGAAGGCGCTCACCCATGAGGGGATATAAGCTATGTTTTCGAGGCAAAACAAATTGAAAATTTAATTATTCACGAAATCCCTTTCAATGTCGTCTGCTAATCGCAGCAGTAATTTTAAGTGTTAACGAAATAAATGATTTCAAAACGGAAAAAAAACTCACAATGTAACAACATCACGTTCAGATCACCGAAGTCAAGCAACGTCGAGCGCGGTTAGTAGTTAGATGGATGACCATTTCAGCGACTGGTTCGCGCTCCAGCGTTTTGTCCTTGCGCAAGGCACTTAACCCCCGATACCCTATATGGGGGCACGATGGCGCTGTGTACTAAGGCGTATACTGCACGTCGAAGGTGCGCATGTCTTCAACCAATCTAACCCTGCCTGTGCCACGGTGCAGAGTTACGATATTGGAGAGCTGAAAGCTGCTCGTCGTTGTTCGGTGGTTCTCTCCGGGTACTCTGGCTTCTTCCACCCGTAAAACTGTCACCGACATGATAATTATGACCCTGGCTGTTAATGTGTCGTTAAACCCTAATAAAAAAAAAACAAACAAAAAAAAAAAAAACAACCTCACGTTGACCTGCTACGCCAAATCTTTATTGGACGTATTTGTGGGTGATATTTCCGTGATGGGAAATTTGACGGTGACTGTCATAAAAGATTATTTGGTTGTCCACGAGTTACCAACACATAACGAGCAAATCATTCGAAAGGCTCGGTAATAATTAAATCCAACTTCCCGGAAGGTTTGTTGGATTAAATTATTACCAAACCTTCCCGCAAATACAGAATAGGTTCGTCCATTTGCCAAAGATATATAGTATTTTTAACGACGATTCCACACAGGGCTGAAAGTGTCAACATGATCAGGGGCCAGTACTATGAAACTTTTACAACTATATTTTCTTTCTACAAGTGAATGTAAATGACGGAAATGAGTCATTAGCATTTTAAAAGATATGGCAATTTGCCAACTGGCAAATTGCCACATCTTTGAGAATGTTAATGGTTTATTTCAGTTAGTTATTTCCATAAATATAAAATACAATTCTGAAAAATACAACTGTAGAAGTTTGATAGTATTGGCCCCCTGGTGAATGATTAACTGTTTTATAAGTTTACTGATTACTTACGAAGCTTCGATCACGACTCCAACTCCATTTGGTTGTACGGCATCTGTAATTGCTTGGGCAATCTGTTTGGTCAGTCTCTCTTGAACTGAAACACACCGGTGAACATTTTATGTTCAATTTTAACGCAACATATTAAATTCTTCCAACACAGAGAATGCAGCAACAAATTGAAATCATCCAACTCAGAGATTGTGGACACGTGAGGGGGTGGGGGTGCGGAGAGGGGCTTCAGTCCCCTCCTTTTTTGGCCCAAAATGTTCCAAAATATCCGAAAATAGTAAACGATCGAGTTTTGATAACGCTCACATGCCTTTCGTATAGTTGATGTATAAACACACTTAATTGGTTGTTATGCCACTTGCTGCTCTCAACTCTTACCTGCTGAGAATGTTAAAAATATTTTCATTCAAATCTAGTCATAGCTGCTTCACAGATTTAATGAAAAATTCATAAAAATTTGACTAAAAAAAAATTTAATGTGTAAATTGTGGGGAGTCCGCCCCATAAAAATGCAGTACGAGCAATTAGCAGTGGAAATGGTACAGTTAAAACTAGAAGTCCTGTCATGAAATGCGCACAAATAGCAGGTCGATCTGTGCGTTAATCTACGCATCATGACCATAGTAAGGCTATCAAATTATGTACATATGGCCTGTGCACAAGCAATGTTTCATCCAATGGACCTCCGGGTAACCCGGTGGTCCATTGGCAGAAACATTGCCTGTGTTTACTACGAGTAACCAGGAGAATCTTTGGATGCCATTCGATAAGGCAATTGCGCGCAATTCATATGCGCAATTAAGACAATAGATAAGCGCACAGTTCATGACAGGACTTCTAGTTTTAACTGTAGAATCACTGGAATAAACCCAAATCCAGGAATCTGTCCAATTGGGAGATAATTCGAAACTCATTTATTATTTTCAAGGATGATGGCATACCACTTTATTAGCTGGCGACTCAAAGAAATTATCTTCAACCCATTGCTGAGCCCGACAGAGTGGAGAGGATTTATGACTTCGGATTTCGAACCGCTATTTCACGAAGCAGGACACAGAAGTGCAGGGCTCAAAATAAGCGGTGTCGCGTCGCTTTTTGCTATGCAAAACTTGCAAAAAGCTACACAATGTTCAATTATGTATAGCATTTTGCGATACAAGATAATCAACTGCAGCCTATTAGGCTGCAGTTGATTATCTTGTATCGCAAAATGTAAATGAAAATTTGCAAACAAATTTGAAAACTAGTTCACTGATGCTTTACTTCTGATTGTGAAACATTCCAGGCATAACTCAGATTAACTCTCCACCAAGCATCATTAGTAACTTCATATGTAAGATGAATTCTATTGGTTTAAATTTTCCTGTTTCTACAACATTTTGCATAAAATGTCCATTAAAAATAACTTCAAGCCCATCAAATTAAAAATCCCAACTTCCATTTTGAGAACTCTGTTAAACAACCACGACGTCATTTGAAAATATCCAAGTCCATGCAACCCTTATAGGCAGTTCAGTTAAAAAAACATAGTAAATGTTTCATGTGTTGCAGATCATTTGGAAATGCCCAGAAATGGATGGAAACTATTCTATCTACTTAGAAGAATTCAATACAAAACAGCATAACATAACTCCGGTATACAAAAATAGCTATGCAATTTTTACAAAACGCTATTCATTTTTTGGATATGTGTAGTAGAAAAAAAGTTATTTTGAACACTGCAGAAGTGTGTGGATGGGGATAAAAAAAGTCTCGTATGTTACAAGGCATTTGGAAGACAATTCAGACCTTGTATTTCAGGTATATTTAAAGTGTTCATATCAGAGCAGAAGCCTTACAAATTCATTTCCAAAAGATTTTCTATTTTATCCATTAAGGATTTACGCGACACGACGTGCAGACAACACAAATAACCAAAAATTGAATGACGATTTTTGTGTACAACATTTGTCCAGTTCGTTAGGTGCAGGGACGAGGTACCTGTAACACAGGGGGCACATTCCCCCAACTTTGTCCTGAAATAGTTGAAAGAGAAATAGACATTAAGATATTATCTTTATCAGTCCGTAATTATATATTGGTAATTTGCATGAAAGGGTTGCACGGACTATTTACTCTTTTGGCTCCATATTTAGCAAATTGTTAAATATTAAATTTGTTAAATATGTGCCCACCATATTTAGAAAATAGTTAAATATTAAATTTGTTAAATATGTGCTCAAAAAATGTGCATATTCCACAATTCAGAGGTGCGTGAGCCCCAAACATAGCTTTGTGTATTGTATTCCTACCACGTCCACTAAGGTACAAGGGCCACCACTAATATCGGTGAGTTTGTGGATGCTCTTGTGTGACCGTGCCCTCCTACCCCAAGTTCGAAATGGCTGCTACGTCCCTGGTTAGGTAAATGATAAAAAAAACCAAAACACTTACCTTGCAGTCGTCTGCAATACACTTCAACAATCCTGCAAAGACAAAGTTTAATAAAATTAGAAAAGACTTTACACAATGAAGGGTGACATTACCATAACTTACTCGTGTAACGCAGAAGAGAGATCAGTTGTTACACCATACCCCCAATACACCGGAGCCACAACTTCAAGACTCCAAATGATTTGAATGCGTTCTTGTATTAAACTGCGCGTAATTTGAGATATGCTATGCACACCCAAAACATTGACACCGAAAAAAACCCCAACTGAAATCCACCGGAAGCGCGGGGGCTCAGTGGTTACGGCATTGGACTTTAAACCGAAAGGTCCACGGTTCAATCCCCACCATTGTTAATTCCGTTGTGTCCTTGTGCAAGGCACTTAATCCCGTTTGCCCACGCGGTGGGCATGGTGGCGCTATGTACTAAGGCGAACAGCACGCCGATGGTGCACTTGTCTTCAACCAATGCTAAACCTGTTGGTACGCTGGGGAGTCTCGGATCGTTGCGAACCGCTGCTCGGTGGTTCACTCTGGGTTAAGCACCAATACGAAAAAGAACAAGAATGGACAACACGGCCACTGGCGTAACTATAGGTGTGGGGGTATAGCAGGTGCCCCCCCCCCTCCCCTCCCCTCCCCTCCCCTCCCCTCCCCTCCCCTCCAATAATTTTCCAATCGGGACATTTTCGTCAAGACTGAAGTCTAAGATTATTATTATCCTTGATGGAGGTGGGTGTGAGATGGGGAAATCTCACCCGAAGGCCAGTGTCTGGACCAAATATCTTGTCTCGAGGGTGAGATTTCCCCATCTCCCCACACCCCCATGAGGAATAATCCCCCCCTCCACCAAAACACCCTGACGTCACCAAAAGTTATTCAGGGGTACGTGCAGCTATATTGAACAATTTTGTTGTCCATTTATGAAAAAAATGATTTGCTTATCGGAAAGAGCGCACAAAAGTTCTGTATATACCACAGGTATATACCACGACATTAAATCCCAACGCCGGCAAGACAGTATTTAAAGATTTGTCGCGAAATGAACACTGACACATTCCGATGACGTCATATTATGAATTCTGCAATGTATTCGCATTACTTTTCGACGGGAATTTCGTTCAACTCTCTCCACTCATAATGGTGTTCACCCAAAAATTCATAATATAGTCCAGCGTCCTTTGGTTTTGCGGTCTGTGTTTTTATTTCTATTTTCTTCGACAAACGTTCGTCTGCTAATATTTCCTAAACTTGACACCATGTTGTTTGTTTACAGAAGAACGTGCGATGATTGAATACTCCTGCGCTCATTAAATATACTAATAAGCCGATCACGTGGGTCATGTGAGATAGATATCTATCTCACAAGGCCTTCTCACATGAGACACGCATATCTTGCATAGGAGGTTGGGGAGGGGGGGGGGGGCAGAAATCAGTTTTCTCTTGCTGGCAGGGACGTAGCTAGAGGCCTTTTAATGGGGGTGGGGGGACCCTTTGAAATTCTAACTGGGAATCCCGACACACGAGCGCCGTAGGATCGTAGGCACGAAACTGCGGGCGCCAAAGGCGCGAATCTTTGGCAGGGGGTCTGCCCCCCCCCCCACCCCTCTAGAAAATTTTGAAAAATTGATGTGCTCAGATGCGTTTTCATGGGTTCTGGTAATAGTTATAAGGCTAATTTTCATTTCCAAATTCAGTGATTTTTTTGTAGGGAAACATTTTTAATTCGAGTTGGATACAAATTTTCAATATCTTCTTGCTTTGCCCAAATTGTCCCCAGTGGCTCGTACGCCTCCTGTCTGACGGACAAATTTGAAACATCGCCCTTGGGAAAGTGAGAGTTTTGTGGTTCTAGAGCATTTCACAGGCACTTGACATGACAACAAGTACTTTTTTATTAACCCTTTGAACCTGTAAGAACGCTTTTCCGGTCCAGGATCTTGACACACCGTACATTTAAAAAGTAGAATGTCTGCTCAGTGAATTTGTAGGGTAGACCAATCGATATTTTCAACGTGCAGCCCAAAGGCTGCACGTTGAGAATATGGATTGGTCTACCCCAAATAATGATTATGGACTCTTCTAATTGATGTCATTCAGACTGCAGGCCGTGTGGAGTCGGAATTCTTTGACCCGATTTTCACCCGAAAGTCTCGGTAGTCGGAATATTTCCTTATTATGGTCCTCCAGTCGGAAAAATAGGTTTGTTAGTGAATTATACCGTATATTCAGTAGTTTTTAAATTTCTAACTGTTGATATTTTTGCCCTCCGAATTTCCAACTATTGAGGTTTTGACAAATATTGGGGGGGGGGGGGGGGTACCCCCCCCCCCCCCCCCCCCCTGTCGCGACGTCCCTGCTTGCTGGTAATCATATACTTTCTTAAATGACTAGATTTGATACTTGGAGTTGTGTCACACATACACACACAGCTCCTCGTACAAGTGGAGGTCTGTTGTACCCGATTCGGTGTGCTGTGGTCCCGGCATGACCAGTTTGGGGAACCGGGTATGTTGAATAGGAAGTTGAGTCATGACTACTACACGTATATTTCATTTCATTTATTACTTTCCCAATTGTGATTTACTGGGATTTCCGAGCTTGATTATAAACGATAACTTCACAAGTGAAATATGCAATCAACAATTGTGTCATGTATCCGTGCGCGCAAACGAGGACACTTTGCTGTGGATGTAATGGGGACTTCATTGTTTCTTTTTTTTTAGCCCTTTACCTAATTTGAAAAGCAGACGACACTTGCAAAAAAAATTCTTGAATAGCTATTATTTTCATCAAAAGCATAGGTTATGAACGAGCTCGTTCCAATGAGGTGTCATAACCTATGTTTTAGAGACAAAAAGTGAAAAAATATTGAAAATTAATTAATTGGCGATTTTTGAGAATAGCGCTGGCCGTTACGTTAGGTAAAACGTTGGGTTAAATAATATAATTATCGTTAATAATGAAAAGTAATAAGCAGAGTAATCGCTTGACTGGACTGGTTACGTGAAATAATTAATTCGAGGCGAGGGACTATATTGTAAAACACTCGTGCACATTCGCGCACTCGTGATTGAACAACGTCCCTCACCTCTCATGAATTATTTCGCGTAACAAGTCCAGTCAAACGATTACTCTCTATGTATTCACTAATAAATTCCAAATAAATGTTGATTTTTTTTCAACTATACTCCCACTGACTAATATTCTAACTACATCACCAAGGCATACCTTCCAGTAAGGCATGCCTTGATGATATACTTGGAATTGTAACAGATTGAGAGATAAGTGCGGGAGCCGAGGCACGAGCCGTCGATCTCAATCACACGAAGCGACAGATTTACCACGAGACTAAGAGATCCGGACCAAGCAGGCTGGTTTTAAGTGACCTTTATCCCTCGACCGCTACAGAATATTAGTCAGTCTCCTTTTCAGTCGGTACAAATCACGTTTTACCCCCCCCCCCCTCCCCCACACCCAAATCCGTCACCTACGCAACGCCTCCGACCACGTCCAATACAAAACATCTCACGTAGATTATAAGTATACACCCCTCACTGTCTTTCATCATATTATTTCTTGTGAATTTATACCATGATTACCTATTCTACTATTTATAAAAAAGCCTATGACATAAATTTTAGCGTTACACACCAACCATCCGAGCTCTTAGTATAACACAGTCAGGGCCGGGAGAGAAAATTCGGGCCCTGGGTTTATTTTGTTACTGGTACGCCAACTTACGGGATCCTTTCGAAAGTGTGCGTGTGCGTGTGTGTGTGTGTGTGTGTGTGTGTGTGTGTGTGTGTGTGGGGGGGGGGGGTTCTACGGGGGCAGAAGGCACGAACACTGATGGGAGATTGGGGGGGGGGGGGGGGGTCCTCCAAGAAAAGTTTCAAATCTGCTATTAAATAGAGCCTTCTTGCGGCTTTTGGGATGAAAATTCACATTATCATTTGGCCATTAAATGACGTTTTTTAGCAGCATGTTTCAAATATGCAAATTCATCAGTGGTTACCTAGTGACACAGAGTTATAGCTTCTGCCTGCACAATTCTTAGAGTGATAACTTTATGACGTCAAGTTTATTACAATAGCGCTTGATGAAAAAGTTTGTATAAGCCGCTATTGTAATAAGTTTATATTACCAGGGACGTAGCTAGAGGGTTTGCAGAGGGTGTGTGTGTGTGTGTGTGGGGGGGGGGGGGGGGGGGGGTGTAGATCTATAAGGATTCCAACTATGGATGGATACTTAAAAATACTTTCAAAATGTTGACTCCGAGTGACTGTTCCGGTAATTTTTAGGGCATTCTGAGAATTTATTTATTTATTTATTTATTGGTGTTTAAGGTCACATATTTTTGCACAATGGTTAATCATGACCACCACATGAGTATCAACTCAAGACCAGGAGTGAGTGTTAATATGCCATGTTGCCCTTTTTAGAGAGGGTTTGCACAGGCACTGCTGCACTTCCCGGGGTTCCCACGGGGACATTCTGAGAATACTTCCAAGAAGTTTAAATGACTGCAGCTAAATATCTACATAATTTGAGGTTTTAAGACAGCACAAAATGACAATTTCTTGTACTGCAATCTGTACGGGAAGATTCGACCTCTGGAAGATTCAGTGAAAAGGAGGTACAAAGGAGAGGGTTAGTATGTTTATCGGAGAGATTGGGAAGAATCGGGCACGGGATGTCATCAAGCACTTCGTCTCAGAGTGTTGGGAGGAGAAAAGAAGCGTGGGAATAGGGATAGGGGGACTGTTGGGAGCACAAGGAGATCCAAGGCCTTCTCACCAGAGAACCGCGACGAATAAGCGACCGGTATGATTTTTATCATAAAAAAATAGGATTTCAATAGTTAAAATTTGCACCTACAGTCGAACGACATCCAGGCTGACCTTTGGTGACCTCGACCTGAAAGCAAACTTGTCTAAATTTATCACTCGTCGCATCGCGAAGAGTGAAATGAAAGCGGCAATGATTTATTACGTTTTAAAATGAGTTTATCTCATAAGATACCAAAAATTAAAAAAAACATGCGTTGACTCATGTTAATAAAACATCAATAACTCGAAATAGTATGTTATTAAATTAAAAAAAAGGCCCCGTGGATTGAGCGTTTCTTTTTCCGTTTCGTTTCGGCGATAAAAGTGCCAGCGGAAATACCGCCAACCGGTGTTCATGTGAACAAAAACAGATTCGCACGAGTAAATATTGTATTATTTAACATTTAAACTGGGGGCGCGGTGGCTCAGTTGGTAGAGGTGCAGGCTGCAAGCCGAGAGGTCCTCGGTTCGAATCCCACCTGCGACAACCGCGTTGTGTCCTTGGGCAAGACACTTCACCCCGATTGCCTACATGGGGGCACGATGACGCTGTGTACTGAGGCGTACTGCACGTCGATGGTGCGCATGTCTTCAACCAATCTAACCCTGCCTGTGCTGCGGTGCAGAGTTCAGAGTTACGATGTTGGAGAGCTGACAGCTGCTCATCGTTGCTCGGTGGTTCTCTCCGGGTACTCCGGCTTCCTCCACCCATAAAACTGTCACGGTCACGATTAGCCATTGTGCATAAGTATGTGACCTTAAACACCAATAAATAAATAAATATAAATAACATTTAAACTCTTAATAATCTGACGATCATGGTATAAATAAAATATACTCAAAGTAGCTTGGTGTACCAAATGTTCACCACTCGTGGTGAAGTGGTGTTAACCGCGCGCCAAAGGCTCGCGGTTAACACCACTTCACCACTCGTGGTGAACATTTGGTACACCAAGCTACTTTGGGTATATTCTACATACATACTTATTCAATGTACCTCATATCATATTAATGATCTGGAGTGATGAATAAAAGGTCAAATATTCACGGGTTTTCATTCAATTCACAATTTGTGCCCTGGCGTTCGCAAGTCAAGGCACGTATAATTAGAGGGGAATCATAAAGCGGAAAACTCCGGATTTGCAGAACATCAACAATGTTTGAATAACATCCGTTGAGACACAAGTTGGGATTGGTTTAATGTAATTAATCAATAAAATCAATTATTCTGTTATGAATATATTTATACTGATGTCATTTGTTTTGTAAGCAATTTGACAAAAACGATGCAAATGATGTTTACAATCAACTCAAGTATATGATCCTACGCATTCCATTATGCTTTGACATTTTAACCCTCTACCCAACGAATCTCCCGCATCCGCCCGCGTAATATGCAAATTCAGCAGTTGAAAAAATATTATTTTTCAAAAAAATTTCAACAAACCCATATCATGTGACCCCTCGTTCCAATGAGGGGTCTCATGATATGGTTTTGTTGAAATTTTTTGAAAAATTTAAATAAATGATATTTAAAATAATAAATATTAATGATGATGATGATGATTGTTTATTCAGTAATATACAACGTGTTTACAATTCTATTGTGGATAAAATAAATACATTATAATATGTGAGTATATTGCTTGGAGATGACATAGCCATTGGCTGTCTTCCTGCCACCCCCCCCCCCCCAAAAAAAAACAAAAAACAAAAAACAAAAAAGAAAACAAGGATAAAAAAAAAACAAACAATTTATGATGCAAAGCGCCGTGATACAATATTATAGTACGCCGTGGTCCAGATTTCTATTCAAATAAGAGTGAATTATCAATGACTGTTAACAGGGGTTTGTGGTGGATTAACAGGATTCAGGAGCCCCAATACAAGAATGGTAAGCAATCCCACCCCGGGGGTCACAGTGGATCCCAGTCCCCTCCAGGGCAGCATTCCGAGGCGGTCTGTCTATTAAGCTGCGCTTTGGCCCGTGGAAAAGAATGTACGATTATCACATCGCACACTTTCATTCCCATGTCCAAAACGCAGCATAATGTTAGAGACTTCACGGGTAATAATCACGCCTGAGACTCGATAAGTGATCTAGGTGCCAAGGGCTGGGGCGGAGGCAGAGAACCAGTTCCATGGGTATATTAACAGTAATTGATATCGTCTACGATGGGTAAAGGGTTAACCCTTTGAACCCGAGAGACCGCTTCTCCGGCCAAGAAACATGATACGTCATAGTTTCATTAAGTAAGATGGCTGCTAAATGAATGTGTGGAGGTGACCAATCAAAAGCTTAGGGCTGCACGCTGAAAATGCTAATTGGTCAACCGCCAAAAATTAATGTGGACTTTTCTGACTGGTGTCATTAAACCGACATGGAAGATACCACCAGTGTTCAAAGGGGTAACGCTTTACCAAACATAATGTACATATCCTGTGAGCGCACGGGCAGATTCAATGGGGGGAGGGGGGGGGGAGTGGGGCGCACCCGGCGCGCGCCTGTCCTATTTTTTTGTATTTCTAATTTTCTTTACAAGCACCAATACCAAAGGGCACGATATTAACGGCGATAAAACGTGGAACATGCTCTGTTTTACTAGTAAAATAGGACCCAGTCATCAATATTTGGGGTGGAAGTCCTCTAAAATGGGCAACATGGGTAGAAATGATTGACTAAACTTGCCTTATCTCCATGCTGTGGTCACGATTTGTCATTGGGCGGAAATATGTGACCTTAAACACCAATAAATAATAAACAAGAGCTAACCATGCATGCAGCCCAATAAGGTATTTATGTTTATTTCACGCCTGTTCAATGATATTCCCATTCACAGAAATATCAAAGTATGCAAAACTAAACATGTGCGGAACGGAAATCGTTGACGAGCTATTTTTATAAAAAAGCGAATTTCACTGGAATTTTCCACAAATCGTGCACCGCAGTTACAATTTGAATCGTTAGCGATAGCTGAATATCGTCCTTGAGTTCCAATGTGTTCTATGTGCCAGTAGGCACATAGAACACCTTGGAACTCAGGGGACGAAATAGTAACATGGGATCCCCTCGCAAATTTGGTTGGCGATAAAATGCGTTCTTTTTTTTATAGTTGTCAAATGAATTGATGAGTGTCCTTCTAATAATTGGTTTTATAGACGTGAAGGCGTGTATATATTAATTATTCCGGAACCCGGTCCTGAATGGGTTAAAATCTGCACAGTCAAGAAAACATAGAGTACAAATACGAGAAATAATCAGTGCGAATCCAGAATGTTTGCGTCACATTTGTTGAACGATGTTGGCACGACCGTAGTGAATATGATTTATTAAGCCTGCTGTTCAATACATGCATTAAATTTGTGTAATGTTTACAATGTTGAAGTGTAAGAGACCAAAAAACAAACAATGTTTGCTTTTTAAGCTCGGAACAGGGAGTGTGATTTATTGTATATATGTCGCAAATGGCCCTACTGAATCTCTCGAAAGTGTTCATGTACTCCGACAATACTCTTATTTTATTGACGGCAATTGGAGACTCTTCAAACCTCTTGCCAGCCATCAAGTGTAAACAGAACCCGTTGAATCCGAAAAACTACTCGTCGAGAAGACTTTGAACTGTAACTTGCCGTATACTGTTAAACTCCCCCCACCCCCCCCCCCCCCCTCCCAAAAACAAAACAAATAAAATAAAAATAACCAAAGACATTGCTAAGACGTCACTTCCCTAAAAATAACGGAAACCTCCACCAGCAACCCCCAAACAAACAAAAAGACCCCCGGCCTATCTTTTAAGAGTTCTACAAGAATAACGAAAAACAGGTACTATTTTGGGGGGTGTGGGTGCACAGTGGCACTGTATTAAGACGTACTGCACGTTGATGGTGCATTTGCCTTCAGCTAATGATAACAACGGCTTGTGTGGAGTTAGTACGAAGGGGTGTCTGGCGATTACTCGCCACTGTTCCGCGGTTCTTTCTGTCTATACTCTTGTTTTCTCCAGCCGTAAAACTGACCCTGTCTGTCAAGTGTCGTTGAACCCCATTAAAAAGAAAAAAAGAATTTTTTTTAGACTTCCCTAAAAATAACAAAAGCACAATGGTATTTTAAAGACTCACCCTTATATAACGAAAAAGAGTTATTTTTAAGACTTTCTCAAATAATCCAAGAAAATAAGGTCGGATCGCTCAGGTTCCAAATAGAACAACTTAGTCCCAAGGTTACTTTTTTGGTGCAGTACGTTCCCAGGTTACTCACCACACCAAAATATTAACTTACAGCCTAACCATCCAAGCTTGGGCTGGGACCACACCGGGTCGTCTAACAAATACCGCTATAAAAACAATCCACTTCGTCTTGTTATATGATAAGGGAGGGGGGGGGGGGGGGGGGGTCTAATATGCTCCAATACTGTCTCTGCACACCATCTTCGGTGCGCGCAAACGATTCTCTTGTGTGATGTTTGTTATTATGTCCAATGTTTCAGGATATTTTTGACAAGTCTAAATTCAGGGACGTGGCTCGAGGTTTCCGATTGGGGGGTGTAGGTAGTGAATTTAATACTGGGGAGGGACCGGAAGGGGGATCCCCCGATCCCTCCCCCTAGTTGGGAATTCACTACCGAGATACATTTTGAAAATGAAGCCATGAAAGGGGGCATAAAATGGATTCTAGTAACAGAAATGCCAACACATTTATGAGAGAATTATCAGGTTATTATTATTTGGTATTATTCTAGGAATTGAATATGTGCTAAACAAATGCTCAAGCTGAGAACTTTGAGCAATTCACACTCTCTTAACATTAAATCAGATCTTATGCAGGAATGATCAATTTTCGATCTTTCATCATTTTGTAACTGTGAATGATGGAATTAACTCAGGATAACGATTTTACATGATGTGATTTTCTTGAAGTGCACTTCGAGGATTTTTTTTTATTACGATAAGTAAACGTACTATAGAAATCTCGTACCGATTGACATCATGCATACTTATGAAGCTCGAGTTGAAATTTTTACCGATTTGAAACAGAGTTGGAATTTTGGGAAGTAGACATCGGCATCGCCAAAGAAGCTCTGAAATCTAGATAGATGGAATTTCCAACTACTCATGACTTGCCCTCCGAATTTCCAACTATAGGAAATTTTGGCCAGGATTTGGGGGTGGGGGTGGGGAGTTAACCCCCCCCCCCCCCGTCGCCACTTAAGGTCACATTCACCCATGACTCTTTCTGGCGATTTTTTTTTACCCCGGGTTGCTCCCACTTCTATGTCCGATATTACCATTGAGTTCGTTCTCTATTAACCCTTTACGTAGCATGAAAAGCAGACGACACATGCCAAAAAAATTCTCGAATAACTCATTATTTTCATTTTTTGTCTCAAAAACATAGGTTATGACCCCTCATTGGAACGAGCTCAACGAGCTCGTTCCAATGAGGGGTCATAACCTATGTTTTTGAGACAAAAAATGAAAAAAATAATGAAAATTAATTGGCAATTTTTGAGAATAGCGCTGGCCGGTTTTGGCCGTTACGTTGGGTAAAGGGTTAACTCAATTATATGGTCCATCCTTTCTTATAGATCTCTCTAAAAAAATTCACACTAACTCATGCAGAAAATATGTCTGTGAAACCATTACTTAGAACACTCACAAGGTCGTGGTAGCTATAATTTGGTCATGCTGGGACCAAACTGTCCGAATCGTGTACATCAGACATCCACTTGTTTGACTGACTGCATGGGTGGCTTTAACCCTTTACCCAACGTAACGACCAAAACCGACCAACGCTATTCTCAAAAATCGCCAATTAATTTTAATTACTTTTCATTTTTTTGTCTCAAAAATATAGGTTATAACCCCTCGTTGGAATGAGCTCGTCGAGCTCGTTCCAACGAGGGGGTCATAACCTATGTTTTTGAGACAAAAAATTAAAAAAATTAGTTATTCAAGAATTTTTTTTTGAAGTGTCGTCTGCTTTTCTTGTTAGGTAAAGGGTTAATCCAAGTATCAAATGCCTGGTAAGAAAAAGTACATGATTACTGGCAAGATGGTCCGATGGAATTGATATCTTAGACTCTGATGCTGATGAACATGTCCCGACTGGAAAATTATTGGAGGAGAAGGGGATGGAGGTCACTCCTTACACCACCACATAGTTACGCCCCTGCTACATACAGTACACTCGCCGTGGACTGGTCGTAATCCACACGTGGGCGGTGATGTCCATGCAAGCGTTTACCAGGTAAAAAAAACTCATCATTAGCAAAATTTTAATTAAAGAAGCTCCCCGCGGGAACCCCGGGAAGTGCAGCAGTGTCTGTTCACTGCGTTAAACAGGCTGTTTTACTGGTAAAATAGGGCCAGTCACCAATGCTTGGGAGGCGCAAACCCGGTGGTACCGGGTGCTTCATTAATTAAATTTTTGATGATTATTCCTATAATTAGTGTTTGGAATCTAATATTATTGCGTCTGTGGAAATATTGCCCACCCGTGGAAAGTGACCAGTCCACGGCGGCCGCACTGTAGCATTGAGTGGTCCTATGGTAAGACATGGGCAATGCATTCTTCAGCGCAACCATATTGTGATTATTGAGAGTAGAATAGCATATTGAAATAAGCCCTTATTTGTCAGGCCTGGTGAGTAACGTCATGACGCGGAGCATTATGGGTGCCACGTGTGTTGTCATTGTAGCCTGAGTGAGTGGCCATTTGGTATCAACGTCACTTCACAGCGCAATTCGAGCCCTTGAAGGAAGCGCTATATGTTTCTCGGTCTATTTATGCATCTTTATCGAGTTTTGGATCAAGAGATGAATAGAATGATCAATTTATCACGAGTTTATATTGAAATACATTACACTCGTTTCGTAAATTTCACAATAAACTGGGGAATGATCCGAATGTTTGTGACCGAATTACTACCACAAACACTTATTGTATTTAATAATAAACCCCGGAAAGTGGAGCACTGCTTATTGACTGTGGTAAACAAAATTCTATTTTACTTGAAAGATGGGAACCGGTAAGTAACTTCTAGTGTGAAAGTCATCTAAATTGGGAAGAAAACTTGATTTGATGCTCGTGTTGCGGTGGTGAGGTATGTAGCATAGATGATGAAAATGATCCCAAACCCAATAAATAACCGAAAAAATATAACCCCCCCCCCCAATACCCCAGAAAACAAACCTATATATATAAACGACGCTGCCGGGCGCCATTGGTTCAAGTTGCACTAAATAAAGTCGTTTGGCACCAAAAATACAGCATTTGACATCAGTAGTATGTCTCGGGCTTTTGGGGCCTCAGTTGCCGGATCTCATGTGACGTCATAGTCACGTGACCCAGTGGCACCATGTTGTGTTGTCATGGTAACCCGCGTGAGCGGCCATGTTGTGACGTCATCTCCATAGTGATACGTGGTGTTAGTGCGCATGCGCAGCGCGTGTTGTTAAGGTGATACGCGTTTCCGTCGTCCATTTTGTATACTGGAGGCCGCCATCTTGGTTTCTATGGTAGCACGTGATTGCTATGTTACCCAATTTTTCTGCAATAAGACGGGGTACGTTCGGAGGATGTGTTCGATTGAATCGGAGTAATTTCCTGATTCGTAGAATTACCACAAACAACCCGACAATCTCTCCAAATCACCAAAATCCGCCCAACTCTTACTATTTCGAATTCTTTCAGAATTCTCTGCTTCTATCTGTATATGTAATAGTTTATGTCTACCTAGGCATGTTCCTTTGTTCTGGAGTATACTCCAGTAGTGTGGAAGAGCCTATTAGTTGGAACAGTTTTGCTTTTTATTACTATATTTAGCAATTTCTGGTCTATTCTTGTTAGTTCTGACCCTATTCCAAGTACTCTTGTTGTTTCATACATCTAGATCATTTATAACCAATCAGATTGCTTAATTTCACATCATCTGTATGCAGAGTTATCTCCCTTCTGCATAATAAAAGCCTATATCCAATGGCAATATCCCCAGGCACCCTAATTTTAGCACCCCTTTTTGGAAAAACATATGACCTTCGGCACCCCTTTTTTGTCATATGTGCTTAAAAAGTGACAAAGCACAATGTGACACAATGTGCCCTAGCACAATGGCACATGCTTTATGTGCCGATATGAGCTTATGTGAAAAGGCACAATGAGACACAATGTGCTCTATCACATAGGCACATACGGGTATTTGAGGATACCTTTGGCCTTGTATTATATTATTTGAGGATACCTATCGAGGATACCTACTGGAGAATCCCTTTTGTCATATGTGCTTATGCGAAAAGGCACAATGTGACACAATATGCCCTATCACATAGGTACATGCTTTATGTGCCGATATGTGCTTATGTGAAAAGACACAATGTGACACAATATGTCCTATCACATAGGCACATACGTGTATTTGAGGATACCTATGACCTGATATTGTATTATTTGAGGATACCTATCGAGGATACCTACTGGAGAATCCCTTTTTGTCATATGTGCTTATGTGAAAAGGCACAATGTGACACAATATGCCCTATCACATAGGCACATACGGGTATTTGATGATACCTATGGCCTGGTATTGTATTATTTGAGGATACCTATTGAGGATATCTATCGAGGATACCTTTTGGAGAATCCATTTTTGTCGCATTAGGATATGTAAAAGCCCGCAATGGGTCTAATGTAGTCTTACCAACCGATTCCATCTTGTCGCCAAAGCTCCAAGGCCATTACAGGTCTATGGCCTTGTACCAGTACTATTGGCTTCTGTTATTCTGCCCCATATCTCGTCCATTACTTCTTAGCTATACCTATCTCAGTCTCGACTATAACATTGATCAAGGTTGAATCAGATTTCCCCTGTATACACATAAGGCATTCCGTTATTGAGTTTCCTAGCCGAGTCCGTAAAATTGGGATTCCCCAGGCACCCTTTATCACAATATCTGCAGCAATGGACTTTCATGGCTTTATTCTTTCGTGGTCGTAGAACAAATGAATTTATTTTCACCCCAACACTCCTTTTATACTTTTTTCAGAGCTAGGACTGGGTTGATAAGCGCCGAGAGAAAGCAACTCTTTCGTAGTATACATCTTTTGATATCTGGAGAAATTCCATCATCTGTTAGCAGCTTCAATACATGTTCGTATTTTCGCATGTCATCAAATTCAGCTAAATTCAGTGGTATCTTATCTTCGAGAATGTTGGTAGCACATTTGCATAAACAGGTAATCAAATCTTCATCAGCAGCACGTAGAACGGCATCGATTTCTTCCTTGTCAGCATCCCGTAAAAATTCTAAAAGTGCTTTATTCTGGTCAGTCAGTCCAGTATCTCTCTCCTCTTCTCTTCTTCTTGGACAGTTATGTTCTTCATGTCTCTTCCTATTGTATGGCTGTGCGAACAACTTAGTACAATATCTGCAGTGGAGCCGACGATGGTCCTTTTCGTGTCTTCGAGCATTATCCGATCTTGAAAATAACTTGGAACAGTATCTGCATCGAACTGGTAACATGTCTTCACTCGACGACGGTCAGGACACAAATGAATTTATTTGCATACCAACACCCCTTTTATACCTTTCCCAACAGAAGTACCCGGATGTAGCATGAAGTACCCGGATGTAAAGTCCAACTAGTATCCTCAAATAATAAAATACCAGGTATCCTAAAATACCCGTATGTGCCTATGTGCTAGGGCACATTGTGTCACATTGTGCCTTTTCACATAAGCACATATAAGCACATAAAGCATGTGCCTTTGTGCTAGGACACATTGTGTCACATTGTGCCTTTCACATAAGCACATATGACAAAAAAGGGATTCTCCAGTAGGTATCCTCGAATAAAACAATACCAGGACATAGGTATCCTCACATTGTGCCTTTTCACATAAGCACATATCGGCACATAAAGCATGTGCCTTTGTGCTAGGGCACATTGTGTCACATTGTGCTTTTTCACATTAGCACATATGACAGAAAAGGGATTCTATAGCCACGGGCGTTTCCCCCAAATGGGATTACATGGGATATGGCCATTAGATATAGTCTTTTGTTATACAGTAGGGAGATAACTCTGTATACAGATTATGGTAAATCAAGCAATCTGATTGGTTAGTTATAATTTAGATATATGAAACAACAAGAGTACTTGGAATAGGGTCAGAACTAACAAGAATAGACCAGAAATTGCTAAATATAGTAATAATAAGATAAACTGTTCCATATAATAGGCTCTTCTACGCTACTGGAGTATACTCTAGAATAAAGGAACATGGTCAGGTAGACGTAAACTATTGCATATATAGAGAGAAGCAGAGAATTCTGAAAGAATTCGAAATAGTAAAAGTTGGGGTGGATTTTGGTGATTTGGAAGGATTGTCGGGTTGTTTGTGATAATTAGATTTACTGTTCTACAATCGAACATACCCTCCGAACATACCCCGTCTTATTGCAGAAACATTTGGGTAACACAGCAATCACGTCCTACCATAGAAACCAAGATGGCGTCCTCCAGTATACAAAATGGACGACGGAAACACGTATCACCTTAACAACACGCGCTGCGCATGTGCACTCACACCACGTATCACTATGGAGATGACGTCACAACATGGCCGCTCACGCGGGTTACCATGACAACACAACATGGCGCCACTGGGTCACGTGACTATGACGTCACATGAGATCCGGCAATGAGATCCGGCCAATGTTCCCTGAAACGTGCGAGACATACTACTAACATCAAAAAGTATATTTTGATGTCAGACATACTACTGACATCAAAATATACTTTTGGTATAGGACCCTGGCAATGGCGTCGCCATGAGGGGATGTGAGGGGGCACATGCCCCCCAAAATTCAGTCATGCCCCCCCCCCCCCACCATGTTTATCCATATATGGAACATCAGGCAAGAAATGTTAATATCTGTCAATTTACTTGATTTCGAGTCCGTTTGTGTCCATAAATTATAAGTCGTGAAAGGCATCAATAATTAGGTTCCATTGTGGCCTAATTGTTGATGCCTTGCACAACTTGTTAGTCCACATTGTGGCCCAATTATTGATGCCTCTTACAACTTAAAAAGTATGGACACAAACGGACTCAGAGTCAAGGAAATTGTTTTTTTCTGTCTCGAATTTCAAACTTTTTCCCTCCAATGAGAGGGGGACACCCCCTCTTTTGCTCGCCAACATCTTGCTGCTGCAGGGCTCGGGTGATGCAGCGAATCAAATTCTCTGTGCCCCCTACATATTACTCTTGCCCCCACCCTAACTTTGATACCCTGGCTCCACGCCTGAGCCCTGGGAAGCTTCGAGATTAGATTCGATTTCGAATCTTAAATTGCTGTTCGGTTCGACTCAAAATCGGCTGCCCGATTAGTTTCCCGTCGAATCTTTTCATAGGAAAAAAAATTTGGTATCCGTTCTCAACGTCAACTCACAAAACATGTAGTTAGGATGGAAATTCAACATAAAAATTGCTGAAAATAAAGACTGCGTGTAATTTCTGCTATATTAATATAAATAACATCTGCACCCATGCCACCAGCCATGCTAATTCTAATCTTATTTGTCACTGCCATTCTTGAAAGCAAAATTAAAGTTTCCAAACAATGCCGACGATAAGCTCTTGCTAGCGACTGGCCATGTGCAATACCTAGTACCGTAATTCTCTCGCACCCATTAGCCCAAGAACATTAGGTTTCACTAGGGAAAAAAATCGGAGAAAGCTGATTTTTTCAGGGAATGTCGAGTACATGTCACTGAACGATTAGACAAAAGTCCCCTAAAATCCCAGTTGAGTTTTTTTTCCTACAGCCTTTTTTCGAAAACGCGTTTGAAAAAAATCAAAACAAATCGCACGAACTTTGTAACCTCGAATTGATCCAACTGTATTTTTTGTTTACGCGTATTTCGAGCTACATAATGTCTAATATACATTTACCTAGAGGAAAATGTGCATTCTGTGACAATTTCTGCGAAAAATTATTGAAAATTCACAAAAAAAGTATCGGATTTACGCAAAAAATGACGATTTTTCCTAACGGATTTGCCCAAAGGGTCGTAGTACAGAACGGGATGTTAGTTGGACAGACGATAAAAAATCCACCACCATTTGAAGACTTTTATCATTGCTTACAAAATAGACATTATGGAAGACCCCCTCTGCTTCTGGCCGAGTTCCCCTTTTGGCATAAAATTCGTCAGCATGAGAACTCAACTATTTTCGGGCTTGGGACCGAACAGACACGTCTGTGTCTGGCAGCATTAGATCAATAAATAATATTTACAGAATGTACAAAAATCAATAAATAATATTTACAGAATGTACAAATCAATCAACATGGATTAAGTTACATTGACTATTATCAACGCTATATACAGAAATGACATGACCTATATACATATTATTCATCGAACTCAGAAATTTCCGACAGGACAGTGTTTCTGTGGTTGTTACAAGAATCCGAACTGCAATTACACAAACCTGAGCAAGAGAGTCCTGCCTTCTTACACCCACACCTTTTTGTACAAGCACTCTTGCAACCACAACTGATCAGATTCAGTAGGTTATCGGGGGCACATGGCTTTGTGGCTGCAGTCGGTACAAGAAGTCCATTGTCTAGCGACCACCCCCAATCCGTCGGAGGAAGCGAAGTGCCCAGCCATTGTTGGACCTGGAGATAACATCTGTAGACATGTTGTTGTGCAGCATCGCTGCTTGGTGGGAGTGAGGCTAGGTCGATGGGTTTATTCAGTTTAGATTTTGCTACATAACGCTTGTAAGTGACATATCTACATTGGTCGAGAGAGGAAACAGTTTTACTCCCGTATAAGATCAGGAGAAGTTGTTCCCCGGCAGCGGCTACTGCACTTGGTGTACTGTCATCCGCCAAAATTGTGTTGACATACTGTTGTGAGTCGTTAGTAACATCGGAGACAATTGTACTGAATACTTTCTTCTTACCAACTCGAAAGAGTGCAGAAGTAGTGTCACAACCACTTATAGAATGTGCTACAAGGAGGTTGCTTCTATGGTCACCCATTTTGGTTGCTATTTCACTAACTGAAACTAGTAAGTTTGGGGTAATGGAATACATCATGTGAATATTACATCCCGGTTGAACTCGAGAGGTAAGAATGACTAACAAGTCTGTGTCTGTTCCCACAACAACATTGTTGTCATCTTGAGCGATGTCAAGTGCAGTTTCGGCTATCAGTACATCAGCATCAGCCTCGGCCTGCTTGGACGGAATATTGATAGCAGATAGCTCCTGCATTAGAAGATCGATCAGTTGGGTTTTGTTCTTGGCATTTGCAAGGAAATCGGATTGGGGTGTGGTGGCTGGTAACTCGGGTGAGATATTGATATCAATGGAATACCTGTCTTTAGATCTACGGGCTTGTTCCATGCCCTTTGTCGACATTGTACAAGCATAACCATCAAAAACAACTACGACGTTCGCCCCAAAATGTCTCACTAGATAATTGGAATATGATGTACATATGTCCTTATATGACGACTGTTTAGGCCATACAACTGCCCTCAATAAAAATCCACCATCTACAACAAACAGAGAATGTTCTGGGATTTTAGTTTGCTCGGAACCGTATGTTTTGAGGATCTTACCGAGCGTGCTTTTCTGTGTCGTCCTCATTCCAGCAGAATCAAACAATGCTGGTGGTTTCGGGGCGAGTTCATATTTGAGATACTCTTCCATCTCTGCTTGTGACTGAATAACACATGTGATGCGGTTGAACAGAATTGTAGGGTCAATCACTACCTTACTTCCACGGACATTGATGCTATTTGCCATCGATGCGAAAGACTTCACAGTGTCAACACGTCGTAGTTTGATGCTGTTGAACGTTTTGCTCACAACATTTGATATGCAACATTCACCAATTTTGCGAACTTGGTCACAGTTCACAGTTTCGTCGGCCACAAGCCCGGTCGCTATAGAGACTAATTGTAGTGGATCTCTATTCTGAAAGGGGGAATGCACTCTGAGCCAGTTCAATAATTTGGTGATATCATTGGCATCAGTCAATTGTGAACTTTGACGGAGATCCCGATGTTGTTTGCCATGACCAGTGTGAACATGAACAAAATTTTCGAGAGCATTACATATCGGAAGGCAAAGAGGTAGTCCATGTACCCATTTCGCAACAGTGCTATCGGTTATTCCCCTGCCATGTGTGAGACCACCAGGGAGCTTGAACATTCTCATTAAACACTGCTCTATGGTCTGATCAGAATATATCCCGTCCCAGAATTTATCTGAGCGCCTTATGGTAAAGTAACCTTTCTCAGTGAACAACTTCAAATCATCCTGTTGCATTTGTAACAGATCTGGGTTTCCTGTATATGTTTCCTATGTGGCCTAGTAGTGGACTCCGCGTTTGACACCTCTCCAGGTGTTTATTAGAAAAAATAATAAATTTTAACAAAAAATATTGTTTTATTTTTATCACATATTTTACCAAAGGTAATGCATTTTTACAAATAACCAGGAAATTTCCTGTTCATGTTTTGACAAGTACATCTGACCCATTGCTTGTTGGATTAAAACAAGATATATTTCACTAAGTTTTCTGTCAAGTGGGTCTACAAGAATCTTCCCCCCTAAAAAAAATGTCAGCTCAGAGTTCAAAGACAAACCTTTTAGCTCTGAATTTAATTAACAGTGTGATTTAAAAATCATCAAGCCACATCCCGAAGTCAAAGAACCTATCAACTTTTGATTCAAATAAATGTCTAACTTCACAAGAAATGTGATGTGAATAAGCAACTGAGAAATTAAGCAATAAGGTTCCAACTTCACATCAAAGTGATTAAATAAATAGGTAACTGGGAAACTTTACAATAAATTTCTAACTTCACATAAATGTGAATAAGCAAATTGGTAACTGGGAAACTTTACAATAAATTTCTAACTTCACATAAATGTGAATAAGCAAATTGGTAACTGGGAAACTTTACAATAAATTTCTAACTTCACATAAATGTGAATAAGCAAAATAGGTAACTGGGAAACTTTACAATAAATTTCTAACTTCACATAAATGTGAATAAGCAAATAGGTAACTGGGAAACTTTATAGTAAATATCTAACTTCACATAAATGTGAATAAGCAAATAGGTAACTGGGAAACTTTATAGTAAATATCTAACTTCACATAAATATGAATAAGCAAATTGGTAACTGGGAAACTTTACAATAAATTTCTAACTTCACATAAATGTGAATAAGCAAATAGGTAACTGGGAAACTTTACAATAAATTTCTAACTTCACATAAATGTGAATAAGCAAATGGGTAGCTGCAAGTGTGGCTTGACAATTCACAAATCACAAAATATTTCACGTTTGTCCAAAAACAGATAAATGGTCAAACATTTCCATCCTGGACTAGTACTGTGAAGATAAATGAACAAAAAAAATAGCACTCTCAAGGCAGATCCTGAATGCTTAAAGTTTATTCACTTTCTTGAAAGTGAAGAAACTTGGAGCCATAAAACTCGACCCATGGCTTTTGGAAGAAAGAGGAAAGGGGGGGGGGGGGGGAATTCAGCCCTCCAAAAACCTCTACCCCAACTACAAAACTGTTAAATTTTGCAAGAGGGAAGCATGGTTCGTTCAGGACCCAATGAGTATGGTATTAAATACCAATGAATGGGTTGCACCAAAATGAACAACCTTGCTCAAGTCTTGCAACTTTTTATACATTTTTACTAAGACGACTGGTCACCTACACAATTTTTGATCAATCAGAAATCAAATATGACTGGGAATAGTTCAAATGAGGGCGTTGTAAATAGTTTAGCCAATCAAACAATGTGATATGTAAGGAAGAAGAAGCAAAGATGGCAGCGTCCATGAAGGTCCAGAAAATACTAAAAAAATATATAAAAATAAATAAATAGAAAATGGTTTACTAAATTAAGGTGAGTTTCTCATAAAAATATCTGTAAAAATAAATAAAAACAATGCCACCACTGCCCCTTCAATAAATAAATGTTAACAGGAGAATACCACGAATTTAGGAAATTTAAATCACTGGCATGCGAACTCAAAGTTCTATTACGATAATTTGTAACCTGTGAAATGAACTAGAACATGGAGTTGAATACCCAAAACGGGAACAAGCGAATACTGAGCTCTGTCACACATTATTTCTGTTAGCTCATTCATCTGCTGCAAATAGAGATGAGAACTTTTTGCGTATGCAAAATGACCAACTGCGTGAAATACTGGAATCATATTGCGAACACAATATGTGTGGAGTTCCCAGTCGCCAGTGCGCTCTGCTCTCAAGAACAACTGGAGAAGACCTATTTGCTCGTAGTATTGTACCCAAAGCTTTCCTGTGCGTCCTACGGACGCATTCTGGAGCAGTTCGTGTAATTTTGACAGTAGATGGTTGACACTTTTTTGATTGACAGCGTCAGATGATGTGTATTACCTGGTAAACGCGTGCATGGATATCACTGCCCATACGACCAATCCATGGTGAGTGTACTGCAGAGCGAATTGATATCTAAGACACAAATCCACACGAAAATGTCCCGACTAGAAAATTATGGGTGGTGGTGGTGGGTCACACACTTTTAAAACCCCACTTAAAAACGCCCGAGCCTACCCCTGCAATTTCGAGTAAATCCTGACCCAAAAAGCAAGGGAAAGAAATCTTTATCTAAAAGCAGGGACGCAGCTAAAGGGTCTTCAGTGGGCGCGTGTGATTAGAGTTCTAACTGCCTGTCCCAGCACGGCATGTCCCGAGGGGCGCAGGCCCGTGCTGGACGGGAGTTCGAGTGGGGGTATCTCCCTGTCGATGTTCAATTTTTGAACCCCTGAGATGGATTCTGAGGCCTCTCTCTGTGAGTAAAATCTAGTCAGTTTATCTACAAGGAAACTGCATTTCCCCACGTAGGTCCATGAATTTTCCCCGACAATGACCATGCTACACAAGGACTATAGGCTGAAAGCTATTCAGCCAATACCTACTCCTTCCAAGCGACTGGTAGTCAGTCCGGAAACTGAACGGAATTCGGTGTCGAGGAATAGCGAATGACTAAAGCCAGTAACTGAGACCGATAGCAGTCGGAAAAACTGTGATCCCGGGTTGAAATTCACATCGACTGAAAACATGAAGGAAATTGATTTCTTTGACTTTTTGGAATTTATACTTTCGAATTTCCAACTATTAAAAATTATGATGGTTATAAGGGGGAAGGGGATCCCCCCTCCGTCGCCACCTGCCTGTGTAGAAGTCCTAAGGTTGTGCACATTATTTGAACGGGGGTTAACTGGCAATGAGGCCTGGCATTTTCAGGCGAGCGATTTATTCGCTTGCCTACTGCTCGCCTTAAAAAATTAAGGAGGGTGAAAGCTAGCCTTCCTGGCCTTGGAAAATAATGATTACCATAACAGCCTATTCCTAAAAACCCACATCTTATCAGATCTCTGCAATGTTAGTGGTGTCCCCCGCGGGAACCCCGGGAAGTGAAGCAGCACCTGTTCACTGCGGTAAACAGGCTGTTTTACTGGTAAAATAGGACCCATTCACCAATGCTTGGGAGGTGCAGACCCTCTCTAAAATGCTAAAATGGACAACATGGCTTATAAACGCTCACCCCTGGTCTTGATTTGATACTCATGTTGTGGTCATGATCAGCCATTGTGCAAAAATATGTGACCTTAAACACCATTAAATAAATAACTAATGTTCGTGGTCACTGTAAGATGGCCACACTGCCCCCACACCTTCGGGCCTTACCTTGGCTCGGAGGTGTGGGAGGGGCAGTGTAACCGTCCAACAGAGACTACCTTGTTGTTGGCAGCACTAAATAAAATGTACAAAGCCCACCAGGCAGAATTCATTAATAATAAAAGTGAATTTTGCCAGTATTAGCTTTTGTAAGCTTGAGGAGAACTAATCGCTCCCCTAGGCCATGCAGCGGAGGGGGGGGGGGGCGATTTTAGCCCTCCTGCATTTTTAAGAAAGCCAGGCCTGGGCAATGAGTACAGTGTTCACACTAATTGTGGCCCTAGCTGTATGTCTGAATTGATGAACAAAAGAAAGTCATTTCCATATTTATTACATCTCCGTTTCTGAAAGACGTCAATGGTAATAAAGTGAAATCTAATGCAAAAACGATTCGTTTTATTTGCAATAGTTAGCAAGCATTATTGATTTATCATAAAGAACATAGAAACTAACTTTTGATCACTTGTTCTTGCTCGTTTTAAATTAAAAGTCATTCTGTGATTTAGTGGTGGCATATCTATATTTAGGATAATACGTTTGAACAGTAAGGAAATAAAGATTTTTTCCCCGATCTCCAGTTCCGCTCCATTCTCCCTAGGCGGCGAGTTGGAATTAAGCCTCGAGTGTCACTTACGCGCCCACATGAAAGCCGACATTCACAGTCACTGACTATTAATGATTCGGTTATTCAAAAATGACAAGCGTATAAATTGATCGTAGAATTGGTAACCTATGTTAAGATTTACAAGTGTGATGTTTCAGGGAATGATATGGGAGACAGAAATTACCAGAAATAAATGAAGTCAGTCGATAAATTACAAAACTTACTTCCATCATGGTTCACCTTACAAACATTCGCAAAGACGCAAACTGGTGTTTCCACTCGAGCAGTAATTGTCTAACTCCGTGATGAAGCTCTCCACGGATATGATAAGTTTCAGCTAATGGACCCAGGTTCCCTCGGGAGACCCGGAACATTTTCGTACAAACAAAAATATCGTCCGAGTTGCAATGTTTTCGTGTTTCTTTGACAGCTGGTGAGATTCTTTGGAATGGGCAGATCCAGGAATGGAGAGTGCATTCACCATCCCCACCCCATTTTGTAACTCATTTTTTTCCACAAGCACCTAGACCAGAAGACACGGTAATATGCGCGACAACACGCCGACGAGATAGCGGGATTCTTTCTCTCGAACTCGCAAACAAATCAAAGCTAAACGCGCGACGGAGCACACTTCGCATCGGAACAACTAGAGGCTATTAATTGTTGTTTCATATCGTCAGAGATATCAACCCGAGGTAACTTCACTTCAGACTGAGACCGAAGGTCGAAGCCCTCGGAGGCTGATGTGAAGTTACCGAAGGCTGATATCCCGGCCGATATAACACTAACCGAGTAATAACCTCTTTAACCAAATAAATAATTACAAAATGTTCTCAGATCTTTTACACTTTTCGGACAGTGTTATTGTTTCCCATCCTTTTCACAAAGTCAGAAGTTTCCTTTTCTCAAACTCAGAGTGGAGAAGCTGCGACGTTCGGATAACTGATAGAGCTGAAACGGTTAAGGGGTTTTCTTGATCGATTAATCACGTGGATTAATCTTGGTTAACCGACTAATCACTTGTCCAAATAGATATATGAATAATTGCCATCCCGTTGATGATTTACAGCATGAACCCTTTACCCAACGTAACCAACAAAACCGACTAGGCCTATATATCAAAAATCTCAATTCAAATTTATTACGTTTTCTATTTTTGTCTAAAAAAATAGCTTATGGCCCCTCATTGGAACGAGCTCGTTGAGGTCGTGCCAATGAGGGGTCGTTGGATATGTTTTTGAGACAAAAGTTGAAATTTTTTTTAGTAATTCATGAATTTATTTTGCAAGTGTCGTCTGCTCCCCGCAATGGGTAAAGGGTTAAGAATGACCATTTCCTGCTACTGATACAGTATGGTGGTCATGCAAGTAAACAAGTATGTCAGCAAGTAACTTGCATGCTTTACTCTGTCTCGTATAATTGATGTGAGTCAGTGTGACAATGTTTGCCTGTTTTGGAGCACGTTTGTTCATTTGTTAACCCATATAATACAGTAGTTCAAAAGTAACGTCTAATCGATCAATTACTTTTTGGATCGACCAAGATGTTGATCATTGATTAATCGATTAATCGGTTAACCGTTTCAGCTCAAACAGCTGAACAGTCTCTTCTCTTATTTTGACGAATCGCCGCTTACAACTCTGAATTTTAGTTTGTGGTGAATTTTCTGTTTAACTCTCTTTTTCTTCTTTCTATTCATCCACCTAATCATTAATTACTGACATCATTAATTCCTAATCATGCAAGCCAAGAGGTCCTCGGTTCGAATCCCACCTGCGGCAACCGCGTCGTGTCCTTGGGCAAGGCACATAATCCCAATTGCCCATATGGGGGCACGATGGCGCTGTGTACTAAGGCGTACTGCACGTCATTGGTGCACTTGTCTTGATCCAATGCTAACCCTGTTGGTGTAGAGTTAGTACTTTGGGGAGTCTGACAGTTGCTCACCGTTGCTCTGTGGTTCTCTCCGGGTACTCTGGCTTCCCCCGCCCGTAAAACTATCTGACACGAAGTGACTCTGGCTGTCGAAAGTGTCGTTAAAGCCCAGTAAATGAATAAGTAAATACATAAATCAATAATCATACAAAATTCTGCTTCAAACCACTCCATCATGCTTTCGATGAATAACTGAACATTTCGATGCTAAATTGTTTGTGCCTAGCATCAGTAGTAACACATCAAGCGGAACAACTATAGCGTGGTTCATATCAGCCGAGATCGGCGTCACATCAGCCGAATTTGAAGTCATATCTGCCGAGCTTCATAATGAGCAATTCTGGGGGAAAAGTATGTCTAATAAATAATAATGGACAGTAACGGCGAGCCGCATAAAGCCATAAACTCTGACCACCGCCCCTCCAGAACATATGACAGATGCCAGCATGGCTGCTAGATGCTGCTCGTTGCTTGACCTTGGCCCGGCCGATACTCATACGGGTCACAAAGCAAAATCACACTTCACTCGTGCATACTCCACCAGCATTCGACTCTAGAACAGATACAAACACACACATGCAGTCAGACCAGAGTGGATACGTATAAGCCATAGCGACGAACAGCAGAAAATCTGTTAATCCACCGCCCCCACCCGCCCGCCCAACCCCCACCCCATAACAGATGTCAGCATGGCTGCTGGGTTCTGGTCTTGGCTTGGCTTGACCCTGCTCCGACCGACTCACAACAAGAGATTTATAATCACAGCAGCAGACTCTATTTAATATTCATTTAGAATTTGAGAATGCTGTTATACTCCTGTGAGTGCAACATGTCATATCCCATAGTAAATAAAATAAACCTCATATTTGAGTTCAATCTCTAAGGGCATGGTTCCACTTTTTGTGAGTTTCTTGTCTCAGATGTACATTTGAAACATATGTTCCAACATTCAGGCTTTTGGTGGCCTTGTTGATGGAATTTACAGTACCTTGGCTGTGGTTTCAGGTGAAGTCTTGGCTGTCTGCACAGGCAGTCAAGACTTCACTAGACACCACAGCTAAATTCAAAGTGTTATCCTATGATGAGGGAGCAAAAAATAAGTACATTTCTCCCAATTTTTAAGGACAACTTCAGAATCTATATGACAAGAGTCAAATGAACATGTTGCGAGATTCAAAGTTGGTTCTCGTTGATTTCCTTGTGAGAATGATTTTCGAGGATCGATTCAGATTTTCGCATGAATTTTAAGCCATGTTATTATTATTTATGACCCATGACTGAAATGTGTCGCCCCCCAACACCAAGCCAGAACCCTGGATGCTCCACTGAACAGTGTTGTGGAATGGACAGTGAATTCCGAACTGGCTCGTGATGAGGTCCAAATTGTCTGTCCGCTTTTGTAATGATAATAGTGTTGGACAATATCCCCTCCATACAAACCCTCCCGCACAGAACACTACACACTAAAAACTAAAGTGTTAAAAACTGCACTTGAAGTGCTGTATTCAACACTTACTAAGTGCTGAACTAGCACTTTGTTCAAGTGTAGATATCCCAGAACTTGACAGGTGTTGACAATAATACCACTTGACAAGTGTAATGTCGCGACACTTAAAAGGAAACAACGCAGATGACGCGGATCAGGCTCGAACTCTCGAGCCTGATCCGTGTCATCTGCGTTGTGTCCTTTTAATTATGTACCCACCAAGCGCAAATCAAATTATGGACGATTCTGGAAGAACCACCAATGCTAGACACATGGGAAGTGCCATCCATTCAAGTTTCAGATGTCTGACGATTGTAATGTCTAAGTGCTTAGAGCATTGCACTTTGTGGGTTAAAATCAAACCCTAAGAGTTAGAATGGGTTTAACACCTTGAAAGTGTCAGTTTTAACACTTTAGTTTTTAGTGTGTATGCGTAAAAACATAGGATAAAATACCCGTAAGATAAAACTTCTCTGATTAGAAATGTTCCGAAATAAATATGGTATTTGTTTATACTGGCGCTGAAATAAACAATCTGATATTTCAAAAGAAGTTCACTGTGACATATTTATATAAGAAATAAATAAATTAGTCCAGCAAAAAAAATATAGATAGCCCACAGATGAATAGGGAACCTGACAGCCGTTACTTATTCGCAGTTCCTTATTAGACATTCGTTATCAACCGATAAAATCGACTGATAACGAATGACGAATAAGGAACTGGGAATAAGTAAGGGTTGCCACGTCCATAGATTAAGACTCACGTCCATAGATTAATACTGAGTATCATTGTGCAGAAATATGACTTCAGACACCAATAAATAAATAAATAAATAAATAAATAAATAAATAAATAAATAAATAAATAAATAAATGAAAATTATTTATCAACTGTATGAAAAAAAAACACCTGTCTAATGACTACAAATTAAATGGTGTGATTGGTACATATTTATTTATACAATGGGGATGTATATTCTTGAAAGTTTCAATACATCCTCTTCTCTTGTCAGTATGCATCACTGTATTTAGTTTCATAACAACTGATCTTGAACTAATTGAGATTTGGTGACTTAGGTGATTTTTGTATTTTTGTCTACAGACTGACAGTTTTGAAAACTAAGATGGCTGGCTAATTTGCATAATTTATCCTCGAAAGGAAACCTTTTATTATGTTATATAAATTGGGTTAATTATTCTCCATACCAACAATAACCAAAATCCAAATCACTGTTTGAAAGTTCTTGCTAAAAAGATGAAATTTCTATTTTTTAGAAGAAAATGGCTTACAGTGTCCATTCTCTCTTTTACAGTAAGTTTATTTATTTATTTATTAAGGTTTAACGACACGTTAACAGCCAAGGTCACATCGTGTCGGTGACAGTTTTATGGGTGGAGGAAGCCGGAGTACCCGGAGAGAACCACCGAGCAACGACGAGCAGCTGCCAGCCCCCCAACATCGTAACTCCGCACAGCAGCACAGGCAGGGTTAGATTGGTTGAAGATTTGCGCACCATCGACGTGCAGGACAATTGGGGTTAAGTGCCTTGCCCAAGGACACAACGCGGGAGTCCGAATCGATCGCCCAGACGGTCACCCATCCAAGGACTTACCGAGCTCGACGTTGCTCATGACGAGAAGCGGCTACCGCAACGCCACCACGCCCCCTTCTACTGTCAAATTCCAAAATGTAGGCCTAGTATCGGTGTTTAAAAACCGACATCCAGGTATTAAATCTCCATACCATACATGTTGGCGGAGATAACTTATAATATCAGAATCACAGTAAGGAAGTTCTAGTTTAAAAAGTGGAAAATATATTTTCAGAACAAAAAGGCCGGCTGCGGCCATTTATTATATCCGTGAAAACCCAAAATATGACATCGTCTCCGTATCGTCGATATTACAGATGTGCCAAGTTTCAAAACGATTGAATTGAGTTATACGAACAAAAGCTTGATCGCTATATCCCACAATTTTTATCGCGGGTACCCCCCTCCCCATTCATACTTATTTATTTATTGGGGTTTAACCACACTTTCGACAGCCAGGTCACCTCGTATAGGACAGTTTTACCGGTAGAGGAAGCTGGAGTACCCGGAGAGAACCACAGAACTGTCTGGCCCCCCAACGTACTCACTCCACACAATCAGGGTTAGCATTGATTCAAGACAAGTGCACCATCGACGTGCAGTACACCTTAGTACACGGCGTCATCGTGCCCCTATGTAGGCAACCGGGATAATGTGCCTTGCCCAGTGACACTGCATGGACAATGGGGGTGAAGTGTCTTGCCTAAAGACGCGGTTACCGCAGATGGGATTCGAACCTAGTACCTTTCGGCTTGCAGACTGCACCTCTACCTAAGCCACCCCCCTAAAAAACAAAACAAAAATCGCTCAAAAAACAAAACAAGGGTGGGGGGGGGGGGGGGGGGGGAAACATAAAAACGAGAAAATACCAGAAATGATTGAGAAAACAGGCCAGCGGGTACAAAAGCTTCCATTTGCGTTTTTACCCGGGGATATTTATAAATATATTTTGAGTCGAAAATTTAGTAGTCAAAAAACATTCTACCCTTCCTCCATGGAAGCCCCGGGAAGTGAAGCAGTGCTTATTTACTGTGGTAAACAAGCTCTGTTTCACTGGTAAAATAGGACCCAGTCACTAATGCTTGGGGTGCGAGTCCTCTAAAATAGGCAACATGGGGTATAAACAATTGACTGACCTTGACTTTATCTCCATGCTGTGGTCATGATTAGCCATTGTGCAGAAGTATGTTCCCATAAACAACAATAAATAAATAAATAAATTCTACCTTTCCCATACAACGTTATCGTTTGGAGAACTGCCAAAACTGAGAGCGAAAAAAAATAATGTTTTAAAATGCAAATTCTTATTGTTGGCAAATGTTCAAACCCTATCAGTTCATCAACGGCAAGACCAGTACGAAAAAAACTTTTTTCATACCAAGAATTTTTATCTGCTTCTCTACTCTTGCGTACCAGCTTTCTCTGAAGAGGGTTTTGTCCAAGGGGATTTTGTCTCGGTATATTTCTATTGAGTGATAAAGTATTTCAGCGTACTTGTGACAGGCCTGCAAGCGATACAAAGTAAGAGAGGTTTTGCAATTTATCAACGTTATTTCCAAAATTGCGACGTTCTGCTTCAGTTGAATCCCAAATTAATGTAAATATATTCGAAAGTGCCAGATCAGCTTTATCGATTCGCCCTCTGGTCAAGACCCCGCTGAACATTATTAATCCTTTCCCCAACGTAACGGCCAAAACCGGCCAGCGCTATTCTCAAAAATCGCCAATTAATTTTCATTATTGTTTCATTTTTCTCCCCAAAACATAGGTTATGACCCCTCTTTGGAACGAGCTCGTCGAGCTCGTTCCAATAAGGGGTCATAACCTATGTTTTTGAGACAAAAAAAAAAAAAAAAATGAAAAAAAATAGTTATTCAAAAATTTTGTTTGCAAGTGTCGTCTGCTTTTCATGTTAGGTAAAGGGTTAAAGAAGTACCAGCATTCTGATATTTACAAGTCATCACATTGTACAGTGCAGTGTCATGCATTGGTCGTAATCCACACGTGGGCATTTACCAGATAATAAAAATCATCATCAGCAAAATTTTAATTAATTTTGATGATTATTCCTATAATTAGTGTTTGGTGTCTAATATTATTGCGACCGTTGAAATATTGCCCATCCGTGACCAGTCCACAGCGGCTGAACTGTAATTTGTGTATATTTATTTGGAATTTATGGAATTTCGGACTTGGAAATTCAAAAGTACTTGTATAGCGCCTGCGACTGATAAATGAAACGGTCACAAATGGCTGCCTAATCTAAAGATAGATGCGTACATGTGAATAGAATTTAAAAAAATGAAGACCCCCCCCCCCCCAACCCCCACCCACCCCTCCTAACTGTACAGCTTGTAGGGAGTCAATCTTCGGGTTTTTAAATGGACTGTACACGAACCGAGTATTCGCTTTCTGTTTAATCATTTTTTAATTTCATTTTGCTACAACAGTAAGTAATTGATCGACTTAGAACTCTGTGGCTCCAGTAACCTATCTATTGAATAGTTCTCTATGGAACAGCGTTACCTTCACTCACTGGACATTTTCCAGACAGAGTTGACATCGATGTTTTGTTTCTACGTTCTTGTTGCGAAATCTAGCTTTACAATCGAACGCAGAAGTTTAAATAAATGTACAATACACAAACACTAGAGATGGGCAATATACCGAAAAACCGAACCGATACCGATATCACGGGGATACCGAAAAATCGAACCGAACCAATCGTTGAATATCGAAACCGTCTAGATTTTCAAATTTCCCTACCTTCGCTATTTATAAATCCACTAGCGGGTGATACCCCGCGTTGCACGGGAGAAGATGGTTATATCAGCCGTTTTCGAAATAGAAGGCCAAGGTCACCAATTTTAAGGTCAAGGTCACCCCACACGGGCAACCCGAAGAAGTCAAAATGATCGATGGGTCAATATACCCGCACATATGAAATTTTAGCCCGATTGGCCCAGCCGTTTTCGAAATAAAAGGTCAAGGTCACCAATTTCAAGGTCAAGGTCATCCCGCATGGGCACCCCGATAAAGTCAAAATGATCGATGGGCCAATATACCTGCAAATATGAAATTTTAACCCGATCGGCCCAGCCGTTTTCAAAATAAAAGGTCAAGGTCATCAATTTCAAGGTCAAGGTCACCCACACGGGCATGGCACCCATCCCATGTTACTCGCAGGGATGAATTACCCCCGTGTACAAAATTTGTGATCGATCGGTCGAGAAACGGAGGAGTTCACCCGGAACAAAGGAGAGAGAGAGAGAGAGAGAGAGAGAGAGAGAGAGAGAGATTCGCATTTATATATTAGATATTGAGGCCTGATAATAGTTGAAAGGTTCATTTTCATGAAAGAAGTGACTGATTTTCTTTTCAGTTTTGTTAACCCTCAATGGACTGGGCAACTGTCCTGAATTCCCACTAGACTACAACCTGTACATGTCGAATTGCTTAGCAGTGATTTCTAGTCAAGTCTTGTCTGCCTATTAAGGCAGCCAAGACCAGACTAGAAATCATAGCCCGGGTGATTTGTCTGTTGTCAGCAGGACCCCCTAATGATGGCATGGTCAGGACACAAGCTCTGAGATCGCAAAAGCCTGAAATATGTCTTTAAACATTGAGGTGCGTTTAGAACAAGTCACAAAATTACTGTAAATATGATTTGTGGTACTGTAACAGGAGGAGAGAGAGATAAGTGCATGAGCCGGGGTTCGAACCGTCGACCTCTCGCACACAAAGCGACCGATTTACCACGAGACTTAGAGATCCGGACCAACCAGGCTGGTTGGTAAATGGCCTTTATACCTCGACCGCTGCAGTAGTAAAAGAATGGCATCGTTGAGCTCATCGGCAGTGTCATTTATAGTGTTGTGGTAGAATGATACTGCAACTTTTTCTGTTTTTACTAATGTGCATTCCTCTTTGGTACTATCAGCAAATCTCTGTCAAGTCTGATACCGAATACCGAACCGATACCGAGGTATACCCCCCCCCCCCCCCCGACAAATACCGAAGCCGATACCGAACTCAAAATTCCAAAACCACCCATCTCCAGCACGACAATGTTCGTTAGGTTCGATAGTTTTTTAGGCCATGAATTCGCCAGTTCTCTTTAGACTTATAGTAAACAAACCAAACATATTGTATGAATCCAGGCATGTAAACTCCTATCGATGACGTTTGTTGAAGTCAAACCGAGGCATTCTCGACTTGCCTGTCTTAAAAAAAACTGGTAGCATAGTATCAGCGGGCAGGTAGATACGTGCACGTACCGGCTGGCAAGCGCATACAGTACACCCGCCATGGACCGGTCACTTTTGACGGGTGGGCAGTATTTCCACGGACGTAATAATATTAGGCTCCGAACACTAATTATAGGACTAGTCATCAAAAGTTTAATTAATGAAGCACTGGGTACAACCCGGTGCTTCATAAATAATTTTTGCTGCTGATGATTTTAGTACCTGGTAAACGCACGCGTGGACATCATTGTCCATGTGTGGATTACAACCAATCCACGGCGACTGTACTGTACATATTTCAGCCTGAATAACTGACCTACTTTTGTCTGTGCAAGGCTTTCTTTATACTAAGGGCCTGTGTCTATCTTTTTAAAAGTACTTGTAGTATTCGTCTTTTTGTGACCGTAGTCGCTATTGGGGATACAGGGTTTAATCCTTTACCTAACATGAAAAGCAGACGACACTTGCAAACAAAATTCTTGAATAACTAATTTTTTTTCATTTTTGTCTCAAAAACATAGGTTATGGCCCCTCTTTGGAACGAGCGCGACGAGCTCGTTCCAAAGAGGGGTCATAACCTATGTTTTTGAGACAAAAAATGAAAAAATAATAAAAATTAATTGGCGACTTTTGTGAATAGCGCTGGGCCGGTTTTGGCCGTTACGTTTGGGTAAAGGGTTAAAAGAGATGATTCCAATTTATAATTCCACTAAAGGGATGAGAGGGTGGAGAGATTTTTTCAACCAAAAACAGGAAAGAAATCTTATTCTGCACCCTCACTTAGTTTATAATTATATACTACTCAAAGTTTGCTAAGTACCAAATATTTGACACATCATTGAGATATTTGCTTGTGACATATTTGCGATATTTTTGGTGGATTTGACTGAGGAATGTATTGAGATGGTCCCCAGTGTTTCCATTCGCTTTCTTGACAGGCAGACGTTTCGTGACAGTCATGGAAAGCATGTACCCCTTGATTTTCATGATGTTTTCGTGTACTGTCTACATGTACATGACATGTGTGGGGTATTCAATCTTCATTTCAACACAAACTCTTGTGATTTAATGATAGAAAATGGCAAATGTAAGAAGACATTTGTCTGAAGTAGAAATGTGACTGGCTGTGGGGATGGTGGAGCAAGGGGCTACCCATCGTCAGGTTGGTGAAGCCCTTGTTGTGCACCATACGGTGATCACCAGAGGCTGGATAAAATTTCAGCAGTATGGCACACCAGTAAGACGGCATGGTGGTGGCAGAGACAGGGCAACATCTGGAGCTGAAGACCGGTTTTTGATCATTCAGGCCCGTAGGAACCGCTTTGTCACAGCAACCCAGCTTCGCAGTGACCTTCAGAATGCATCCGGGGTAAATGTTTCGACGCAGACTATCCGGGCAAGGTTGCACCACGAATGTGATCTCCGATCGAGAAGACCATGTATTCGCATTCCGCTGTCCCAGAACCACCGCCAGACACGATATGAATGGGCCATGGACCACGTTAGATGGACCACAGAAGATTGGTGACCTGTCCTTTTTACAGATGAGTCAAGGTACTGCCTAGACCACACATATAGGCGTTCTAGGGTATGGAGAAGACCAGGAGAGCGATTCCATGCAGCCAACATTGCTGAACATGACCGCTATGGTGGAGGGTCAATCATAGTCTGGGGCGGTATCAGCAGGGATGGACGTACATAGCTCTGTGTCCTTGAACGTGGTACATTGACTGCACAACGGTATATTGATGAGATCCTGGATGTCCACGTCAGATTGTATGCAGGTGCAGTGGGTGATAGATTCATTCTAATGGACGGTAATGCCCGTCCTCATGTTGCCCATGCTATCAGGGAGTACCGGCAGAGGGAGGGAATTGAGCGTATGGACTCGCCAGCAAGATCCCCTGACCTTAATCTAATCGAACATGTCTGGAATGAGTTGCAGCTTGCAATTTCAGCCCGTCCAGTCCAGCCAAGAAGTGTCCAGGAGCTTGGTGCCATGCTTGTCCAAGAATGGAACAACGTCCCAGAAAGGACCACCAGGAACCTGATTGGGAGCTTGAGAAGGCGTTGTCAAGCTGTAATTGACAGTAGTGGGTCTCATACTCGATATTGAAGGCACACCAGTTCGCTCCGTCAACTTTTTGGCAAAAGAAAAAAATTCCTCTTTTACCAGTAATATACATTTTCCATGGTTATCGTATTCAAAAGCTAAAAAAATAACGCCAAACACAAATAAAATCTTACTTTCTGTACTTAAATCATTAAAGATATAATTAAATAAAAAATATATACACTTTTCATTACAATATTTCAACTAAAACGTAAAACAGATAGTTGGATATACTTGGTGCTCATCAAACTTTGAGTAGTATATAAGGTTTGTGTCATCTGCTTTATCCCTTTGATAACCTATTTCTGCAATATGGAACTTGGCTTCAGGCTGATGTGAAAAAGATGGTCAGGACAGCTGTGTGAGAATAAAATCGCCATTCAAATTTTATTGTTGTTTTTTCTTTTTTTTGTCTCACAAACACAGCTTATGACCATCATTGTAACGAACTCGTTGTGCTCATTCCAATGGGTGGGTGGGCGGGTGGGAGGGGGACTAATATGTTTTTGCGGAAAACAATTAAAATTTTTACTTATTAGAGAAATCTTTTATCCAGTGTCGTCTGCTCTTCGGATTAGGGAAAGGGTTAAGATGTATTGCCTATATTCGCGATGTACAGGTATTTGACAACAGGCTCGTAAGTATTTTCAGTTATAGTTTTAAACAGACATAACTGTTTTGCCAGGAACTCATAAACAGATTAGTGCCGGGTATGGAAATTAGAGTCGATCGGGTCTGAACCATTTCATTTTTTTCCGTCAGCCTAGTCAATCCTCGGGAGAGAGTGGAATCAGCTAGCATCCAAATCAATTGATATCCAGAACAGGCAAACTCTTCACTTGCAACTACCTTGTAACTTAACTAAAGAAAATCGGCGTCCATTTTGAACAGTAGCTGTCATTTAGTTCAAAACCATTTGGCAAAGTGCAAACGTTTTTACACGTTCTTCGAAACAAAAAATAACCTTTAACCCCCTGCACACTGATGTCAAAATATCCAGTTTTGAAGTAGCCATTTTCCCCATAATGCAACTGGGAATTTAACCAATTCAACCTTGTTTGACAGAGCTCATTGAGCTCTGTCAAACAAGATTGAATTGGTTAAATTTCTAGTTGCATTATGGGATATATTTGCACCCTGAACTTTACATATTTCGACATCAGTGTGCAGGGGGTTAAAATAGATTTCATAATCTCAGCATCGAAATCCCACTGGACAACATATGCACCCGTACCAAATTGCCAGTTGCCAGTTAGAATCGATGAGACTTTAGTTACCAGACATCCATCTTTTGAAAATGTTAGATGAGGGTGCTGGTATCGCTGAACTAAATATTTAAATTAGAGTCACCCGCCTTGAAATGCTACACATCGGAAATGATGCAATCTCTAAAAATAAAAGCCTTGGGAATATATAATGTTTCAATAAACGTTTGAAACATTCTATTGACACCTTGCATTATTGTTGAATATTCCTGACAAAAAAAGAGGATGATTTGATGACTTTTGAACCTAAAAAATACAATTCACTTTTTGAGTGTTTTTGTAGATAATTACCTGAAAGATTTATGCACGTGACCGGTACGTCCCTTTGTGTCATTTTGTCTCTTATTTGCAGAATGACCCCCTGTTTTCGGGTCTGGAAAAGTTGTCTGAATGGCTATACTGGACTGAGATATTTGAATGCCAAAATTAAAGTGATGCGATCATATTTTTTTCGCCCGAACGTTAAAATGGTGGCCTATGGGAACATATTTTGTTCTGTGATACCTGCTGCGAGTCACTGAAATCTGTTGAATATTTTTTTGATCTGGCGCCGCCAGCAGAAAAAAAACTATACACGCAATTGTTAATAATTTTCAGGTTCCAAACCTCCAAGTTATATGTAGAGTTTCCATAGATTTTTCTTTAAATTCATTGGAAATTTTTTCTTTAAATTCATTGGAAATCGTCTCTTGAGTGCACCGCCAAAAGCACTGAACATGGCACCTTGATGCACTCAAGCGACGGAATGATTGAATCTGATTGACGGTAGAGTTGAAACGGTTAACCGATTAATCGATTAACAATGATCAACGTCTTCATCGATCAAAAAAGTAATTGATCGATTAACCGTTACTTTTGAACTACTGTATTTTCTGGGTTAACAAAGGAACAAACTTGCTCCAAAACAGGCAAACATTGTCACACTGAATCACATCAATTATATGAGACAGAGTAAAGCATGCAAGTTACATGGTGACATACTTGCTCGCTTGCATGATCATTTTCCTGTATCAGTAGCTGGAACTGGTCATTCTTAAGTTAACCTTTACCCAATGCGGGTAGCAGACGACACTTGCAAAATAGATTCTTGAATTACTAGACATTTTCAATTTTTGTCTCAAAAAAACATAGCTTATGATCCCTTATTGGAACGAGCTCAACGAGCTCGTTTTAATGAGGGATCATAAGCTATATTTTTGAGACAAAAATTGAAAACACAATAAAATCTGCATGGAGATTTTTGTATGTTGAGCTGGCCGATTTTGTCCTTTACGTTGGGTAAAAGGTTAGTGCTATAAATCATCAACGATACGGCAATTATTCAGCTACCTATAAGGGTAAGTGAAGGGGCGCGGTGGCTCAGTAGGTAGAGATGCAGGCTGCAAGCCGAGAGGTCCTCGGTTCGAATCCCACCTGCGGCAACCGCGTTGTGTCCTTGGGCAAGACACTTCACATCCATTGCCCATGTGGGGTCACGATGACGCCGTGTACTAAGGCGTACTGCACGTCGATGGTACGCATGTCTTCAACCAATCTAACCCTGCCTGTGCTGCAGTGCGGAGTTACGATGTTGGGGAGCTGGCAGCTGCTCGTCGTTGCTCGGTGGTTCTCTCCGGGTACTCCGGCTTCCTTCACCCGTAAAACTGTCACGGTCATGATTAGCCATTGTGCATAAATATGTGACCTTAAACATCAATAAATAATAAATAAGGGCAAGTGATTAATCGGTCAATCAAGGTTTATCCATGTGATTAATCCTTTAACCGTTTTAGCTCTAATTGACGGCATAATAACTAACCTACATGTATCAAACAAATCGCGACAAATAAAACATGCTCTCAAAACACATAACTTGCATTTAGTGTAATCAGATAGACATACCTTGCTAATTTACTTAGACCTAGAACTCTCTTGTTTGGAAGATATCCAATGGAAACCTATAATATAAGAATTATGTTAACTCTTCGCACACTGATATTAGAATATCAAAATTTTCACCTCCAAAATGTTTACAAAATGCAACTTGGAATTTACTCTTTCAATCTTGTTTGACGACAGAGCTGGGTGAGCATGCAGTGGTCGCTGTGGTACAGTACGGCCACCGTGGACTGGTTACTTTCAATGGGTGGGCAATATTTCCACGGACGCAAATAATATTAGATTCCAAACACTAATTATGGGAATAATCATTAAAAGTTTAATCAATGAAGCACCGGGTACAACCCGGTGCTTCATTAATTAAAATTTTAATGATAATAATTATTATTACCTGGTGAACGCATAGGTGGACATCACTGCCCACATGTGAACTATGACCAGTCTACAGCGACTGCACTGTACACAAATGAAGATCCCAAGGTAGTGTGAACACGTGATGTGTGTTTTGTTCACATGTTATCAACTACCGTACATCTGGGAACACCAGGCTTCTGATTAAAGGGCAGTCTGAATTGAATGGCGGCTCACCTATTGGGGGAGGGTGGAGTATGTCTATTGGGCCGAGATTCAGAGAGCTCCGAAACTAAAAAATATCTTTTCCCAAATATCTGGGGGTCATTGGAGCCCGGGGGATGTTTTAAAGGTTACCGGAGCATTGTTTTTTTTATGATACTCCGTCCATTCCCTCTAGTAACACACAAAACGTGTCTTGTGTTTTCAGTTATAGCTGGCAGTACTTGCTTGCTGGACCCTACTCCGAGTGAGGGGACCCTACTCTGAGCGCGGCCATTGAATATTTACGCCGAATATTAACGTAAAACGGGCAAAACTTTTGTATTAAATACAAGCCTTGCAAAAGACCGAGAATCACGGATTTGGCGAGTTTCATACTTGAAATTATTTTTCTTCCACCAGACCGAACTATGATCAACCAGTGGGTCCTGGCTCCCTATCCAACGTACTCCAGCGGGGGGTGGGGGATACACTTCGGCCACCAATGAGTCCCATAACCGTAGAAAAGGAAACAGAGATCACGTGGGTTGTGCAGTCGATCGAGTGAGATAACTCTGTTTCGACTACCGATAGTGTGTGCGGGGGGGAGGGGGGGGGGGGGGCTACGGTATAGAATGTAATTTGATAAGGCAGCTGAAACAGTCGATTGCAGAGACACTTCGAGCAAGACCCGGAGAAGTAAGACAGGGTTAGGAACAGGCATAACACACGAAGAAGCTATAGATGTGATACAGGTAAGGGAAAATAGTTTACTTTGAAATTCCCAAGTCTGATATTCCATAGATATCAATTAAATATATATACAAACACTGCAAAAAATATAGGTTCTCTTTAGAACCCAAACTGGTTCTAATCTTGTCCCTGAGATGGAACCAGTTCTGTTTAAACAGTATTTATTTCAAATCAAATAAATTTACCAAGATTAGCATTCAATTTTAACAGAATATTACATGAACTGAAGTAGATTCGGCACTAAACTTGGAGCTTATTCAACGCAGTCGCCAAACATTTGGAAACAAAGGAGATATGAACAATTGGCATATCGAACCAGTTTTGGTATAGAACCAAAACTCGTTCGATATGCCAACTGTTCATATCTCCTTTGCTTAATAATGATTTGAGACAACCTCGTATAAGCTCTAAACTTACGACTGAAACCCACTCAATTTATGTTTAATTCTGTTAATATTCAATGTTAATCTTTATAAACATATTTGCTTTGAAATAAATACTGTTTAAACTAAACTGGTTCCATCTCAGGGACAAGATTAGAACCAGTTTTGGTTCTAAGGAGAACCTATATTTTTTGCAGTGAAGGATGCAGCAAATGAAGGTTGTGGTGCAAAGAAAACGAAAAATATATGCGTTCAACTCACAGAGTTGATAGGTGGCATCAATGCTTCCTGGAAATCTGCAGCCGTATTCGTACCAGATGATATTTCATGAGAACAACTCATGGCCAAAGGGCTTCAGACTTCACATTGTGAGTTGAACGCATATATTTTTTGTGTTCTGCACATTACAACCGTCATTTGTATGTATAATATGTGTATATTTAATTTCTATTGATGGAATATCAGACTTGGGAATCTCAAAGTAAACTAATTTTCCTTACTTACATGTATATGGCATCTTAAGATTGTTAAAAAACACCATACTGCTTGTCTTCCAGGTTGAAAGCACTTCTGTTGAATACTCCGTAATACAAAAATCACATCTCCAAAGTTCTCACACTTCCATATGTTACCCGTGTGTTGGTACAGTGCAGTACAGTTGCCGTAGATTGGTTGTAATCCACCGTGGGCAGTGATGTCCACACTAGGACTGTCCCGATTTTTTAATTTAGGAATCGATTAATCTTCGCAAATAATCGATAATAATCGATTAATCGTACCTAGATGCCCTCCCCCCTCTCTTTGAAGTCGTTAAAATGAAGTTAAAGTCAGTTGGCCTACCTCAAGTAAACAACGAAGACGATCCTCTTTTAGGTACATTCAAAGCTTTGATGTTCTCAACTTTTGAACCGTCAGTGTAATAATCAAGACCGGTCGTCAGTTGATTATTACAACTACCGACCGGTCTTAATTTTTACACTGACGGTTCAAAAGTTCAGAACATCAAAGCTCTGAATGTACCTAAAAGACAAATGCTGCTAACGGCTTCTTGAGGTTTAACGTCGACGTTCTTGGCCTTTTTTACATTTAGAAACAATAGTTTTTTCATCCATTTTTTTAAAATTATTAAACGTCTAAAGCGGGGTACAATTTACCGATTCTCCGACAAAGAAATTTACGAATCGATTTCGGCGTGACCGATCGACAATCGATTAATCGTGACCGCCTTAGTCTACGCATGCGTTTACCAGGTACTAAAACTCACAATCAGAAATATTTTAATTAAACTTTGATGATTATTCCTTTAATTGGTGTTCGGAGTCTAATATTACTGCGTCCGTAGAAATATTTCCCACCCGTGGAAAGTGACTAGTCCACAACGGCTGTACATGTATAATACCTCAGGTTGTTATTACAGTGGTGCCCACTTAATTGGATATCTCTTAATTGTATATCCCTGTTAATTGAATATAATTTTCAAACACAAAACCATTTACCATACCTTCAGTACAAATTTATTCTGTTAATTGCATATGGGTTGTAGAGTAATCTCCTGTTAATTGTATATAGATTTTTGTAATATGTCGAAAAAACTACTGTGACACGCACCAAATTCCCCTTTTTTATCAACCCTTTTGGTCTCCCTACATCCAATGCAGGCATTTATTCTATTATATCTTGTTTCACAGAGCTCTAAGGTCAAACAAGATATAATAGAATAAATACTCAGTTTACCTCCAGAACACAGGAAACTGACCAACTCACTGTTAATTGTATACTCCTGTTGAATAATTTTCACTGGCAAAATGGATATTCAGTTAAGAGGATTCTACTGTACTATTAAACCAAGTACATTTATTTGCCTAAAGAAACATCTACGCACATGTAGAGGCCAAAAAACGTACCAGAGATGGAGGAATGAAATTGGGGCTTCTGGAATCCTCTCCCAGAAATCGTGTAAAAATTGTTACCTAAGCGATCTGGGTGATTTAATGTTTGAGGTATTGGTGGACTTCCGGCACCAGGTCTGCGCTGGTAGTCCTAAAATTTCCTAAAATCGCACAATGGACCTACATTGCAATCTGACACGCCACAGGGAAAGTCAGTACTTCACCTCAGACACCAGTTCGGATACTCGCCAACTCGAAAAGATTGTTCTTTTGTATTAAGGATGACCAATGGAATAGCAGGCATTTAATTTTTTGTACACATCAGCTAGGATAATAAGATGAGTGTTGTTGAAAATCACTCTTTTACTATTTTCAAATATTTTGAATATTGTCGGTTAAAAAGATGGGTGGGGCAGGGCTGAAATCCGCTACGCCCTCAAGCTATCCCCTGTTTCGCGGCCCAAGGAAGAGAGACCCTTCCCATAGTCAAATAATGCGGTGTGAACGTGCTTGAAGAAAGGTCGGGGGAGATAAAAACCGAAGATTTTGAATGTGTATTTCAAACACAAATCCTGGGGAATAATCTTGTTGAGCCGAATACGTCCATAAAGTACGCCACTACTCTACTGATGTGTGTTCAGCCCCCACAGAAACCAAGCGCCACTCTCGAAAACCATTCAAATATTTGAAAACACAGCTTGGGGTAGATAAGATACCCTAGTTGGGTAGCAAAACCAGAGCCTTTAGAGTACTCTCATTTAATTCAACACACATCTTGAACACACCCTCGATCTTCCATCACCATCATGTGCTACCTTAGAAATCTAAGACGCGATATTCATGAATAACAGTAACGGGAAAACGAGTCATCTCGCCAGCGTGTGCTGCCGTACGCACTGAAATCACAAATATCCCAACTGAGACGTCATAACATGGGTACCCACGTGACACCCATGATCCCACAGAATATCCGCCATATCAGGTGTTATCAATCAATGAGACAATACCGCTCAACATATATAAACTATAATTGCACTGAAACCAACGATATAGGCTGCTAAAACAAAACCCTCAAGACCCAAATTCCGTAAGGAACTCGACGCTATTATGACATGGAACCAGTCTAGTCCTTAAATAACCTATCAACTATAGTACGGCCACCGTGGACTGGTCACTTTCCACGGGTGGGCAATATTTCCACGGACGCAATAATATTAGATTCCAAACACTAATTATAGGAAAAATCATCAAAAATTTAATTAATGAAGCACCGGGTACAACCCGGTGCTTCATCAATTAAAATTTTGATGATTATGAGTTTTATTACCTGGTAAATGCATGCGTGTACATCAGTACAGTGGGTTATGATCAGTCACGGCGAGTGTACTGTATGTTTAGACTCAATCGTCTGGAATATTTGAGTTCCAGCTAACTGAAATATTCCATCGAATTGAATCCAAAAAATATCCTAAACATTCATTTTCTTTGAATTAACGCAAGAAATGTTTCTTATTCAAGACTTGATTTGGCAGAATCTCCAAAGACTTCACAATTACCATCAGGCATGTTTGTTTATTAAATAATTATAGTACAGTCGCTGTGGACTGGTGATGTGCAGGTAGCCCTAGTGACCCTCCATCTCCTGACGTCATCACCATGGTGATACGCACGCACGTGCTTCAAGGGTGTCAGGTTAGGGAAATGACCAATTTGGGGGAATGTTTTGAGCCGAATCAGAATCTTGCGAGATTTCTCAACAATTAAATCATGATGGGAGGGTACGGGGTGTTATGTTATTCGGAGGGTATGTTTACCGACACGAGTAATCGCCTCTTCTATAGTCGTCTGACCCCTCGCTTGCGTTTACCAGGTAATAAAAATCATAATCAGCAACATTTTAATTAATGAAGCAACGGGGTTTACCCGGTGATTTATTAATTAAATTTTTGATGATTATTCCTATAGTTTGCATTTGGAGTCTTATATTATTGCATCCGTGGAAATATTGCCCACAAGTGGAAAGTGACAAGTCCACGGTTGCCGTACTGTATGAATGGGGGCTTTTCACATCAGTTGATTTATGATTACATCTCGCATAAATACTGACAGTGTTAATATTTTGATGTTTGCAATGTGAGTTAAATACTTATTGATTGGAATATGAACATCTGGAGCACGAAAGGGTATCTTTACATCTTTGTGAGTAAGAGGACATCACATTACATCAACAGTGGACTGCGCGTAAACTCAACGAAAAGTGGGTAAAAAATAATAGCCCATAACAGCGTCAAATTTCTAAGAAAATTAGACTAGTGATCTGCGAGCGTGTGGTATAGCGTCTCTTGAGTGGGACAAAGCACCACCTGCAATGCTGAATCATTACAGATGGCGCCTTTTTCCACTCAAGGGACGATAAGCCTCACAAGCAGACAACCCCAAACACTGTTGTTAACTTGAATTAAAATGGCGATAGCCTCGAACTGTCAGAATCATTAATTTAAATGGCCATTGTGTCCCTTTCGGCAGTGTATCGGCCAATCGTCCCCATTTTCTCCACGTGACCATATCAACAAATTGTTTCAGAAGCTGTGATGTATCAGTTTTTTTATTTATAATCACACCGTTTATAAAGTTTTTAAAAGTCTACATGTATATGCGAGTCAGTTCTGTAACCACTTTCAAGAACACTCTTGAGTCACATCGCCCTGGACACCACCGACAACGTGGAACGCCCTCCGTTGCAGTAACTTTGAGGACTCGTTCCTCACGAATTCTGTTTTGAGATCTTCAATCTGGATAGAGGACAAAAAGTGTGTCTTTTTTCCGCACAGACTTTTTTGTACATCCATACTCAGATACGACTGCAGGCTGTAACCGTTTCAACCCAAAACCCAATGCTTATAGCGCGAAATCATTGCAACAATCTACCCAATGTAACATCGAGCGAATAGCGCTATTCACTAGAGTCGCCACCCGAACTTTATTAGCATTTCAATGTAGCCTCCCAAACATAGCTAAGACCCCCCCCCCTCCCCTCCCCCTAATTGGAACGTCAAGCTCGTTCCATCGAGAGAGTCATAAGCTATGTTTTGAAGGCAAAATGTGAAAATATTCCATTTTCCAACAAATGTTTTGGTAAATGTCATCATCTAGGCGTGTAAGGTAACAGGTTAAAACTTTTCACCTCCAACGATACCATGGTACCTGAACCTTCCAACCCTAACACTAGCGTACCTAACCTCTCTACCACCACTCTAGCCAATGACATATAATAATTACCTTTCCCATAAAAGGCACAAGGTGATGTTCACATAAAGAGAACATATCTATATCTCGCACAATAACCATCTCATCGTGATCTTCGTCAAATACAGCATCGTTCAATACATCTGAAACAAACGATTTTTTTTTAAACAATAAATTTTATTTCCATATGCCGCTCTAAACACAACACAAATATACAGTAACATTAAAATAGAACAGGTGCACGTGCACTGGACTGCACGGTATATCGATAAACCGATATATACCTGTATTCAAACCAATATCGATTGAATACCGGTGTAATTACAAGAATATCGGTTTATCGTCATTATTTATTTACCCATAATTTTCAAGATGACTTGAATTTTTTAACTGTGGACCCAAATGAAGAATATTGTCTCTGTACCCAAGGAATCGTCTGCATGCGCCCACGTAATATACAAATTCCACAGTTGAAAAAATAATTTTTAAAAATTTCAACAGAACTATATCATGTGACCCCGCATTGGAACGAGCTCGTTGAGCTCGTTCCAATGAGGGGTCACACGATACTGTTTTGTAGAAGTTCTGGGGGAAAATGATTTTAAAATAATAAATTTTGATATCGTCTGCGTTGGGTAAATGTTTTTCGAACTGCATCATCAAGGCATGCTGATTCGTTCCGATTGTGATTGATGCCCCAAGTCTCGATTGTCGTTCCTATGTTCATATATCTGAGCAGTTTTCGATATACCGGTATATCGCGGTATGTTTTTGAATACCGATACCGGTATTCAGTTTTGAATATCGTGCAGCCCTAGATAGTACCAAAGAATTCAGGACAGTTGCCCAGTCCATTGAGGGTTAACAAAACTGGAAAGAAAACCAGCCACTTCTTTCATGTATTTGCATTCCGCTGTCCCAGAGCCACTGCCAGGCACGATATTAATGGGCCATGGACCACGTTGGGTGGACCAGAGCAGATTGGCGACCTGTCCTTTTTACGGATGAGGCAAGGTACTGCCAAGACCACACAGATAGGCGTTCTAGGGTATGGAGAAGACCAGGAGAGCGATTCCATGCAGCCAACATTGCTGAGCATGACCGCTATGGTTGAGGGTCAATCATAGTCTTGGGCGGCATCAGCAGGGATGGACGTACAGAGTTCTGTGTCCTTGAACGTGGTACATTGACTGCACAGCGGTATATTGATGAGATCCTGGATGTCCACGTCAGATTGTATGCAGGTGCAGTGGGTGATAGATTCATTCTGATGGACGATAATGCCCGTCGTCATGTTGCCCACGCTGTCGGGGAGTACCGACAGAGGGAGGGGATTGAGCGTATGGACTGGCCAGCAAGATCATCTGACCTCAATCCAATCGAACATTTCTGGAATGAGTTGCGGCTTGCACTTTCAGCCCGTCCAGTACAACCAAGAAGTGTCCAGGAGCTTGGTGCCATGCTGGTCCAAGAATGGAACAACAACATCCCACAAAGGACCATCAGAAACCAACCTGATTGGGAGCACGAGAAGGCGTTGTCAAGCTGTAATTAACAGTACTGGGTCTCATACTCGATATTGAAGCCATACCAGTTCGCTCCGTCAACTTTTTGGAACATTGAAAAATTTCCTCTTTTACCAATAATATCCATTTCCATGGTTATCGTATTCAAAAGCTAAAAAATAATGTCAAACACAAATAAAATCTTAATTTCTGTACTTAAATCATTAAAGATATACTTAAATAAAAAATATATACACTTTTCATTACAATATTTCAACTAAAACGTAAACCAGGCAGTTGAATATACTTGGTGCTTAGCAAACTTTGAGTTGTATATTAAAAATGTGTTGGCCGGAGTAAAGGTCTCGGAAGATTTTACAAAGCCTATCAAAGTAATCATATCATGATTCACTGAACAAATGATTTCGTGGCTTGAATAGTAACAAAGCATATATAAAGAACAGGGCCTCGCGAACATTCGAGATTCGATTCGATTTCGAGTCTTAAGTTGGTATTCGATTCGATTCGAAATCAGCTACCCGATTCGTTTCCTTTCGAATCTTTACACGGGAATAAAGCTTGGTATTAGTCATTGTCGTCGTCTCATAAAACCTATAGTTCAGATGGAATTTGTACGTAAATAATGCTGAAAATAAAGACAGTGTAATTTCATCTATACACATGGAACTTTATCAAGCACTCCCCGTCTTTTCGCAGTGGTGTTAATAGAAACTGTCAATACTTTCGTGCTGTCTTTAAGATGACCACAAGTGATTTTTTTGCGGAAAGAATGGTCTATTGACAAATGAAAGACAACACAATGATGAAAATATGCTGTATTTTAATGGCTCTAATTACACAAATGTGTCACTAATGTTTTTGATGGAAAAAGGTTCTCTCGACAAAAAAAATGTAACTTGTGATCTCCTGAACACAATAGCAGTTTCTGACGTCAGTAGCGAGTGTATCCACCACGTGCCCGGGTGACAGCTTGAACCCTTCTCCTAATGCTACCAGTGAGCCTTCTGATACGGTCCAGGGGCAACTGCTGCCACTCCTCATGAAATGCAGCTTCCAAATCAACCAAAATCTGTACAGGCGGATCCCTTCCTTGCACACGACGTCCAAGAAAGTTCCAGATGTGTTCTAAGGTATTCAAATCGGGGCTCAATGCAGGTCAAGGTAGTGTTGTAATAGCTTTGTTCTGAAGGAATGCTCTCACGTCACGGGAACGATGTGGCCTTGCATTGTAGTCCGTGAATACAGGACAAGCAGACAACGGGTGGTTGTCAAAATGAGACACAACCGGATTGAGGATGTCTCGGATGTACGGATGACAGTTGAGATACCCACGTACAGTCACCATATCAAGTTTACTATCACGAGAGAGGCATCCCCAGATCGTTACTGATCCTGTACCATAAGGAACAGTACAGTTAAAACTAGAAGTCCTGTCATGAAATGCGCACAAATAGCACGTTGATATGCGCGTTAATATATGCGTTATGGCCCAAGTAAAGCTATCAAATTCTGTACATATGGCCTGTGCACAAGCAATGTTTCAGCCAATGGACCTCCGGGTAACCCGGAGGTCCATTGGCAGAAACATTGCATGTGTTTGCTATGAGTAACCAAGAGAACCTGCCGTGCTTTGGATGTCATTCGATATGGCAATTGCGCGCAATTCCACCACGCAATTAAGCCTAGATAAGCGCACTAGTCGTGACAGGACTTCTAGTTTCAACTGTAGGTCTGATGTTCCTGGGCACGTAGGCAGTATTTCTATGCCTCCACACTCTCGTGCGACCATCTGTCATGTGACGCAGGAACCTACTCTCGTCTGACCAGTGGACTCTCCTCCATGTCCTGAGATTCCAATGTTGTCGTGCCGTACACCACTCCAAACGTCGTCTTTTGTGCTGATCGGACAGTGCTGGACGCTTGATAACCCTTCTGGACCTCATACCCAGTGCTTGAGACGGTTTCGGACAGTTCTGTTGCACAAACGCCTGTTGGGGAGCCAAAGTCGTTTCAAAACCCTACTTGAAGCAAAGGATTCACGCCTAACGACACGTGTTAGAATCCTATTTTCTCGAGGAAAGGTCTTTCGGGGTTGTTCAAGCCTTGGTCGGTCCTTAACATAGGTGTTTTGTTGATGACAGAATGACTATAGTCAAGTTGCCTTCCAATAGCTTTTGATGACATGCCTGTTGCATGCATGCCAACGATTTGCCATCTTAGCGCCTCAGAAGTCTCTTCCTTGCCATGTCAACATTTACTGATAAAAGAAGTGATACATTTTTTGGTGACATTATACATTTTTTTTGGTGACATTCGTGGGAAGCATGCTTCACGTGGACGAGGTGATGTGTTTGGCGTAAGCTATCAACCAGAAATATCATGTTTCACTAAATGAAATGTACGGCAATCATTAAAACATAATAATCAGTGACAGCAACTTCTCTGTCATGAAACATTTCGGGGGTGTTTAATTAAGTTCCAGGTGTATATATTAACTTAAATAGCACCTCACCCATGCCACCTCTCATGCTAATTCCAGTCTCACTAAATCTCTGCCACTGTTGAAAACAAAGTAAAAGTTTTCCAAGCAATGTTGACGTTGAGCTGGTGCTAGCGGATAATCCTTGTAAGTCTCGCACCCGTTGCTGGGTAATATTCCAACTTCATCATCATGGCATGTCTTCCTGGAAGGCATGCCTTCCAGGAAGACATGCCTTGATGATGTAGCTGGAAAATTTTATCAGCCGGGACTTGAGCCACCACAGTCGGAACAATCACATTTACAATCCCTCCCTCCCCTTATCGGTCATCTTCAAGATGCCCAAAATTCGATTAGAGACTCTATTCAATTTCGAATAATAAACCCGATTCGATTCGAGATTCAATTTGAATTGAAAATGTGTGAATCCAGGATTGTGGTTACAGATTACACGGTGTCAAAGTGGTCAGATGATCAGCCCACACAGTACGGCCGCCGTGGACTGGTCACTTCCACGGGTGGGCAATATTTCCACGCAATAATATAAGACCCCAAACACTCAGTGTTGGAATAATCATCAAAAATTGAATTAATGAAGCACCGGGTACAATTTATTAGGGTTTAACGACACATTAACAGCCAGGGTCACATCATGTCGGTGACAGTTTTATGGGTGGAGGAAGCCGGAGTAGCCGGGGTACCCGGAGAGAACCACAGAGCAACGACGAGCAGCTGTCAGCTCTCCAACATCATAACTCTGAACTCTGCACCGATGCACAGACAGGCTTAGATTGGTTGAAGACATGCGCGCCATCGACGTGCAGTACGCCTCAGTACATAGCGTCATCGTGCCCCCATGTAGGCAATCGGGGTTAAGTGCCTTGCCCAAGGACACAACGCGGGAACACGAATCAGTCGCTGAAATGGTCACCCGTCCAACTACTAACCGTGCTCGACGTTGCGTGGACATCACTGCCCACGTGTGGATTACGACCAATCCACGGCGATTGTACCTTTATTGTAGAAAAAACGAAATTTGTACCTAAAGTTACCAAACAGCAGGCCTGACAGTCAAGGAAATGTTATTTCTGTAGAAAGATTTTTCAAATTTTCTCACACACGGTCGAATCATGATAGCTCTTGCACATCATGGAACTTGTGCCCCATTTCCACAGGCTTGCTTACCACATCCTCTGTTTCTGTAATTTAGTTCAGAAATTTCAAAGAGTTTTATAATAAAACGTAATTATGAAATACGGTGCTGCGATTATTCGAATGTCAAACTGATTATCGAATCGGTCTCCCGAAAGTATTCGATTCGTTACCGAAATGGGGACATTAAATCGAATCGGTTGCGACGAACAACAATAGCGTCAAGCGCTTCAAGTTTAATCGGGAAAGTCGGAAAACGAATGCAAACATTTCACATATCCTATAACTCCAACTTATGTATTACTAAGAAATAGGATAGAAACCTAACAACCTACCCCCCCCCCCCCCCCCCCCCCCCATCTCCAGCAGTTTGGAGAGTGAACGGAACATCTCTATTCTGCATGATGCACGAATACCGACACGACGTGAAAACGACCACACAATGCTCCACCCCAGGGACGTAGCTGGGGCGTCTTCAATGGGGTGGGTGGGGGTGAGTTGGGGTGGGTTGGGGGTTGTTGATCAGTTGGATTTCTAACTGAGGTTGGAGAGGGGGGTCTCACTCCTCTTCAAACCCACTTAAAGACGCCCTATGCCTATGCAATTTAAAGCGTATCGTGAACCAAAAAGCAGGAAACAATAATCTTTATGTAGAAGCACTGACGTAGCTAGAGTGTCTTCAGTGGGGGGGGGGGGGGGGGGGGGGGGTTGAACAGTTAGATTCCTAACTGGGGTTGGGGTCCCAGCAGGACATGTCAGGGACCTGTCCCGAGGGTCCCAGACCCGTGTCGGGGGAAGAGTTCGAGTGAGGGTATCTCCCTCTCGATTGGGGTGTGGGGGAGGGGGCTTCCCATTTTTAAATTTCCGAACCCATGAGATGGATTCTGAGACCTCCCTTTGGCTTAAATCTTGCCATTTTATCCACAAGAAAAATGAATTTCCCCTGTTACATGAGAATACATGAGATTTTCCTTACACCGACCAGGCTGCACAAGGAATAAATCCTTCCTGTTCAAACCGATTGGATTGAGTGTTCTGGGAGGGAAAATCCATTGGATTTCCGTGTGGCGACGTTTAGCCGCTGAAGTGTCGAGTTCGAGGTTTGGGTGTAAAATTTGTATAATTCTGTATTTGATGTCGTGTAGAGCTATTAGTGTTTCTAATTTGTGGACAGTGTCAGAGGAATGTTCGGAGATTCTTTTGTGGAAATTCCTTTTTGTTTCTCCGGCATATTGTGTGTCGCATTTCTGACAAGCGGTTTTAGCCTTTTATCCAACGAATCGGCCGCATCCGCCCGCATCCGCCCGCGTAATATGCAAATTCAGTAGTTGAAAAAATATCATTTTTCAAAAATTTCAACAAAACCATATCATTTGAACCCTCGTTGGAGCGAGCTCGTTCCAAAGAAGGGTCACTTGATATGGTTTTGTTGAAATTTTTTGAAATATTTGAAAAATTGATATTTAAAATAATAAATTTTGATATCGTCTGCGTTGGGTAAAGGGTTAACTAGTTTTACTACCAGATTCTGTACTTGCTTGAACGATGGGCGGTTCTCGTTAATAATCTCAGTATTTGGAGTATTTTTCTCCATTTTTTGTCTTTTGCGGCTTTGTCCCTCTCTTGTGGTTTGAATGTCAAAAAGAGTTGTATTACTGGGCTGGAATCGAGACTGATTTCGCTACTGGAACTCTCGGCGCTGATTATTGTCTTTTAAGTCACAGGAAAAGACCGACATAAATAAAACTTTAACACTCCAACAATACATTTTGTATGGTTTCTCCCCATTCTCATTCATTCCAAACGAATACGGATAACCATTCCATGATCGTCGCTAACCCACTAATTACCATAATGAACAACCTGTTCCATTCTACCGAGCAATGTATAAAGAAACAATAGGTCACAAACCTAAAAAAGAGTCGAACCTGAAAAATTAAAAAAAAATTTGTTGGGTAACCCGCCACCCACAAGCATTTGGTAACTCGTCAACCACAAATACGAAGGTCACCCGCCGAAAAAAAGCACATCAGTTTTCCCGACAAACGTCACAATATAAAAGGGGAGGAACCCTCTCCCCACTGCCTCTGATGAGCACAAATCAGTACGAAACCGACCAGGCTTAATATCAACAACCAAGGCACACAACTACAGGGAATAGGTCCTCTTGGCCTTTTGCCCTTTTATTTAGACTAGCTAGCTATTCACACACTAAAAACTAAAGTGTTAAAACTGACACTTTCAAGGTGTTAAACCCATTCTAACTCTTAAGGTTTGATTTTAACACTCAACATGCAATGCTTTAAGCACTTAGACATTACAATCGTCAGACATCTGAAACTGGAATGGATTGCACTTGCCATGTGTCTCGCATTGGTGGTTCTTCCAGAATGGTCCATAATTTTATTTACGCTTGGTGGGTACATAATTAAAAGGACACAACGCAGATGACGCGGATCAGGCTCGAGAGTTCGAGCCTGATCCGCGTCATCTGCGTTGTTTCCTTTTAAGTGTCGCGACATTACACTTGTCAAGTGGTATTATTGTAACACCTGTCAAGTTCTGGGATATCTACACTTGAACAAAGTGCTAGTTCAGCACTTAGTAAGTGTTAAATACAGCACTGCAAGTGTAGTTTTTAACACTTTAGTTTTTAGCGTGCAGCCAATGCTTACTCCTTCCAACTGACCGAAAGTCAGTTGGAAGGAGTAGTTATTGGCTGAACAGCTGCCAGTCTATAGTCCCTGTGTAGCCTGGTCATTCTTGGGGAAACGGAGTGATGAATTCCAAAAACCGGACCAGTCACAGATTCGAGTCGGAATTTCGAAACATTTTGTCAGCTGGAAAAGTCGAAAAAAGTCGGAGAATTTGATCGAAAAAATATGACGAGCAAATTGAACTGATATTAAAAATAAAGCCGGTAACCGCAACAGATTGCAGTCGGAATTTGGAAAAACGCCGATCACGGGTTGAAAATTTAAACTGACAGGTCGGAAACGTCTGGAATCGTGCAAACATGAAGGAAATTGACTTCTTTCACTTTCCAACTACTGGAGTTTATGCCTTCGAATTTCCAACTATTGAAAATTATGATGGTTATTGGGGGGCTGAGGTGAGACCCCCACCCCCTTCTCCTGTTGCTACGTGTCAGGTCCAGTCGTGTCTTACATGTGTAATACGATCCAAGGTTGTATTATTTTATGGGTTGGGATGCCCACGAAACAGTTTGTGGTGCATGCGATCTGACCGGCAGCAAACCGACCCATTGAGTCATTGACCCCAACAGGTTGTGGTCCCGCTCACATTCTAACATTTTCAGTCAACAAAAAAGGAGATAACCTAATTTGTTTTTCACATTATCCAGCAAACTGGTACTTTGTTACGTTTGCAACTTTGCACACTCCCAATGTCAGTCTGTCTGATAGCGGTATCTTTTAGACGTTCTTGACTTGTATTGAAGTTTCCATACTGATAACCTTCCACTCGTTCTTTATAAATTTATGTGTCAGGTTACGCAACACCACTCACGTATGCACCTATTCGAACCCCAGCATTTATAATCTCAGATGACAAGATAGTGTGATTGATGACGACTATTCTGCAGGTTCAATTCATAAAGTTTGCACCTGTTCAGCGAATGAAGAATCCTATTTTCTCCTCATCGTTAATAAGACTCCGTACGAGTGTGTCGACACATTTGATCCCAAAAATTTCCATAATGCATCCTGACCAAATTTAGAAAAATATGGTAGACCTTTTCAACTCAACGTGTTCACCATTTCTTTCACACTTTCTCGTCTGACTTGCTGAGACGAATCAACCAAAGCTTACTAACCGCTCCATCAAATGATGCACTACTCAATTCGTCCAAGGTGCAACAGTGCAGTTTATGAGGAGTGGATTTCCGATACCAAAGAATGACCCCTCATCATATTGACTATTGACAGGTTGAATACATTGCGCTAACTGCCTCTACGAATTGTGCACTTCATAATTCTTAATACATTCATATTAGACGGATGAAACTAAACTTGAGTGTAGAATGGGTAGAAACAGAAAGAAATAGCAGAAATGACAGCAAATACAGTGGAGAAACCAGGTAAAATATCAAAATGTTCAACATATACTATTCAAAACAAGAGCTCACGTATCGCTGAAGCAATACAATGTCCCCTACCGGACTAATGAGCATTAATAATTATACAAATGTTATAACCTAGATGTGATCAGCATGAATTCCGGTGAAGCGTTTCCAAAAAAGAGTCCGGAAAACTGATATTTTGGCGCTTTTCCATATTTCCAAGGGCCATAACTCAAACAAGAATAATGCAATCAACATGAAACTCAAACTTGATATGTAAGTCATCGTTCTATAATAGGTTACCAATAATGAAATCGTTCGGTTGAAGCATTTCCAGAAAAAAGTCCGGAAAACTAAAGTGTGACTGACAGACTGACTGACAGACTGACGGATGGATGGACAGAGTGCAAATGAAACTTGAACTGTAAGTCATCGTTCTACAGTAGGTTACCAAAAGTGAAATCATCCCGTTTAAGAGTTTCCAAAAAAAAGTCCGGAAAACTGATATTTTGGCGCTTTTCCAGATTTCCAAGGACCATAACTCACATCAGAATAAGCAATCAGCATGAAACTCAAACTTGATCTGTAAGTCATCGTTCTATAGTAAGTTACCAAAAATGAAATCATTCTGTTGAAGCGTTTCCAAAAAAGTTCGGAAAACTGATATTTTGGCGCTTTTCCATATTTCTAAGGGCCATAACTCACACAAGAATAATGCAATCAGCATGAAACTCGAACTTGATCTGTAAGTCATCGTTCTATAGTAGTTTACCAAAAATGAAATCATTCCGTTGAAGCGTTTCCAAAAAGAAGTCCGGAAAAACTGATATTTTTGCACTTTTCCATATTTCCAAGGGCCATAACTCACACAAGAATAATGCAATCAGCATGAAACTCAAACTTGAGGTTCCGCTCCACAGTTTCGTACTTCTGCACAGGGGAGAATTTTGAAATAAAAGGCCTATACTGAATCTGACCCCACATAAATTTGGTCTGTATTTTTAGTATTAGGTATTTGAAAGCATGAGAGTACTTGTTGGCAAGTAGACTTTAATGTTGTGGTCATTGGATGGATGCCTGATGCATAGTGTCATGACAGCATGGGATTTCTGTGAAACAGTGGCTCAGAAAATGAGGCCAACTTTTCAGACGTCATTTTTACACGGGATTGTTTACAGGTGTGTAGCCAAAAAATGAGACGGAAACATAGAATTTTTTTTCTCTCTTTTGTAATTGGAGTTGATGTGTTCCAGGCCTGGGTAGGTGTTGAAGCTGGGAAAATTCTGCTTTTGTGGCTGCCAAGAGCCTGAAAATGGCTGGTTTTGGCAATTTTTCAGCCAAATTTTAGGGTGTGGGCTTCATGTTGTTCTGGAAGTTATGCCACCCACAATTAAATGTATCCGTTTTATCTTATCAGGCTGTATTCACTAAGTTCAGCCAATTTAGAAAATGTACACATGTCAGGGGTAATGCAAATGAGTTTGGCTTCATTGGCAGTGGAATAGAACACATGGCACGCCATTTTTGAAAATGCCTTGAAAACTGTGGAGCGGAACCTGATCTGTAAGTCATCGTTCTATAATAGTTTACCAAAACTGGAATCATTCCGTTGAAGCGTTTCCAAAAAAGTCCGGAAAATTGATATTTTGGCGCTTTTCCATATTTCCAAGGGCCATAACTCACACAAGAATAATGCAATCAGCATGAAACTCAAACTTAATCTGTAAGTCGTCGTTCTATAGTAGGTTACCAAAAATGAAATCATTCGGTTGAAGCATTTCCAAAAAAAGTCCGGAAAACTAAAGTGTGACTGACAGACTGACAGATTGACGGACTGACAGACTGACGGAATGGCAGACTGACGGATGGACATAGTGCAAACCTATAGTCCCCTCCGGCGATGCCGGTAGGTGACTAAAGAGTAGGGGATATCCAAACTGATGTTGATATTTTCGGAAAATGGTATTGGATACGCATAACTGGACACATCAGTGTGTTACCAGTTTAGTGTGGATCATGAATGTCACCGGCCTACGAAAACTTCGTGCAGGTTTTTCGCGTTATTGTCTGTGGGGTAATTTTGAAATTTTCATTTGTACGGGACGGGCTTTTCGGGGGTCTCATCGTTCTTTTCTTGGTATAAACTCGTTCATCATTAGTTTCTTGTCGAAACGTAACCTTTGAGGTATGCAAAGACTGACACGTGACGAATGTTTACGTGCCGTTGGCATGTTGGATGCTGGCAACACACAGACTGCAGTGGATCAAATTCTCGACGTCACTCAATCGGTGATTAGCAGGTTGTGGTCACGCTACCGTCCGACAGCAAAGTGCCTCAGAAATTGGACAGCAGCTGCACCGAGCGACAGATGTGCGAGTTAGTGGTCAGACTATCCGAAATCGCCGCCACAGCTGGAATTTGTACGCTCGACGACCTCGAATAATTCCACGTTTGACTGAACGTCACATCGCAGCAGGGCGTAATTGGTGTAGAGCACGGCAGCTCTGGGATAATCGTCGGTGGAGCAACGCCGTGTTTTCCGATGATTCGAGGTTCACTCACGACTGTGGAAGGCGAAACAGAATGTGGCGGCGGCGGAACGAACCATACCATGACATAACCGTTAGGCAGCACGATCATTTTGGTGGTGGATCGGTTATGGTGTGGGGAGGCATAACCATGACAAGCAGAACAGCCGAACAGCATTGCATGTCATCCAAGGGCGTGTCACAGGGCAGTTCTACCGTGACAACATGTTAGCAGCTCGTGTGGAGCCATTTGCGCTACGTCACGGTCGTCGATTCATTTTCCAAGTTGACAATGCAAGACAATGCAAGAGCACACCGGGCCCGTGTCGCTACAGAGTTCCTCCAGGAGTTGAACATCTCTACACTGCCTTGGCCAGCAGTAAGTCCAGACCTTTCACCAATCGAGCACGTCTGGGATATGCTTGGCAGGCGCCTATGACGCCAATAGCCCCCTACCAATGTCCAGGAACTCGCCGCTGCACTGCAGGAAGAATGAAATAACATCAGTCAAGCTGATATTGGACGCTTGGTGAGGAGTATGCCATGTCGGATCCGTGCTTGTCTCGCGAACCGATGAGGATTTACAAGGTACTGAGGTCTTGTACTGAATGTGGTAAATTCTCTGACTGACCGTCCATGTCTTCTACAGCTCAGTGCGTGGAAGGTGTGCTTGTCAGGCGCCCAACTATCGCTGAAATCATTCACCAGATGTCACAGTGCAACGCCTCAAATGTCTTTTTTGATGAATATATATATATATTTCTTCATATATCTCACTTTTATCAAATATCCCCTACGTTTTTGATTAGTATATTTCACACCTGTTCCTGCTACACCTGTCTTAATACTGTTCAGGTTGAATGCCAGTATATGCTATATACTCTCCTGATCTCCCATATATACCCCGACTGTTAGTGTCTGTGAGAAAGTTTGAATAAATTCATAAACTTGCCAAGAAATGGGACCAAATTCAGAACAGTCTTCATAAGGTGGTTGTGGGTAGATTAAATGTCGTGAAAGGTTACTGGAACAACACAAACCATGTTCCAGCAAAAATACCCGTTGAAATTGCAAATCAAAGGAGTTTATGTACGATTTACTCTAATTTCGGGGGGTGGGTACCAAATTTCAAAATGGAAAAAAAAATTCCTTCAAAAAAGGGTGGGTGGGTGCCCAAGAGTCGGAAAAAACTTTTTGCGCCTAGTGTCCGAAATTCTTTCTGGCTGATTTAGTCGAATACTACCGACCACCCAGAACAGTTAGATCCTCCAGCATGTTGAATCTCAAACAACCCAATAGCAAGTTGCGTACAGCGGGTGACAGGGCATTTCAGTCTGTGTGCCTAAACTCTGGAATAGACTTCCGCATGATATCAGACAGGCCAGTTCCTTGCCCGTTTTTAAATCAAAACTAAAGACATTTTTATTCAGACAGGCTTTTACTAACATGTTTTAACCTTTTTCATATGATTTTACCATTTGTGTGATGTACAGCCAAAGAGCATTTTTTAAATGGAATTTTAGGCTTAATAAATTATTATTAATTATTATTACAGGCCCATAACCACCGAAAAATATTGCGGGGGGGGGGGGGGGAATCATCATTCTGCCCTACTGTCAGCGCATATTGCCCTGCACATATATCGCCTTTTCAAGTGCCTTCAACTGTACATATCATATGGTAGGAGGATAAATTAATATATTCTAAACAGAATTGCTGAGTTTACAAGGACACCCTGGCCTCCTTTTGCATGGGCAGCAGGGCACATGAACTGAGATGGAAGTTTGAAATGCAACGAAAAGTTGTTAGGTGTTCAACAGAAGTCTCTACAGGAGGAATATTACCGACTCCTGAATTTCCTATCAAGGCTCATTTGCGAACGGGATGATTTTACTGAAACCCTCACTGTGCAGCTGATACAAGTACTTGAGGAAAAAATCATTAATCGCCAAAGCGCATCTCTTTCCAGCAATAAACTTTATTGTTTGCTATTGTAGCCTAATTGCCATCATACAAAGTCGTTGGTAACATGTTGTTAAAGTAATAAGTGTGCAACAGCAACGATAATAGTTTAATATGAAAAAAATTCAATTGCAAAGCAGCTTCAAATTCAGATGAAAAGAAAATCGAGGTGACGCCTCTCGCCAAAATTGCGTGTATACATATGTATGATAATTTTGCCGGCAGCCAATATCAGAATGCGCAGTCTTTTTCTTATGAAATATTACAAGTTATTGTGATGAATTGACGGTAACATGATCTGAGGTTTGGCTCGGAGCTTTTGTTCAAACGAGACGTGAAGCGTCGAGGTTGAACATGTGCTCAGCGCCGCAAACTTCAGGCCATGTTACCGTCAACTCATCACAATAACGTGTATGTTCCAATAAGACACTTCCCATAGCCCAAAACCTACATCGTGAAACACGAGAGGCTTATTTACTAAACTTGTAATCGTTAAAAGTTGCCTTGTTCAAGGCAACTTTTAATGATCACAGGTTTAGTAATAGTCCGGGCACATTAGACATAAAAATGAGAAAGTAAGGAAAAAAATCGGAGAAAGCTGATTTTTTTTATATGTTTCCGGGACACACATTGCGGATAAAGTGTGAAAAGTCCCCGCGAATCCGAGTTGAGCTTTTTTAGTAATAGCGTTTTTTTGATGAAAAAAAAAAAAATAAAAAAAAAATTCGACCCAGCTCCATATTTCTCATTCTTATTCGCCTTAGTAGGATGAGAATCATAAATATCGTGCTGAATTATATTGAGAATACATATCCCCAACAGAAAATGCCAACTTTGTACCAATCCTCACACTCAATGGTGAAATATTCACGAAAATGTACAAAATTACGAAAAAAAATTTATTGTTTTCATACACACAACGGTACACAACGTCCATTAAATCAAATCTACGACTACTTTGGGAGTTAAATTATATATCAAAAATTGCAGAAAAGCAGTGGCTTTATAATGATATATAACAATAGTCATTTATTCCATAATGAACTGGTGAAACGTGTGAAATATTAACCATACCCCCTAAACTCAAATTCAAACGGCATCGACTTTTCTCATTCAAATACCGTATTATAGCATCATTGTTTCAATTTCCATGTTCGATTAAATCACATAATGTGGTGTTCGCCTACACTCAAGATGCATTGGCATGTAATGTGTGCACGCCCTTGATGTGTACTCATAAACAAATTTGTATTGTACAGACAACGTCATATTTAGGGGCAATTGGTTCGATCATGGCTGGTAGCGGCTTGGATGAACTTTGGGGGACTGTTTATGCTGGTGGGTCAATCCATCATTTGATCAGTGGTCATGCATATTCAAGAGCAGTTCGTGCCCATTTGCTAACACAAATTGCCATTACAAAACTTGTGTTTGAAGAAAGCCGAACACTAGATAACATAGACTGCACAGAAGTCAATGAAATATTCTGTGGACTTGCCAGAGGTGACTGTACAACAGCTGACGCTGTCAATCAAGAAAGTGTCAACCATCTACTGTCAAAATTACACGAACTGCTCCAGAATGCGTCCGTAGGACGCACAGGAAAGCTTTGAGTACAATACTACGAGCAAATAGGTCTTCTCCAGTTGTTCTTGAGAGCAGAGCGCACAGGCGACTGGGAACTCCACACATATTGTGTTCGCAGATTCCAGTATTTCACGCAGGTGGTCATTTTGCATACGCAAAAAGGTCTCATCTCTATTTGCAGCAGATGAATGAGCTAACAGAAATAATGCAACAGGATGATTTGAAGTTGTTCACTGAGAAAGGTTACTTTACCATAAGGCGCTCAGATAAATTCTGGGACGGGATATATTCTGATCAGACCATACAGCAGTGTTTAATGAGAATGTTCAAGCTCCCTGGTGGTCTCACAGATGGCAGGGGAATAACCGATAGCACTGTTGCGAAATGGGTACATGGACTACCTCTTTGCCTTCCGATATGTAATGCTCTCGAAAATTTTGTTCATGTTCACACTGGTCATGGCGAACAACATCGGGATCTCCGTCAAAGTTCACAATTGACTGATGCCAATGATATCACCAAATTATTGAACTGGCTCAGAGTGCATTCCCCCTTTCAGAATAGAGATCCACTACAATTAGTCTCGATAGCGACCGGGCTTGTGGCCGACGAAACTGTGACCAAGTTCGCAAAATTGGTGAATGTTGCGTATCGAATGTTGTAAGCAAAACGTTCAACAGCATCAAACTACGACGTGTTGACACTGTGAAGTCTTTCGCATCGATGGCAAATAGCATCAAAGTCCGTGGAAGTAAGGTAGTGATTGACCCCACAATTCTGTTCAACCGCATCACATGTGTTATTCAGTCACAAGCAGAGATGGAAGAGTATCTCAAATACGAACTCGACCCGAAACCACCAGCATTGTTTGATTCTGCTGGAATGAGGAAGACACAGAAAAGCACGCTCGGTAAGATCCTCAAAACATACGGTTCCGAGCAAACTAAAATCCCAGAACATTCTCTGTTTGTTGTAGATGGTGGATTTTTATTGAGGGCAGTTGTATGGCCTAAACAGTCGTCATATAAGGACATATGTACATCATATTCCAATTATCTAGTGAGACATTTTGGGGCGAACGTCGTGGTTGTTTTTGATGGTTATGCTTGTACAATGTCGACAAAGGGCATGGAACAAGCCCGTAGATCTAAAGACAGGTATTCCATTGATATCAATATCTCACCCGAGTTACCAGCCACCACACCCCAATCCGATTTCCTTGCAAATGCCAAGAACAAAACCCAACTGATCGATCTTCTAATGCAGGAGCTACCTGCTATCAATATTCAGTCCAAGCAGGCCGAGGCTGATGCTGATGTACTGATAGCCGAAACTGCACTTGACATCGCTCAAGATGACAACAATGTTGTCGTTGTGGGAACAGACACAGACTTGTTAGTCATTCTTACCTCTCGAGTTCAACCGGGATGTAATATTCACATGATGTATTCCATTACCCCAAACTTACTAGTTTCAGTTAGTGAAATAGCAACCAAAATGGGTGACCATAGAAGCAACCTCCTTGTAGCACATTCTATAAGTGGTTGTGACACTACTTCTGCACTCTTTCGAGTTGGTAAGAAGAAAGTATTCAGTACAATTGTCTCCGATGTTACTAGCGACTCACAACAGTATGTCAACACAATTTTGGCGGATGACAGTACACCAAGTGCAGTAGCCGCTGCCGGGGAACAACTTCTCCTGATCTTATACGGGAGTAAAACTGTTTCCTCTCTCGACCAATATAGATATGTCACTTACAAGCGTTATGTAGCAAAATCTAAACTGAATAAACCCATCGACCTAGCCTCACTCCCACCAAGCAGCGATGCTGCACAACAACATGTCTACAGATGTTATCTCCAGGTCCAACAATGGCTGGGCACTTCGCTTCCTCCGACGGATTGGGGGTGATCGCTAGACAATGGACTTCTTGTACCGACTGCAGCCACAAAGCCATGTGCCCCCGATAACCTACTGAATCTGATCAGTTGTGGTTGCAAGAGTGCTTGTACAAAAAGGTGTGGGTGTAAGAAGGCAGGACTCTCTTGCTCAGGTTTGTGTTATTGCAGTTCGGATTCTTGTAACAACCACAGAAACACTGTCCTGTCGGAAATTTCTGAGTTCGATGAATAATATGTATATAGGTCATGTCATTTCTGTATATAGCGTTGATAATAGTCAATGTAACTTCATCCATGTTGATTGATTTGTACATTCTGTAAATATTATTTATTGATCTAATGCTGCCAGACACAGACGTGTCTGTTCGGTCCCAAGCCCGAAAATAGTTGAGTTCTCATGCTGACGAATTTTATGCCAAAAGGGGAACTCGGCCAGAAGCAGAAGGGGTCTTCCATAATGTCTATTTTGTAAGCAATGATAAAAGTCTTCAAATGGTGGTGGATTTTTTATCGTCTGTCCAACTAACATCCCGTTCTGTACTACGACCCTTTGGGCAAATCCGTTAGGAAAATCGTCATTTTTTGCGTAAATCCGATACTTTTTTGTGAATTTTCAATAATTTTTCGCAGAAATTGTCACAGAATGCACATTTTCCTCTAGGTAAATGTATATTAGACATTATGTAGCTCGAAATACGCGTAAACAAAAAATACAGTTGGATCAATTCGAGGTTACAAAGTTCGTGCGATTTTTTTTGATTTTTTTCAAACGCGTTTTCGAAAAAAGGCTGTAGAAAAAAAAGCTCAACTGGGATTTTAGGGGACTTTTGTCTAATCGTTCAGTGACATGTACTCGACATTCCCTGAAAAAATCAGCTTTCTCCGATTTTTTTCCCTAGTGAAACCTAATGTTCTTGGGCTATAAATAAACCTCTAGTGTACCCACGACGGCACTGGATAAATAATCAATAAACCAGGTAAACTCTTTCCATCTTAGTTCAAATCGTAAATCGGTTTGTAATTTAAACAACACTTTATCTGGAAAACCGTTTGCTGCACGTGTAAAAAAAATCCAGAAAAATGAAGCGGATTGCTGGTCACTCCGTTGATGAAGCAATAACGAAACGAGCGACTTCATTTCAAACATTTCGCGTTGTGACGTCAGATGGTAACATTTGCTACTGATGCCGTAAACATAAAAGAAACTACGCCAGCTCTCATCCAATCACAGGGCGAGGATTTTACTCTTATTGGAACATAATATATACCCGTAACAAAAGCACATTCTCCTGAAAGGTTCGGTGAGTGTGGACGACGACAAAAACATGGACGAAGAAGCCGGAATTCACCGGCTTATGCTTTCGTAACACCCCCCCCCCCCCCCCCCCCCCACTCTCCTGGTGTAAAATAAATTGCAAACGTCATAACCTACATGAGGAGTAACCCACCGGACATGAGAACCAAGCTCTCAGGCCACCAGTCCAATTCTGTTCCGAATTCGACGCAGTTGTGGGCTGTTTGTTTTCCCACCTTTTGTGGAAATTTGCGCGCAGACAACCGTTGATGTAATTTATTTATTTTATTATTATTGTAGCACATGGTTGCTATGTGACCTAATACCTTCTTATATGACAGGGGTATATTCAGAGGGTATGTTCGACTGAATAGGAGTAAAAAAATAACACAAAAAACCCGACAAGTTGTACTATTTCGAATTCTTTCATTTTACCCGACCATGTTCGTTTGTCCTGGAGAATACTCCACTAGAGTAGAAGGGCCTATCAGCTGGGCCAGCTGTGCTTATTATTACTATATTTAGCTTTTCTAGTCTGTTCTTGTTGGTTCTCGATAGCGCATTACATATCTGCGTGCAGATTATGGGAAAGCAAGCAATCTGATTGGTTAGTTACCTGCAGTAAAGTGAACTGATTGGGTGATCTGGATAAAAGAAACAACAAGAGTATTCGGAATTGTGTTTTGGAACAATTTTGGAGAATTAAACCGTTTTGAATGCCAAAACAGGAGAAGTTCGGTTGCCGAATCGAAAATATGTTGAAATGTTTTGAGGTATATCGGAAAATTGCGGGTTCTCCTCACACACCCTCCCACATAAACCGGCGAAAGTGTACAATGTATCTACGCCACTATTTACTCTCACTCACAGAGTGAAGTTTCGATTAGCTAATTTAGCAGTTGAAAAAATATTATTTTTCAAAAAATTTCAACAAAACCATATCATGTGACCCCTCGTTGGAACGAACTCGTCGAGCTCGTTCCAACGAGGAGTCACATGATATGGTTTTGTTGAAATTTTTTGAAAAATTTAAAAAAGTGATATTTAAAACTAGAGAAACAGAATTTACTGCATCCAGTAAATTCACGTCTGTGTGAAAAGGGTTAAAGTATCAGGAATAAACTCTACAGAAAGAGAATTTATGGAGGCTTATTTTCTGGAGTAAAATATTTTTTAACAAATCAGAAATGGGTTTTCCTTAACAGTATTTACAGATATTCATACAGGAATCAGAACAATTTTTATAAGAAACCAGAAAAGGCATATATGTGACCAGCATTCAAAGGGTTCGATACACGAATCAGAAATGAAAAATTTTGGCTCTGTCCACTAATTTGAGTGATGAAATACATTCATAAACTTTAGAAATACATTAAGGTGTAAATGCTTTTCTCAGTCATTCTTAATAATATGCACTTGATGACCCCATTCAGGTGGACCATATATTGAATCTCCAGCAATTTTTAACTCAGTCGGTGTAGTTCCATGTCTACATCTACTTTGAAGAATGAGCGCAACCCACTTTGAAATAATGGCTCCACCAACTTCAGATCTGTCATTCAGATCGAACGGGTGCAAAAAACATAGATGAGTTCAAACTGGGTATTGTTAACCAGCATGCCAAAATGCATAGAGATAGGACGATCCGTGTTTGAGTTGTCGTGCTGACAAAGGGTGCATAGACTCTATATCGGAGATATTGTCGTAAAAACGTAAAACCCCCAAGAGCTCATTTGAAGGCCTACTCTTAAAAGGGCATCTAGTGACCTAAACAAGGCATTCATAAAACTAGCACTTCTCTAATAAATTAATTTTAAACAGTCGTAGCACTAATACAGTTAACAGTACAGTCAACTATGTCAGTATTGCATCTTTTACCGGCATCCTGACAGTATTGTGATAGGTTTCAATAACAAATCTTCAGTGTAGTTTTACAATTACATGTACACTGGAATTCTTCATGATCAAGTTGTTTGTTTTTATATTAACTTGGTTTGGGAATTAATTCTGTACAATGAGATTAAATAAACAGATCAGGTTATTGTATGTGACAGTCATAGCTTACTCCCTATCTGCTTTTTGTGAAATTCTTTCATGGAGAAAATATTCATACAGGAATCAGAACAATTTTTCTAAGAAACCCGAAAAGGCATATATGTGCACACCATTTATAGGGTTCGATCAAGGAATCAGAAATTGACATTACTGCCGCTGCCATTTGAATGACGAGATACACGTATAATCTTCAGAATTGCATTAATTGGTATAAAGTGACTTTCCTAATAGGTCGCAAAAAATATGCATTTAATGACCTCTCTTGACCGCATAGAGGTGAACCACATTTTGAACCTCCAGCAAGTTTCAACTCATTTGATGTAGGTAGTATTTCTATAGGTCACACCAAGCCTGAAGTATGAGCAAAAACTACTTTATAACTAAAGAAACACCGGCCATGGTGTGTGGCACATCCTCCCATGGTCCTTTATAATTGTGTGAAGTTTGATGACTGTGGCCCAAACAGTCTTCGAGTTATTGGCTCGGGCACACACACAAACATGGACACACATACGGACGGACACAAGCACACTTCAATCACTATATGCCACCCGACTTTAGTCGGGGGGGGGGGGGGGGACATAAAAAGAAATCTTTGAGTCCCAGAGTGGGTCTGACTGAACCCCAAACTATTTGTTCTCATAGCACAGTGATAACAAAGGCACCCAAATACACTCATTCCAGTCACAAAGTGATAACAAAGGTACCCCAAAAAGTTTTGTGAAGATAGGTTCATAAATACAGACTCTAGCCCGAGCCGTATTAACATATGCGCTTACTGAACAAATCAAAGTTCATCTAATTTGCATAATTTCTACACGAGAAAAAAACCCGTTTTATATGTAATGTATTCTATGTTACTAAACATTCCTACAAAAATTTATTCAAATCAGAACTTTCATACAGAAGTTCTGTACAAAAAACTGATTGCACTAACTTTGGTACAAAATGGCTGCTGGCGGCTATATTGAATTTTGGACCGCACCCCAAAACACTCGTTCTCATACCACGGTGATAACAAAAGGTACACAAGAAGTTTCGTAAAGATCGGTTCATAAATACAGCCTCCAGCCTGTGCCGTATAGAAGTTGTGTACAAAAAAAACTGATTGGACCTAATTTCGGTACAAAATGGCCACTGGCAGCCATCTTGAATTTTGAACCGCTCCCAGAAACACTTGTTATCGTCCCAAGGTGATAACAAAGATACCCAAGAAGTTTTGTGAAGATCGGTTCATAAATTCAGCCTCCAGCCCGAAACGTATTGACACGTGCACTTACTGTGTTGTATTAGTAGCACTGAATAAATCAAAAGTTCATCTAATTTGCATAATTTCTGCTCAAGAAAAACAAACCCGTACTTTTTGTGATGTATCCCATTGTACTAAATATTCATACAAAAATTTATTCAAATCAGAACTTTCATACATAAGTTCTGTACAAAAAAACTGATGCACTAACTAAAGTACAAAATGGCTGCTGGTGGCCATCTTGAATTTCGGACTGCACCCAAAACCACTCGTTCTCGTCCCACGGTGATAACAAAGGTACCCATGAAGTTTCGTAAAGATCAGTTCATAAATACAGCCTCTAGCCCGAGCCGTATTGGCATTTGCAGTTACTGTGCTGAAAGTAACATTAAATAGTTCAAAGTTAGTCTAATTGGTATAATTTATGTACGAGGAAAAAGAACCGTATTATATGTGATGTATCCCACGGTACTAAACATTCACACAAAAAATTATTCAAATCAGCGCTTTCATATGGAAGTTTGGCGCAAAAATCTGATTGCACCTAATTTTGTACAAAATGGCTTCCAGCGGCCATCTTGAATTTCAGAACGGACCCCAAAACACTCGTTCTCGTCCCACGGTGATAACAAAGGTACCAAAGAAGTTTCGTAACGATCGGTTCATAAATACGGCCTCTTGCCCGAACCGTATTGGTATTTGCACCTACAGTGCTGAAAATAACACTAATTAAATCAAAAGTTAGTCTAATTTGCATAATTTACACACGAGAAAAAAAAGTGTTATATATGATGTATTCCATGGTAATAAACATTCATACAAAAATTATTCAAATCAGAGCTTCCATATGGAAGTTCTGCGCCAAAAAAATCTGATTGCACCTAATTTTGTACAGAATGGCTGCCAGTGGCCATCTTGAATTCCGGACCGGGCTCCAAAAAACTTGTTCTCGTTTCACAGTGACAACAAAGGTACCCAAGAAGTTTTGTTTCATAAATACGGCCTCTAGCCCGAGCCATGTGTACAGCACGACAGACGGACAGACAGACGACGGGCCATGACAATACCTCGAATTTGGCTTCACCAAACTTGAGTTAAAATGGACTAAGTTTAACAACCAGTAGTTTTGTAAAATACTGAAGCAAGTCAAAATTCTGACAATACGCACACATCTGGAAAATGTAGAAACATCCTGTGAAATAAAAAAAGTAATACATTGAAAATTACAAGAGGCCTCACGGGGCCTGAAGCGCTCATCTTGAACAGAACACAATTTAAACATAGTCCAAGAATGAGCACATTAAACAAGACATCTCCATAGGCTACACTCTCAATTCTTGAGTCCCTCAGGAGTGACAAAAATAATACGGGCATCATGCCTTTTCTTCAGTTGATCATAAAGTAAAATGTTGAGCTCCCCAATGAAGCCCCTTGATACAACCTTTGTGGATTAATCTTAGTTACACACCTCTAGAGGGTACTGAATACAAAATTTTTAATTCTTCAGCAAAATGGCCAATTCCGGCTCCATTGGGAGCCCAAATATTAACCTAAGCTCTCGATTTGAACACAGTTGAATCTGACATCCCTAGAGATGTTGTGTATCAAATATGAAAGCATTCTTACTGTTGGATCTGAAGAAGAGAAATTTTAAAGAAATTTCTTCATATTGCATCAAGTTAAAATTTGGGCTACCATAGCGAGCCCAAATATTAACCTATGGATCCGATTTGAACAAACTTGAATCGGACCCCCCCCCCCCCCCCCCCTTCCCCTAGAGATGTTGTATACCAAATATGAAAGCATTCTGACTAGTGGATCTGAAGAAGATTTTTGAAGAAATCCCCTTATATTGTAGTAAGTTAAACTTCAGGTTCCCATATGGAGCCCAAATATTAACCCAGGCACTCGAATTGAACAAACTGGAATCTGCCCCCTCCCCCCCCCCCCCCCTAGAGATGTTGTATACTAAATATGAAAGCATTCCGACTGGTGGATCTGAAGAAGAAGATTTTTAAAGAAATTTCCTCATATTGCACTAAGTAAAAAAATTGGTCTACCGTAGCGAGCCCAAAGATATACCTATGGATCTGATTTGAACAAACTTGAATCTGACCCCTATATTGCATACCAAATATGAAAGCATTCTGACTGGTGGCTCTGAAGAAGAATTTTTTTTTAAATTACCCCCCCCCCCCCCCCCCCATATTGAACAAAGTTAAAATTTGGGCTTCTGTAGGAAGCCCAAATATCAACCTAGGGATTTGGTTTGAACAATCTTGAATCTGACCCTCGTAACAATGATGCATGATGCATACCAAACATTAAGAGAAAGAGATTCTGACTGGTGGTTCTGAAGAAGCAACAAACTTGCATCTGACCCCCCCCCCCCCCCCTCCCCCTATGAATGCGGTATACCAAATATCAAAAGATTCTGATGATTGGTTCTGGAGATGGCAATTTTTTAACCATTCATTTCTACTGGTCCTAAGGGTACTTCATACCAAATAACAGCTCTCTGTTCCGTGTGGTTTGGGAAATATGGACATTTGAAAATATTTCTAATTTTAGCTCCCAGGGTTCCCATGGGGATGCGGGATTTTTTTTTCTACATGAGTCAAGTACTTATGACCCAATAATACCACATACCAAATTTGGGTCATACCGGACCATCGGTTAAGAAAATAGAAATTTTGGGCGGGGTCAAAAATCTTATCCCTCCCATTACAAAGCCAAATATTGCTTCACGAACTTCGTTTGAAAAAAGTTGATTCTACTCCCCAAAAGGAAGTTCCATAGCAAATGTCAAGTCATTGTACACACTGGTTCTTGAGAAGATTTTAAAAAATTTTTGGAGCTTTTTCCCACTCCCTTCCTATGGGTCTGGGCATGTTGAGTTGAACAAAAATGCCATGGCCCTTTGGAATCATCACTCACACAAACTTTCCCTTGAATTGGCCCAGTGGCTTTGGAGAAGACCAAAAAATGGTGTTGACGCACGGCGGACGACGGACAGAGAGGGATGAAATTAGCTCAGCTTGACTTTGTCAAGATGAGCTAATAAGAGAGGTTTGACGGACAAACAATATACTCTATATGCAGAAAGATAGAGGGAAAAACAGAGGTAAAACAATATGGCCCCTGACTATTCGTTGTGGGCATAACAAGGACATACGTCAACTGTAACCAGACCGTCCAAGGCAGCCACTTGAAATTCTGAGAATATGTTCTATTCCCGCTCGACAGTTTAGTATCTTTTTTGAGTCCTGTGACCGGGTGAAAACCCCGTGGATGTACCCATAAGGGAAGTCTCAAATCTGCCAAGGGTTAAACGTTTATTAATAATAACAAGATATAAAATTAGAAGGGTGGTTGGTACTGCCGGCAGGACATAAAAAGTTTACACTCCATTACATATACAGTAGATTGTGGAGAGAGTTTTTGGAGTAGCGACTCGAAATTTTCAACGTTCGTTCTAGAAGATCTGCCCAACTCGACCTGTGCCTGAAAAATCCAACAACCGAGTGCATAGCCCGTGGGAGCCTCACGCGCATGCGCATACGCTCTTTTCGAATTGGACTTGAGGAAATGCGCAATTCGTGTCGCCTTTCCAGGCATCCGATGGAGCATCTATTCGTGAATGCTGAGTGAAAATTTCGTGGAAATCCGCGGAGAACTCGCTGACATATAGCGTTTTTGAAGAGAGCAGGTAATTTTCTGAATTTGGTCTTTTTCAAGTCGGAGCGAAAGAAGAGGGCGGGAATGGGCACAGTCTCTCGTGGTGCCCCCTTCTCTGGGGTAGGTCCACTTAAAAGTTACAATAGAGTGTGACTGACGGAGAGATGGCTGTAAATCAAAGTAGTTTCTTTAAGAACAGCACCCAGGGATCCCATCGCAACATTGAAGCCTTTGAGAATCGTCGGAAGTTAAAAGTGATAAGAAACAGCGGTGAGTTGGTTTTGGCGGGAAAAGATTAATGAGAATTTGCACAAAAGACATTAAAATAGCACTATCGGACATACGCTCACTGTGTCCAGACCGCTGAAGGCAGCGACTTGCCATTTTCAGAACTTGTTCTACGTAGCCTGGCCGACATTTGGGCATAAAATCGAGTGTTCTGACCGCGTGGAAAACACCACGCCTCGCGTGCAAACCATGGGGACGGTTCGTTGCCACTTTATTTTCAATGCAATGAAATTTCCATTCATTATTTACCCGTCAACGAAAGAGTTTGGCATTATTTCTGTCTGATGAACTGTTCAACTTTAACTATTTGCACCTTTATATAGGACCGAAAGATCACTGCATGCTTACCAATATTCAGGTACTGATTTTACGAAAATAACAATTATTTCAACAGGACGCATTTGGGAACTCTCAAATCTGCCAAGGATCAAACTTTTAATGATAACATGTAAAACAAAAGTTGTCATACTTTGCTAGCCGCATGCACCCATAGACAACATTCAGCACTCAATCAATTAGGGATGGAGTAAATTGCGACTTAAACTTACCAAATTCTGAAAAATGGAGTTATTTTCGGCGGCGCCTATCTTTATGCATCCGAAACAGGGATTGGGTTAAACTTTACAGCTACCTTATCAAGGAAAATCTTCTTGGACTTGAACTGTAAATCTGAATGTCAACAGAATTTTCAGATATTACGAAAATCACAATTATTCAGACAGTACCCATATGGGAGTCTCAAATCTGCTAAGGGTTAAACTTTTAATACTCACATATAGAACAAAAGTTTTCATACTATGACTGCTGCATGCAGCTATTGAAAACATTCAGCACTCAATCAATTAGGAATGGAGTAAATTGTCACTTAATCGTACCAAATTCTGAAAAAGCGCGAGTTTTTTGGACAGCATCTATCTTTATGCAAATAAAATGGGCATATGGTTAAACTTTACAACCAAACGTACAACAGAAAATATGCTCGATAGGTAATTGTGAATACGAACATGTGCATCACTTTTCGATATACCATTCGTAAATGGAAGTAAAATGAACTAAAAGTGAGCCATGTTTATGAACGAGTTAAGGGTACTCGAATTCAAGGCTCGAAAACGATTTTAAGGTTAAAACTTTGAATAGAATATATAACAGCCAAATTATTCTTGGATGAATGCTCAAACGTCTCATAGGAAACGCTTTGAAAAAATGTGGCCGCAGAGCTGAGAAATTGCATGTGAAAATTGACCAGTTTTTCCAAAATTGCACTTTGCTCGAAATTTTGAGGTCAAAGGGGAGCAACGTGGGTAATACAGCTTATGTAGTCATGGGTAGTAAGTCATGCTACAAATATAATGACAGCTCCAGCCAAATCGTCCTGGGTCTTGTTTGAGAATTGTGACAAAACGTAACATTGTGACAACATTTTGCACGGTTTTGGCAGAAAAAGAAAAACTTCAGAAATGCCATGATCCAGATGAGAAACTTTTAATGAAACTCTACATATGTGCCAAATGTCAGTAGAATAGTAAAGAATCCATCAGACAAAAATCATTGAAATAGAAAATAATGTTAATACTAGAGAAATAGAATTTACTGCATCCAGTAAATTCAAGCTTGTAAGAAAAGAGTTAAAATATCTATTGGGAAAAAACTATATAGAAAGAGAATTTATGGAGGGTTATTTTCGGGAGTAACATATTTTTAAACAAATCTGGAATGGATTTTCTTAAACAGTATTTACAGATATTCATAATGGAATCAGAAAAATTCTTCTAAGAAACCAGAAAAGGAATATATTTGCGCAGCATTCAAAAGGTTTGTCAAGAGAATGCATTAGGTGTCCAAAAATGTGATTCCCAGCAATACTAAAAAATGCATTCAGTTATCCCTGGGTGACCTCAGTGACCTTGTTCATATTGTGAACCCCTATGGAGTGTTGATTCATTTAGTGTTGGTCCCCATGTCTGTGTGTCATACCATCCTTGAGATATGAGCGTGGCCCACTTTCAAAAATTTTGGCCACGCCCACATTTTTACGTCAAAATGCATGTGTGTATGCCAATAATGCTTCAGGGGGTCAAAAATGTGATTTCCAGCAATTCTGAAAAATGCACTCAATGACCCCAGGTGACCTCCGTGACCTTGACCCATATTTTTGAACCTCCATTGAGAGTCGACTCATTTAGTGTTGGCTCCAGGTCACACCATGCTTGAGATATGAGCGCTACCCACTTTCAAAAATGTTGGCCACACCCACTTTTTTCATGAAAAAATGCACGTCTGAATTTTGGGGAAGCATTTGGAGGTCAAAAAATGTGATTTCCAGCAATTATGAAAAATGCACTCATTGACCCCTGGGTGACCTCGGTGACCTTGACCCAAATTTTGAATCTCCATCGAGTGTCGACTCATTTGGTGTTGGTCCCAGGTCCATACGTCATACCATGCTTGAGATATGAGCGTGACCCACTTTAAAAAAAATTTTGGCCACGCCCACTTTTTTATGTCAAAATGCATGTGTGTATGTCAGGAATGCTTTAGGGGGTCAAAAAATGTGATTTACTGCAATTATGAAAAATGCACTCATTGACCCCTGGGTGACCTCGGTGACCTTGACCCAAATTTTGAATCTCCATCGAGTGTCGACTCATTTGGTGTTGGTCCCAGGTCCATACGTCATACCATGCTTGAGATATGAGCGTGACCCACTTTAAAAAAAATTGGCCACGCCCACTTTTTTATGTCAAAATGCATGTGTGTATGTCAGGAATGCTTTAGGGGGTCAAAAAATGTGATTTCCAACAATTATGAAAAATGCACTTAATGACCCCTAGGTGACCTCCGTGACCTTGACCCAAATTTTGAATCTCCATCGAGTGTCGACTCATTTGGTGTTGGTCCCAGGTCCATATGTCATACAATGCTTGAGATATGAGCTTGACCCACTTTCAAAAATTTTGGCCACGCCCACTTTTTTACGTCAAAATGCATGTGTGTATGCCAGGAATGCTTTAGGGGATCAAAAAATGTGATTTCCAGCAGTTATGAAAAATGCACTTAATGACCCCTAGGTGACCTCCGTGACCTTGACCCATATTTTGAATCTCCATCGAGTGTCGACTCATTTGGTGTTGGTCCCAGGTGCGTACGTCATACCATGCTTGAGATATGAGCTTGACCCACTTTCAAAAATTTTGGCCACGCCCACTTTTTTTACGTCAAAATGCATGTGTGTATGCCAGGAATGCTTTAGGGGGTCAAAAAATGTGATTTCCAGCAATTATGAAAAATGCACTTAATGACCCCTAGGTGACCTCCATGACCTTGACCCATATTTTGAATCTCCATCGAGTGTCGACTCATTTGGTATTGGTCCCAGGTCCATATGTCATACCACGTCTGAGATATGGGCGTGACCCACTTTCAAAACATCCCTACAGACACCCCTGACACCCCAGGAATCTGAAAAACATAGATGGCCGAGAACTTGTGGCTGTCTATCCGCATGCCAAAAATCAACGAGATAGGGCAATTCGTTTTCGAGTTATCTTGCGGACAAAAAAGTGATGAGAAGACAGAAGACAGAAGAAGAAGAAGAAAAAGAAGAAGAAGAAGAAGAAGAAGAAGAAAAAGAAAAAAAAGAAAAAAAAGAAAAGAAAAAGAAACCGTGCAAAAACAATAGTCTGTGTGTTTCACACAGACTAATAATAAATTTTGTTATCGTCTGCGTTTGGGTTAAAGGGTTAAAAGTTTCATCCAATGAGCCCCCATGATGAACAATGAGGTCCATTCAATAAAACTTTACATTTGCTTCTCGCCCATCTGTTTTGAAGTTCATCCATTTACCCTTCGATTTAAAACGTCCAACACATCTGAATAATTTCAAGAAGATGGTCTTTTTTTATTTGAAAATGGTCAACCAAATCTGTCAAAACATGACGACAATTAACTATTACTAATCGGCTGTTTAGCTATGGGCAAGGGTCTATTTACACCGACCGAACATTTCTGATCGACCGGTCTACTTTCCAACCTTAGGCCGTCTCCCATCACCTTGGACCTGCCCACTTCAAACTTGGGCTGACCCACCCACACATTGTGCGCGCCGACCCGATTTCGAATTATAACCTGTCGAAACTGGGTTAAAAGCGTCCCATTCAATTGGCCAGCGGTCAAAAAAAGTAAACGAAAGTCTCGCCAACTGAATAATTAGGTCGGTATCTTTCCCCGCAACTAGTAGGAGAGAGATGGATCGACCCATATTGGGTGGACCCTGCGGGGGACCTAGGAAGGAAGAGGTGGAGGTAAGAAGTAGGGGGGGGAGGATCGGTCCCAACTGATCAGATGGAAAGGTGGAAGGAGAAGGGAAGTAAAAGGAGAGGGATGGATCGACCCATTTTGGATGGACCTCTGAAGGGAAAGATGGAGAGAGAAGGGAAGTAGTAGGAGAGGGGTGAATCGGCCCTCAATGGTTGGAGGGAAAGGTGGAGGGAGGAGGGAAGTAATAGAGAGATAGGTCGGCCCCCATTTACTTGTGGAAAAGATGGAGGGAGAAGTGAAGTAGTGGGAGAGGGATGGATCTACCCATACTAAGCGGATCCCCGCAGGGGACCTAGGAAGAGAAAGATATAGGGAAAATGAGATAGTAGAGGAGGGATGAAACGGACCATTTTCCCGAAAAGCGCTAATCCTCAACACTAATCCTGCGTTTGCAGTGAAAGCTTATTAGTTTGATCGGTCCGCCGCGGATTTTAATCCTTTCCACCCATTGTTGCTGCCACAGAAATCGGATATAAAAAGACTTTTTCCGATTCCTATGGTTGCCGCCGCAGCGATGTTCGTTTTGTGATAAAACGCCTGTCACGTACATACTGTGTACCAAAAACAACGAAATGTTTAGCACAGAACCACTAGCAACCCTCCATACAGGCCACAGAGAATCTGCTGAACCACTTTTAGTTGAGTTCCATACCGACTGGTCTAAATTGTGCATATTTTAAAACGATTCACGGTTTCTTCCTAATATATTTCGCTTTCAATCTATCACCTCAAATTCCTGACATTATGCCAACAAATTGATTAAAAACCAGACTGATTGTCAATAAGATAGAAATTCCACCAGACTCCTCTAGGTTTGTGCAGCCCATTTCCTACTTAACCCTTTACCTAACATGAAAAGCAGACGACACTTACAAACAAAATTCTTGAAAAACTATATTTTTTCATTTTTTGTCTAAAAAATATAGGTCATGACCCCTCATTGGAACGAGCTTGATGAGCTCGTACCAAAGAGGGGTCATAACCTATGTTTTGGAGAAAAAAATGAAAAAATAATGAAAATTAATTGGCAATTTTTGTGAATAATGGCTGGCCTTTTTTATAGTTACGCTGTGTAAAGGGTTAAAACATAACTTACGTCTCCCCCAGATGAATTGAGCTTCAGTCGATAATCCTGCTACTTGATAAATGCAAAAGAGTTGATAAATACCCCCTCCATCTTACTCGGGTGACTAGAAATCTGCTCTGCGACAGTATTTGCTGGGTGAAAAGACGCGATTTCAACATAGAAACTCACGAACAGGAACAGAGGATCCTCTGATTGCTCATAGAATCCGAGAACCAATTGGGCAGTGTGACATCTGTCGCAATGGATTGTAAAGCCATATTATATATCGCTTGATACCAACGGGGAGGGAAAGTTGAATCCTTTACATCAGAATCTGATGAGAGAGGTACAACGTAATATGGCTGTTTATTTTTAGTTCACCTGAAATATGAACTTAACTTGTTGCCCTTCCTTCGACGTCCATTCTGACAGCAAATGTTTTTCTCTCAAAATCCACTAAATCAATTCTCATCAAACTTGGCATGTATGTTGCCTATGGTCATCAAACACAGACCTCTTAGTGGAGGTTTCACAAGGTGCAAAACGCTGTAAACGGGTCCATGATTCCTTTAAGCCCCACAGATAGTCTCCCACATGCGATCGACTTCAAATTTTATATATAAACTTGGTATGCCATCTAAATACGAGGTGTTGAGTTTTACTGCAGAAGCTCGAAAAAAACATCTCCACCGGCGGCAGCTATACATGTATCCACCATCCTTTCTTACTAGGACTGGCCTCCTCCTGTCCGGCTATCCCTTACACAATATAGCCGCTGTGTACTGTGCACTTAGCACGAGTGGGCAATATTTCCACGGACGCCGTAATATTAGACTACAAACATTAATTATAATAATAATCATCAAAGATTTAATTAATGAAGCACCGGATACAACCCGGTACTTCATTAATTAAAATATTACTGCTGATGATTATTACCTGGTAAACGCATGCGAGGACATCATTACCCACGTGTGGATTACGACCAATCCACGGTGACGTATTCGAGTATTAGACCCCAAACACTAAATATAGGAATGATCAACAAAAATTTAGTTAATGATGCACCGGGTACAACCCGGTGCTTCATTAATTAAAATTTTGCTGATGGTGATTATTACCTGGTAAACGCATGCGTGAACATCATTGCCCACGTGTGGATTACAACCAATCCACGGCGACGTATTCCAGATTGATTGTTCTACTACTGAATGTTATGCCAGAGGTGTGATTCCAATACATCATCGACGGACTTTAGCGGCTTTCAGAGCCGGAACACTCCATCTTGAAGTGGAGACCGGCAGGTATGCGAAACCAAAAGTGCCGCTAGAACAAAGAATATGCAAATTTTGTTCCTCCAATGCTGTCGAAGATGAAAAACATTTTTTAATAAACTGTGAGTTTTATGTTGATATAAGGCATGAAGTTGTTGAAAAAGCAAGGAACTTAAACAATAATGCCGACAACGAAAATGTGGAGGAAACTTTTCTGTTCATAATGACGTGTGACGAGTTACAACCTCTCTTGGCTTCAACCTTGTATAAAATGTTCAATCGCAGAAAAACAACACTTTTGTAAATGAGCAACCAACACTTAAACTACCTTTGTGTATTCGTTATCCTACAAAAATGTATATAAGATGCAAAATTTGTTCCTTGCGCTCAATCGCACAGTGCTATGACAGTCGCTGCTTCCCTCGACGGGACACGTGTACCCTGGGGTTGCGTGCGTTAGGCCATCGATAATGTCATAACAGGCACAACCTCTGTGCGTGCGTTTTCTTGGGAGCGTCGACAGTGGCTGTTGGAGTGTTGAGGGTGAACTGTTTTGTAAATTTGAGAAAGTCCTATATTATCTGGTGGTGGGGCGGGGTGGATGGGGGAAAGGTCAACATATTATTATTATTACTCCCCCTCCAACATTATCTCTCTGGAAACCAGTAACTTATAGAAATAATAGGATGAACATATGTGGGGGAGGAATCAGACCTTTTGTAAATTTGAGAAAGTCCTATATTATCTGGTGGCGGGATGGGGGAAAGGCCAACATATTATTTTTACTCCCCCTCCCACATTTATAGTTAAAACTAGAGGTTCTGTCACGATTTGTGCGCTTATCTAGGCTTAATTGCGCGTAGGAAATGCGTGCAATTGCCACATCGAATGGCATCCAAAGCACGACAGGTTCTCCTGGTTACTCATAGCGAGCACAGGCAATGTTTTTGCCAATGGACCTCCGGGTGACCCGGAGGTCCATTGACTGAAACATTGCTTGTGCACAGGCCATATGTGCAGAATTTGATAGCCTTACTATGGTCATAACGCGTTGATTAACGCGCAGATCGACGTGCTATTTGTGCGCATTTCATGACAGGACTTCTAGTTTTAACTGTACCTCTCTGGAAACCAGTAACTTATAGAAATAATAGGATAAACATATGTGAGGGAGGTATCGGACCGGATCCTATCGTGATTACAAGTGAGGCGTATAACGCAAACTACGCAAACTTTAAATATATGCCGATTACCTAATTGAACTTTTAAACATAAATACCAGGCTTGGAGATCGATTTTAATTTAAATTTTTTGAAAGGTTAACGAAGGAACATTTGCATGTCGAAGGAAATCTTGAACCCCCAAAATTGGAGGATTTGACTTCGGTATCGGTATGCACAAGTTGCTTTATCGACCTCTCAAAGGCTTTATGTATATTATTTTGCTCTTTGAATATTTGTAAATACTTTTCAGCTTTTCGGACTTGTAAAATTGATTCAAATATTTGGTTGTATATGTTCGTGGGTATATGCAGAAGCACGTGGAAATGTCTACATGGGTGGGTATACAATTCTTTTCTAGGGGTGGGCGGGGACGGGGTGATGCTTAATGTATAACGACCAATCAATGATCAAAATGTGTCTCATAAGCCTCCACAGGCTGGGCTTCATACAAATATTCTGTTAACATTCTATGTGTAATATATTCCATGTGTATCGAAACGTGACACTTAAATAAAATATTCTACTACTGTTATTATAACCACTGGTGTTAATAGTAGTGTTTCAGATGTGTGGTTTATTTTTCTTGTTTAACACCTGGAAGGACTATTTAAAAATCCAATCATGGCAAAACATACAGTTAAAACTAGAAGTCCTGTCACGAACTTTGCGCTTATCTAGGCTTAATTGCGCGTAGGAATTGCGTGCAATTGCCATATCGAATGGCATCCAAAGCACGACAGGTTCTCCTGGTTACTCACAGCGAACACAAGCAATGTTTCTGCCAATGGACCTCCGGGTGACCCGGAGGTCCATTGGCTGAAACATTGCTTGTGCACAGGCCATATGTGCAGAATTTGATAGCCTTACTATGGTCATGACGCGTAAATTAACGCGCAGATCGACGTGCTATTTGTGCGCATTTCATGACTGGACTTCTAGTTTTACCTGTAATCTAGTGTAATATACTTCGTCGAGCTACTAGAATCAATTTTATGCCCCCTTTCATGGCTTCATTTTCAAAATGTTTCTCGGTAGCGAATTTCCAACTTTGGGGAGGTACCGGGTACCTCCTCCTAGTTGGAAATTGATTACCCCCCCCCCCCCCAATTGGAAACTTCTAGCCACATCTTTGAACCCCAAATGGTGGTAATAATCTCTATTTATCTTATAACAAGAACGTATTCCTGCCCCCCAATACAAGAAACAACATCAGAGATAATAGAAATTTCTATTGAAGGGCAGTGATGTCCACGCATGCATTTACCAGGTAATACACATTATAATCAGCAAAATTTTAATTAATGAAGCACCGGGTTGTACCCGGTGTTTCATTAATAAAATTTTTGATGATTTTTCCTATAATTACTATTTGGAACAGGAGGGGGGGGGGGCGCACTAAAAATTTGCAAGACGTGACGTCCTATTTTTTATTCGTCTCCTGTTTACACCCACCCACCCACTGCGTGCAAATTTTCTACTACCGTTCTCAGACACCCACCCCCTCTCTCCCATTAAAATCCAAAATAAACTTACCCCAATTGCCCATGTGGGGGCACGATGCCTCTGTGTGCTGAGACGTACTGCACGCCGAGGTGCACATGTCTTCAGCCAATCTAACCCTGTCTGTGTTGTGTAGTACGCAGTACCGCTGTGCAGTGTGTAGTACAGTCGTGGGTTTTGATGTTGAAGAGCTGACAGCTGCTCATCGTTGCTCGGTGGTTCTCTCCGGGAACTCTGGCTTCCTCCACCCGTAAACATGTCACAGACACGATATGACCCTGGTTGTTAAAGTGTCGTTAAACACCAATAAATAAATAAATAAATAAATAAATAAATAAATAAATAAATAAATAAATAAATAAATAACTTGGGTTGAATTTGGTACATCAGAGAGAATTTTCCCAAAATATTGTCTGCATATTTTCTACCTTTCGAACAAGACACCCACCCCCTACTAACGTGTGACATTTTCCCAGATTAAGCCCAATATTCTCACATATAAAACCTCCTGATGTTGTATTTATGTTAAGAGTGTGATGTACAACATCATCTTTAAGGTTTGAAACACAAATGATGGTATATAAGCTGATATATTGATATATTTTTAAAAAATTAAAAAAATTGCTCAAGTTGGAAAAGCACATTTTAGGCGCACTCAAGAGACCCACCCATCCCCACGTCACGTCTTGCAAATTTTTGGTGTCCCCCCCCCCCCCCCCCCACCCCTGTTTGGAATGTAATATCATTGCATCCGTGGAAATATTGCCCACACGTGGAAAATCACCAGTCCACGCCGGCTGTACTGTATGCCCAGAGGCGAGGTCGAGACTTCGATACACCATCTCGTGAACCCACATGTTTGTAATAACCAATTCATCTTACAATATTCTTCCCATTCTAAACTTGCTCGCACAATGAAGGGAATGGTTACAGATTTTTACGGCGTCTGGTTTGACAATCATTCGCCGCATTATATGAATTGATTTTGTATGAATGGAGATCATGACGTGGTGGTATAACGCTATTACTCTATGCATGACATAATCCCCATTCAGTGTTCTGCTTGTATAATTTATTTTTTTATTGGTGTTTAAGGTCACATACTTATGCACAATGGCTAATCATGGCCGTGACAGTTTTACGGGTGGAGGAAGCCGGGGTACCCGGAGAGAACCACCGAGCAACTGTCGGCTCCTCAACATTCTAACTCTGTTCAAGCTCCGTTCAAGCAGGGGTACAGCGATTGAAGACATGGGCACCATCGACGTGCAGTACGCCTCAGTACACGGTGCCATCGTGCCCCCATGTAGGCAACCGGGATAAAGTGGCTTGCCCAAGGACACAACGCGGGTCGTCCCGGACGGGGATCGAACTCGGGACCTCTAGCATCTGCTAGTATAATAATTGCGGAAGTTTATAGTAGTAGTGTTTCAGCTGTCTGTTTCTTTGTTTTATTGTTCATGTTTAAACGCATACAGTTAAAACTAGAAGTCCTGTCATGAAATGCGCACAAATAGCACGTTGATCTGCGCGTTAATCTACGCGTTATTACCATAGTAAGGCTATCAAATTCTGCACATATGGCCTGTGCACAAGCAATGTTTCAGCCAATGGACCTCCGGGTCACCCGGAGGTCCATTGACAGAAACATTGCCTGTGTTCGCTATGAGTAACCAGGAGAAATGTCGTGCTTTGGATGCCATTCGATATGGCAATTGCACGCAATTCCTACGCGCAATTAAGCCTAGATAAGCGCACAGTTCGTGGCATTACTTCTAGTTTTAACTGTAGTAGGCCTATATAAAACATCATCATGGTAAAAAATTATCTGGTCTAATGTATTTCATTCAGCTGGTGATTTATTCATCATTTAATCATTGTCATCAAAAACGGTGACATCGACATATGCAATAACTCGATTTCAATTGAGTGCAGGTAAAAAGAAAAGTGCGGAGTGCCTCGCACCCAGAAAAAAACGTCTTCAGTGATGACCGTGCACATATGTCCAGTGTCCTCGTACCCCGCAACCCACTATGAACACTTCCGATCCGTGAAAGCTTGTTGCGATTTAATTTCCCTGAGCATACATGTATATATATGGTCTTCAACGATGTACGTCATGGTCTTCTTTTTCTGTTCGTACATGTACATGTAATTAGAGATATGGATTTTCTTCCTTCACATATAAGAGAGACCTTGATGGTACGGACCGCGAGTTCACCTATCAACTGGACAGTCCCTTTTGATGGGGGTTGCGTTCAGCCCGCCATCAAATACCACCAAGAAACCTCCTCAGTTTGTGGTAATTCCTTTCACGGGACGTCGTTCCGCACTAGGCCACACACGAGGAACGGTAGTGGCGACAAGGCCGGTAAAGCGGAGAGAAAAGAGAAAAAGAAGAGAAAGACACCATCAGCAAGACGGCGGGACGCGAAGTGAATGAAGGCATGGCTCGAGAGGAGAAGGGCTCACACCGGGAGGTAGGAAAAGGAGAGGGTGACAATTGTCGACTCACCTCCAAAACCAATATCACCGACCACAAGCTGAAACACTACTACTATAAACTTCCTCAACCAAAGAGATCCGAGGGAAAGGAGGAAATGGATGTTGCTAACTCTGACCCTAGATTAGTCTCCACAAGTCGGGCTACAACTCCGATTCGTACTCAGACTGAGTATATAGACCCCTGTAACTGTCTCTGGGCTCCTACAGTTAAAACTAGAAGTCCTGTCGTGAAATGCACACAAATAGCACGTCGATCTGCGCGTTAATCTACGCGTTATGACCATAGTAAGGCTATCAAATTCTGCACATATGGCCTGTGCACAAGCAAAGTTTCAGCCAATGGACCTCTGGGTCGCCCTGAGGTCCATTGGCAGAAACATTGCCTGTGTTCGCTGTAACCAGGAGAACCTGTCGTGCTTTGGATGCCATTCAATATGGCAATTCTAACGCGCAATTAAGCCTAGATAAGCGCACAGTTCGTGACAGGACTTCTAGTTTTAATTGTACATCGACCATCTGGACGATACAGCCACGAAATACTTCGGAGAACTTCAGCTTGACTTCAATGGAAGGCTACAAGACTACAAAGCCTTCCTCGCCACCCAAAAGTGATACAAAGAAGAACAATACTTGTACAGTACGGTCGCTGTGGACTGGTCACTTTCCACGGGTGAGCAATATTTCCACGGATGCAATAATATTAGATTCCAAACACTAATTATAGGAATACAGTTAAAAGTAAAAGTCCTGTCATGAAATGCGCACAAATAGCACGTCGATCTGCGCGTTAATCTACGCGTTATGACCATAGTAAGGCTATCAAATTCTGCACATATGGCCTGTGCACAAGCAATGTTTCAGCCAATGGCCAATGGTCACCCGGAGGTCCATTGACAGAAACATTGCCTGTGTTCGCTGTGAGTAACCAGGAGAACCTGTCGTGCTTTGGATGCCATTCGATATGGCAACTGCGCGCAATCCCTACGCACCATTAAGCCTAGATAAGCGCACAGTTCGTTACAGGACTTCTAGTTTTAACTGTAGTTATCAAAAATTTAATTAATGAAGCACCAGGTACAACCCGGTGCTTCATTAATTAAAATTTTGCTGATGATCATGATGACATTACTGCCCACACTTGGATTACAACCAATCTACGGTGACTGTACTGTAATGTATGACTGTGTAATTGCTAAACCAGAGTTCCGCACAGCATTCAGAATCTGCAACCAATACTTCTATAAATGATCCAACAGAAATCAAGAAAACAATCAAAAATCTCCTAGCTCTAAAACCTACTTCCTTCTCCCCCTTTGCCACGCTCAGGCATGAAACTGAAATTGGAATCTTAAATATTTAAAAAGGGTCAAAAGGAGGCTTGCCCCATAGCGTCCCTGCGCGCCTCCGGTACGCGAAGCCATTGACTTTGTTTTGTTTATTTTGTGTTGTGTTTTGCTACCAATATACCTGAAAAATTGAGACCATGTAAAATCTCCCACATGGTCGAGAGAAGACAGATATCGCTTTGGAGTCTCGCATACAAACCACGGTACCCAATAACCGATTACCTCCACTAGACTCATCCCTTCTCTCCCAGGAGGCAAGAACCACATAGCGGCAACATTTTATGGCGACAGCCGGTCCACATTTATAGAATTGGGGAGTTGGACATACCGTATCAAGGATGTTCATTATAACATGCCTCCCAGATAGCGAGAGTCTCTGGATGAAACTAGAAGAACTAGCCACAACACAACGGGAGGCCACCAGGAAAATCACCCCCCGGCGCCTAGCCGACTAAAGAGAGGGAAAATTACCCCAATCTGAAAATAACAGTGATGACAAGTTGGCAGCCCTCTCCGCAAAGGTATCAGTTATGGTGGGCGAAATCCTTTTGAAACAAAAGGACCACTATCTCCACGTAAGATAGCCTCTAGAACATTGAGGCGAGCAACCACAACCCAGCGGCCCTTTCAGGGCCACCAAATCTTTAAAAATAGCACTTTCTTCACAAAGCACACGATTCTGTTCCTCAAGCAACCACCCAGGTGTCCTTCTTTCACGAGTTCTTATTTCACCTTCCTTTCCCGTGAACATTAGTAACCCAAACTACATACCCCCATCGAGGTTGAATATAACATTTTCTCTTCTATTCTTACCCCCTCCCCGAATGTAGGTTAGTGTTCCTCCTACCACACCGTGAACCCTCATGCTTTTCGTTCTACGTCCAATTCAAAGACAATATCCATCACCATTTACTGGGGGCGCGGTGGCGTCGCGGTAACCGGTTCTCGTCAGATCACCGAAGTTAAGCAACGTCGAGCGCGGTTAGCAGTTGGATGGGTGACCATTTCAGCGACTGATTCGCGCTCCCCGCGCTGTGTCCTTGAGCAAGGCAAGTTGCCTACATGGGGGCACTGTGTACTAAGGCATACTGCACCTCGATGGTGCGCATGTCTTCAACCAATCTAACCCTGCCTGTGCCGCGGTGCAGAATTCAGAGTTACGATGTTGGAGAGCTGATAGCTGCTCGTCGTTGCTCGGTGGTTCTCTCCGGCTTCCTCCACCTGTAAAACTGTCACCGACATGATATGACCCTGGCTGTTAATGTGTCGTTAAATCCTAATAAAACAAAATCACCATTTACTGCTTTGGGACGGCAGGTCGAATCATGGCTGATTTGAAAATTACTTTTTTCATATGCATTTGCACTGCCTTTGTGGCGTCTTGACACCAATATTTTATATAGGTAAGATATTTTTTATATCTGAAGTGCTGTACTTATCTCGCACTCGAGCCCTTATTGGGTCTCGACACAGTTACCAACATTTAAGGGGACTGTGTGTCTAACTTCAGATGCTACATCTTTTTGTCGCTTCCAGCCCTAATTGGGACTCGGGATTTGGACTGACATGCCGAAACATGGCTGGTTTAAAATTGCCTTTTTTCCCATGTGCGTTTGCACTGCCTATCACAGGCTTTGTAACGCTTTTCCATCAGTATTTGATATACAGTTAAAACTAGAAGACCTGTCACGAACTGTGCTCTTATCTAGGCTTAATTGCGCGTAGGAATTACGCGCAATTGCCATATCGAATGGCATCCAAAGTACGACAGGTTCTCCTGGTTACTCATAGCGAACACAGGCAATGTTTCTGCCAATGGACCTCCGGGTGACCCGGAGGTCCATTGGCTGAAACATTGCTTGTGCACAGGCCATATGTGCAGAATTTGGTAACCTTACTATGGTCATAACGCGTAGATTAACGCGCAGATCGACGTGCTATTTGTGCGCATTTCATGACAGGACTTCCAGTTTTTACTGTGGGCAATGAGCCTATGTTTTATTTTAAGTGCTGTACTCAGCTCTGAGCAGAGCAGCTGAACTAAAATTGTTAATAAAATCACGTTCAGTGAACATATCCACTTGAAACTTGAAATATATGATGTTTATACCAAATCCACAAATACATGTATATCAACTCTATTTGATATTTGTCCCATTATTTTATTTATGTTAGGCTGCGCTCGGTTATATGTTCGGCGGAATACTAGTCAAAACGTCCGATTTCAAAAACGTCCGATTGTCAAAACGTCCGATTTTGAAAAATGTCTTTATTGTTTAATGTTTTGACTCTCCAGTTAACCCAGTCCTTTGAGGTTGAAAATCAAAAGAATATTTGCGGAGGAATCACCAGCCCTGGAAAAGAACGTCCGATGGTAAGTGACAACGTCCGATGATATTGGTCAAAACGTCCGGCGATACTGAGAATAACCCAAACATCCGATGGTTAAAAGTCAAAACGTCCGATGATTATAAGTCAAAACGTCCGATGCCATCGGACGTTTTGACTAAAATCATCGGACGTTTTGACTAAAATCATCGGACGTTTTGACTAAAATGATCGGACGTTTTGACTAAAATCATCGGATATTTTGACCAGAAAATCGGACGTTTTGACTCGGACGTTTTGACAATCGGACGTTTTGACCAGACCCCGTTCGGCGTTTAGTAGCGCCCCTTATGAGAGGTATGTTTTGTATGTTAACAATGAATATTTTCATTTTCAGTCACTCAAAATTATTCAGAAGTACTGTTCCTATTTATGTTAGCTAAAGCTCCACTGCCCATGTGGGGACGGTGGCGTTGTGTACTAAGGAGTACTGCACGTCGACGGTGCACTTGTCTTCAACTAATGCTAACCCTGGCTGTGTGGAGTTAGTATGTTGGGGAGCTGACAGTTGCTCGGTGGTTCTCTCCGGGTACTCCGGCTTCCTCCTCCCGTAAAACTGTCGTGGTCATGATTAACCATTGTGCAGAAATATGTGGCCTTAACATAAATAAATAAATAAATAAATAAATAAATAAATAAATAATTGTGCAGAAATACATGTATGTGACCTTAAAAATAAATAAATAAATAAATAAATAAATAAATAAATAAATAAATGTCAGCTAAAGTGTTATTTAAAAAACAAAACAACAAAACCATATCGTGTACCCCTCCCCCATTGGGACGAGCTCATCGAGCTCGTTCCATAGATGGGTCACATGATATGGTTTTGTTGAAATTGTGTGAAATGTTTGAAAAAACTCCCAACTAAAATGCAACATTTGATATCGTGTGCTCTGTGCTGCTTTCTATTTGTTCATTCCATCTTTCATGCAACTCTTAACGAGTTTCTCAAAACCTCTCTGGTATCCCCGTCAGTGGCAGAACTAAATAGAGCGTGATGAAGGAGTCATCTGGCCCTATAATAGGCTGTAACTCCCCGTGCCGGCACCCACCAAGCTCGTTCCAACGAGAGTTCAGATGACATGGTTTTGTCTGAAAGTTTTTTTAAAAAAATATAAAAAAAAATAATAAATAATATTTAACCCTTTACCCAACGTAAAGGCCAAAAACGGCCAGCGCTATTCACAAAAATCGCCTATTATTTTCATTATTTTTTAAATTTTTTGTCTCAAAATTATAGGTTTTTATCCCTCTTTGGAACGAGCTCGTCGAGCTCGTTCCAAAATCATAACCTATGTTTTTGAGGCGAAAGATGAAAAAAATAGTTATTCAAGAATTTCGTTCTTTGTGTCGTCTGCTTTTCATGTTAGGTAAAGGGTTAAAATCATAAATTTGGAGATCTTCTGCGTTGGATATAAAGGGTTAAAATATTTACCTTGAATGTCCTCCTCGTATCCCTTTGTGAAATAAGCCATAGCCTTGGCAGCTCTTGTCGGTGTCTTTAAGAGTCCCTGTCGCGACGGATCCTCTCCAAGTGAATCTAAAATACCATGATAATGCTTTGACAATCTGTCGACTATACTATTTTGAGGCTCTGTTTCCAGACTGGAACGTTTGATTCGAATTTTTCGATCGGCAATCGTGGAAACCGTTGGTTCGGAGAAAGTCATTTTATCCGATGGCACAGATGGAATGTCTTCTCCACTAAAAGACAAGTTACGTAATTTTTCTTCTAATTGTCTGTCTGATTTATGTGCAATGACACCATCTGTACCAGATATCATGATTCAAAGTTATGAAGGTGGGTTTTAAAGCCGATACAAGATACTACGAAATACTATACTCCACGCGACAATGGGAACAATACTGACAGGGTACCGCCAGCAACAGCGCACAAAAAACGAGTAATAACGATCACCTTCAACGCCTTTGATGACCGACGACACTGCGAGGAGAGAGTTTCATGTTGATCATGTGACAATTAAAATAGTCCGATAAACAATTCATGTTAATTATTATACTTATTTACACAAACGCGTGGTTAATTATCCTTTGATTTTCCAAACTGACCGCTAATCCTATTTGTTAAGGGTGCTAAAATATTCACATAACAAACTCCTTAGTGTCATGCTTGATGAATAGGATATATTTATCGTTGGTCTATTGTCATAATTTACATCACGGAAGGCGTTTTGATACGACGCGAGTCGAAATCAATAAATTGGATAAATACGCCCACTTTGTTAAATAACACATTGAATGTGCTCGTCTCACGAATTTCTGCTTGAATAAAAATGGACACAACTGGCACAGCAAGGTTGTGAAAATTTGTGCTTATAACAAAGAGACGAGAAGATCTACCAGGGCGCGTATCTAGCCTACAATAGGGGAGCCCCAGCCGTTTTTTTTAATTTCTATTTTTGGGGTGGGGTGGGGGGGGGGTGTGCAAACATGATATTTGGAAGGCCGCTGTGGGTGTTCGGAGCCACCCCTAGTCCTACCAAGGACCCGCGGTTGTTATCCTCCGCTTTCCTCCGGAGAAGGGGAGGAGGGGGGTAACGACCAGAGGGTCCTACGTATGACTAGGCTCCCCCGAGAACATTTTGCAAAATCTGAGGCATTTGTTTTCCTATATTGGATGCCTTTTGGGGGCCTATGTAAGGCAAAGTTAGGTGAAACTTGAATAAGGTCAGTGTTTTAGGGGTGGTGGTAGGCAGTGGGGGTCTGGACTTTTCACCGAAAGTACATTTCGCCGGAAGAAAAGTTAGGACATTTCGCTGAACTTTTGGACATCTCGCCGGAAAAAGCTTGTCAGCTCCCCGGAATTTTGGACGTTTTGCCAGAACTTTGGACACTTCGCCGTAAAAAAAGACTGGTCATCAGGAGGGGGGGGGGGGGGGGGGCGGTGTCGGACAAAATAAGGACCCTATGCTGTTTCTTTGCATTTGAGCCTCCGAGTGACCCATCCACACTTTTTTCCAATTTCGCAAGTTTTTTCCGGGTAACACCCCCCCCCCCAAATTTTTTCCAGGTTTTGCAATTTTTTCCGACCATTTTCAGGACCAAACATTTGCAAGACGTGACGTCCTAATGTTCTCAAACTGGTACCACCAATTTAAACCTCTGTGGGCTGCTGTGGTCCCCATTCTATAAATGAGAAGCTGTTCATTGTCAGGCTTGGCCAGAGCAGGTGCACAAATACGGGAACAAATTTTCATTTGAATTGTTCCCAAAATATTGTCTGCTCATTTTCTTCATTTCGAACAAGACACCCCACCCCCTACTAACGTGTGACATTTTCCCAGATTAAGCCCAATATTCTCACATATAAAGCCTCCTGATGTTGTATTTATGTTAAGAGTGTGATGTACAACATCATCTTTAAGGTTTGAAACACAAATGATGGTATATATTAGCTGATATATTGATATATTTTTAAAAAATTCAAAAAATTGCACAAGTTGGAAATGCACATTTTTGGCGCACTCAAGAGACCCACCCACCCCCACGTCACGTCTTGCAAATGTTTGGTGCTCCCCCCCCCCCCCCCCGACCCACCCCTAAGTTATCGTTCCCACATATAATATTTTACGATTATTAGTGTTAAACAATATTAAAATAACAATGTTGTTCACAAATATCTGTATATAGTTTAGAATAGTTCTCAAACAACTGAAATAACCAGGAAAGCTTAGCTTTTATCAGCGTGGATCTGAAACTTAAGATATATGTTATTTATTGAGAATATGGATTTCTGTACTTTATTCTCGTAAAATTTTACAGTTGCATTCAACGAATGGCAGACTTAACTGTAACATACACATTACATCAACACTTGAAGAAAACGAGCAACACTTCAAGAAACAGCAGCAAGGATCAGGCCGTTCGTCGCCAAAGAAAAACCTACTCTTCCTCCTGAACCGACAACGTCACCAACATCAATCTCTCCGACGCATCCTCCTCCTTCCAAGAAAAACCGCAGGAGACACAGACGCCGCTGATTACCTTAACTCCTTCCCTCCTTTCCCACGCTCAGACATAACATAAATATTATACAGCCAATGAGGGTCGAAAGGGGCTTGCCCCATAGCGTCCCCGCGCGCCTTCGGCGCGCAAAAAACATTTCATCTCGAGCAACACTTTGTGTTTGAGTGTCCTCTGTGGTCACTTCAGAGACAGGAATTGCAGAACAAAATAAGCTGGTTTAACATCACTTTAGATAGTATTCTTTTCGGTGATTTATCGTTGTCTTATTCGGACAATCTTCAGATTTTTCAAGCTTTCCAAGACTATATTGTTTTCAACGGAATGGGTAAAACTATGATAAATCCCAAACTGTCTGTCTGTCTCTCTCTCTCTCTCTCTCTCTCTCTCTCTCTCTCTCTCTCTCTCGAGAGAGAGAGAGAGAGAGAGAGAGAGAGAGAGAGAGAGAGAGAGAGGAGACGGGGGAGAGGGAGTATCGGCCTATTTCAGTGGCCACAACTGTACTGTAGCTGTCATAAATCTAATAGACCAGTACGTATTTCAATGTACGAAAATGTCTGTTTGTCATGCGAAAAATCACCCAAGATTTACTGAAGAATGGATTTCCCTTTTTTGGAGGCAACACGCATAGAACGTGATTAAGTGCTTCGTAGAATGTTATTAATGAAATCCGAATTATGTGTTGCCCTCCAATGCACACGCACTTGCACCCATTATTATTATTTTTTGTAATTTGTTAAATGTATTGGGAGAGACGTTAATATAGGCTATGCCTGTCAAACCCTATTTCTATTTTCAGAAATAAAATTATGTTTAAAAAAAAACAACAAAAACATCAACAATAAATGTTCTATTGCGATCTTTTGAGATTTTGATCCATGCAACGACAACTAGTCGCATTATTTGACCAAAAACTCACATAAAATACTTTTTGGGGATCTTGTCAGACCAGCTGGTCAAATTTTCTTGTAATTCCTATATTGTGAGAAACACATTTTGTTTTGTTGTGTTAATTTTATTTTGAGTTTTAACTTTGAAAGTGTTAGAAAGATTATATTTTCTTTCTATTGTTTGTTGGAAGCTTATTGGATTAACGTTTTCTTTTTCATTTTTATTTGAAAATACATTTGATAATCAAGTCTGTAGAGCTACTTATTACTACCCCTTCTAAATATCTTTAATTTGGCTGAAAATATAGCCTGGAAAAAAATTTGTAAATGGTTGGAAAAAACGTTGTTTTTGTGTTCTTCGACAATCCAGCTTAGGGGGCCTGCCCCCCCCCCCTCCCCCCCCCCCCCGGTTATGGCGGAAATTAACAGATATTTCGCTGAAAGTAGTTTTTTCGGCGAAATGCCTTATATTTGAGGCGAAGTATTTTTCCAATATCGTGTATGTTTTTAAGAAGAATCAAACAATAACACTACGTACACACAAGTCCAATTTACTTTATTTTTAGGCTAAATAAAATTAATCTTTTGATTCTCAGGCAGCGGCGCATTCGTTGTTTCGGTCCGCATTCGTCATATTTATTTCGCAGGAAAAATTCAAAATATTTTAAACTATCATAGGGTGTGATATTAGCGGTATCACATCGCGATGTTCGATGCAATATGTCATATACATTGATAGAGTAACATGGTTATTCTCTTCGCGAAATGCGACACGGTTCTCATATGTATATACAAAATAAATATTTATTTAACCGACTGAGGGCTAGATTAGTTTTGGGGTATCCGGACAAAATACCCTCGGACAAAATACCCTTAGGACATAATACCCTCAAAAAAATACCCTTAGGACATAATACCCTCAATGGGTAGGACAAAATACCCTCGGACAAAATACCCTCAGACCAAATGAATATAAAGTTGGATTTTTGGTGTTGGGGGGGGGGGGGGGGGGGGGGGGGGAATTGCATTTAAGGCACTAGCTGGTGTTTTGTTTGAAATAACAAGTACCAATATTTTTAATTTTTTTTATTAACCCTTTACCTAACGTAACGGTCAAAAACCGGCCACCGCTATTCTCAAAAATCGCCAATTAACTTTCACTGCTTTTTCATTTTTTGTCTCAAAAACATAGGTTATGACCCCTCGTTGGAACGAGCTCATCGAGCTCGTTCCAACGAGGGATCATAACCTATGTTTTTGAGACAAAAAATTAGTTATTCAAGAATTATTTTTGCAAGTGTCGTCTGCTTTTCAGGTTAGGTAAAGGGTTAAACTAAATAGATATGAAGCACAATACCAATGGCAGATGGCAATTGAATATGAAGCACAATATAAATGGCAGATAGCACAGAACATGAAACAAATATGAGGGTATTTTGTCCGAGGGTATTTTGTCCTACCCATTGAGGGTATTATGTCCTAAGGGTATTTTTTTTTGAGGGTATTATGTCCTAAGGGTATTTTGTCCGAGGGTATTTTATCCTACAATCGCTTTTTTTTTTTTTGGTGGTCTGAATTTACTTTTGACTGAATACGAAACATGGGTAAGGAAAATGTTGACTTTTGCACCGGCACCCTCATTTTATTGAAAGTCCTGATCGTGGTTTCTGCTCTCAACCAGTTAAAAAAACTCCTTATTTTTCATCTCCCCATTTTTGTTGTTCTATATTGATTTTGTGTTGTATGATCACTGTTACAAAAAAACTATCAGTGAAATCAACATAAAAGCTCTAGTATTTAATTTTAAGCACTCACAGCTGGATTTTAGGCATGGGCGCCCATTCCATCGCGAATAAAAAATAAAAATACCCCCCCCCCCCCACCCATTCGTTTTAAAAAAAAATTGCCTGAGGATCAATTATTCAATTTTGTTTGGCCTTTTATCAAATTTTCAAACAACACTGTCTTTGCCAATAGCTCGGTTATCTTAATTATTTGGTAAATCTCCCCGACAGCCGATGGTGTAAAGTAATGTCCCTGAGAATTTTCAACTCAAATATCAAAACGGGGTGGATGGTCCAAGTGAGGGAGCTTGTAGAGAACTACTCATTGGAGATCTCGGACCTGGACGTTGGGGCAAACCAGGGTAAAAAAATCGTCAGAGAAAGGGTCATGGAGGATTGTAACCGTAATTGGCGAGAGGGGGTCAAATCAAAGAGGTCTTTGGGTGGTCTGCGTGATAAAGAGAAGCCAGGTTTTGAAGAGTACCTTGATAGCACCTTTGGGGGGTCACTGGTTGTTCAAGCTGAGGTCGCGATCCCTGGAGCTGAGGGGAAAAATTGGAAAAGACGGTGAAAGGGAGTGCCAGATGTGTAACTTGGACATGATGGAGACCCTGGAACACTTTCTTCTAGAATGACCAAAGTATCAGTCTAAAAGAATGAGAATCACTGGGAGTATAATGGGGAAGTGGGCTGGGAGAATGAAGGACATGTGGCGTGGGAAAAGGGAGAACCGCGACAAATCAGCGGCTGGCCAAAGTGTTATTAATATATTAATAGTAAACCAACATTAATCACCGCTCAGGTAAATATTTTCAAATTGTACAGAACAGCAAAATCCACTTTAATCACCTTTCAAGAAGATCGATAGGCCCTAATAACATTGAACTTTTCTGAAGAGAAGTAAGAGAATCATAATAATAATAACTCTTTGGCCAGCCGCTGATTTGTCGCGGTCCTCATAAGAGAAGGCCATCATTTCCCCTGCACCCCACCCCCTCTTCCCCTCCTCTCCTCCCAGCATTCAGATATAAACTGCTTAATAGTGTCCCTCACTTCCTCTTTTTCAATTTCTTCAATAAGCATTCCTACCCTCTCCCTCGTGTCCCCCTTCAGCCATCTATCCTTTGTTTCTTCACCCCACTTCTGCATTATTCTTTCAGTAAATTTTATTCTATGAGGTATATACTGTGGGCATTCCAAGAGAAAATGTTCCAGGGTCTCCACTACTCCAGAGTGGCACATTTGGCATCCCTTTTCCCCCATCTCTCCCAATTTTTCCCCGAAGCTCCAGTGATCTTGATCTCAGTTTGAACAGCAGTGACCCTCCAAAGGTGCCATCTAGGTACTTCTCAAAAGCTGGCTTTTCTTTATATTGTAACCCCTGCAGTGATCTTTTCACGCTAACCCCTGCTCGCCAGTTTCGATTGCAATCTTCCATGACTCTCTCTTTGACAAACCTTTTGCCTTCTTTCATTCCTACTTCTATGTTTGTGACCTCTATAGAGTAATTGTCCGTTAGTTCCCTCACATGTTTTGACCACCCCGTTTCTATATTAGAATTCCAAATGGTATCGAGCATCAATTTGCACCACCGGTTGTCAGGCAGGTTTCTCAAGTAGTTAAAGTAACACAGTTTTCCCAAATCTACCCTGTCCTTGATTTTCATCCACCCAAGCTCCCCCCTTACTGCTTCCAAAGCTGCAGCATTACTCGACCCTGTTATCCATCTGCCGGCATCATTTTGAATATTTTCCAACTTCTTAATAACGGTTTGGTTTAATGGAATCACGTCCGTGCCATACGTTATACTTGGTAAACCCACCCTCTCCCACAGTGTTTTCCCCACAAAGACCTTGTTGAAACTATTTTTCCCTAAAAGTTTTAGTTGGTTCAGAATTCTTTTCCCCTTCAGAATCAGTTTGGCTGAGTAATTTCTGTACACCCCTCTTCCCGTTATATTTATGTTTACCCCTAGATACTCATACTCTCCCGTTTCTCCTACAGTGATTTGTTTGCTTTCCCCTTCGGGGATTGAGAACTCCCCCACTCTCCATCTCTTCGTCATATCTACCTTGTGTCCAACGGGTATTACCTTGCTTTTATTTTCATTTAGTTCGAGCCGCCAAGTGTTCCCATATCTACCAACAATTTCCAGCAGTTTCTCTAGCCCCTGTTCAGTTCTAGACATTAACACCATGTCGTCCGCAAAGAATAAGCCTGGTATCTTTATGTCTCCAACATTTACCCCCTCCGCACTCTGAATTAGTTCGTCCCCTAAATCTTTAACATACAATGCAAACAAAATCGGTGAAAAGATACACCCCTGCTTGAGGCCTATATCCATAGGGACTCGTTTTGTAGGGATACTCCCTAGACTGAGTTGGCTTTGCACATCTGTATACAGTGCTTTCATGATTCCCACAAAGTCACCCCCCAGTCCGATGCCCTCGAGCTTTCGCCACATACCTTCCCTCCACACTCGGTCGTACGCTTTTTTCACATCTAGAAATGCCAGAAACATCTTTTTCTTTTCAGCCTTTGTTGATTCTATCAGTTGGGTGAGTGTAAATAGGTGATCAGTGACTCTTCGTCCTTTCCTGAAACCATTTTGAATTTCTCCTAAAAAACCTTTCTCTTCAATAACTTCCTCTAGTCTACCGTATATGACCTTACAGAATACTTTTCCGATGTTACTACTAACTGATATCCCCCTATAGTTATCTAGAACTTCCTTATCCCCCTTTTTGTGTATGAACGACACCTTACTTTCCCTCCACTCTCTGGGGACCTCTTGCTTTCGCAGAGCCAGGTTGAAAAGGTTTGTCAGGACTTCAATAAGTGCCTCCCCTCCATTTTTGAGGAATTCGTTCGGAATTTCATCAGTCCCTCCCGCTTTACCATTTTTTAATTTCGAGACCACGTTCCGCACTTCTTCTGCCGTTATTTCGCTACATACACGATTGGATAGGTTCTCCTCCACCAGTGTATTTCTTTTTGGTGGGGACCCACTGCCCCATCGCCTATCGTTTATCGTTTCCCAGTGCTTGACTAACTCTGAAGCGATACGGCCTTTATCTTCTGTACTTTCCCCATCCACTTTGATACTCTGCACACTACTTTTCCCCCGTTTATTTACCCAGTTCCAAAATACGTTTGAGCTCGAACCCCCCGTTTTCTTTATTGTTCTGGCAAGACTGCAATTGCGCTCCTTCCTATTATTATTCTTTATCTCATTCACCTTTTTCCGTGCCAGTTCATATTCTCCTTTCATTAGTCTCGTGTCATTGTTATCCACCCCTTTAAGCTTCCTACTTCTTCTGTAAGCAGCGCATTTTACCTTCCTTTCTTTTATAGCCTTTTTCAGTCCCTCGTTAACCCTGTATCCAAGCTCTCTCGTTGGGACCCTCACCCTTCCTATACACTCCTTCCCTGCCTCTGTTAGGCTATTTACTATGCCATCTGAAATACTCTGGACATTTGCATCCCTAGGTATACATTCAAGATTTGGTTTTAGTTTTTCCCGAAACTGCTTCCAGTCGGCTCCTTGTTTTAGTCCCCAAACTTCCTTGAAGGTATTTCTGTCTCTATTCGTCTTTTTGCCCATAATCTTAACTGTTATCAGGTTGTGATCACTACCCACGTCATTTTTTCCCTCGTCATCTATTTCTACATCTATAACCTCCCTCCATACGCTAATGTCAGTGAGTATATAATCAATTATTGTTTTCTTATCGTTCCTCTCCCAGGTCCATTTACCCTTACATTTCGCATCCCTGTTCAGGATCTTTAAACCAAGCTCTTTTGATAGGTCCAACATCTTCCTCCCATTCGTGTTAATTTTCCTATCACCTCCCTGTATGCCCTCCTCCTTATCCCCGATGTGCCCATTGAAGTCCCCCATTAGGACAATACTGAACCCTCTGCTCCCAAGCTCTGTGATATTCGATCTAAGAGTTGTATATATTGAATCATTCCACTCGGGCTTACTTCCCTCTACTGCTAAGTATACAACACCAACGGCAACACTCCTGCTTCCTAACTTGATTTTTGCCCAGACTATTTCGTTGGATACTGGAATCTGAGTCCTTGCTTCTGTGAGATCTGTAATCAATGAGGGCTGTAATTCCTCTTTAGCGTAGATGCCAACACCCCCACCCCGTTTCTGACCCTCAGTTCGCCCAGCTCCTATCCACACGCAACCCTTCATCTGATCAACCCGCTCATCCCGTCGTATCCACGTCTCACTTAGACCCATTATATCGAAGTCTCCTTCGTCCATCATTGTTGATATTTCGCTTACTTTCTTGTGCAGACCCTGGATGTTGCAGTACCCAAACTTAATGAATCTTTGATTTTTTGTCATCACTGGCACATTATTATAACCCTGGTATGTCCCTGTATTGTGCATGTTTGTTGTTCTTCCTATGTTCCCAGCATTTGTGCCACTCTGGGTTACCGGCTGTGGTTCCCTACCCCCCTTTTCTCCAAAAAAGGCCCAGCCACCTGTAAGATTTTTTGGCCCAACAGGTCTGTACCCATCCTACTTAAATGCAATCCGTCTCGCCCATACAACTCTCCTTGTCCCCAGAATGAATCTCAGTGGCCAATGAAATATACTCCCAAGTCTTTGCAGTGCTCTTCCAGCTCCTCGTTTAGTGCCATAATCCGCGAGTTCCTCTCATTCTCACCACCCATAACGGGGAGCACCCCTGAAACGATGATCCGAGCATTCCTGCTAAGTAGCTTACTAAGTAGGTCCTTGTATGTGTCCACCAAACGAACTGATTTCCTCTCCCTGATGTTATTGGACCCCACATGTAATACCACTACCGGATCAGGCCCCGACCCAGCTACAATACCGTCCACTCTATCCCTCAGGTCCTCCACTTTAGCCCCCGGAAAGCACAGAACTGTTCTATTTTTACTGTCCGGACCACAGACAACCTTGTCGACCCCCCGAACTATGCTACTTCCCGCAACCACCAACTTACTTTTGGACCTCGCCCTATTTATCTCCTCTAGTCTCCTATTGTTTACAGCGTCCTCTTCCTCTCCAACAGCCCCACTCGGAATCAATATCGGTATCGGTATCTTTGACCTAGGATTACTCCTATCCTTGTCCCTCCGTCTCTTTCCAGGCCCTGAGCTACCTGGACTACTCCCCTGGTCTTCCCCCGGATCCCTCCTCCTTTTTCCTGGCCTAGACCCCAAGCTACTATCTGTTGCAACTACCTCCATCTCCTCCTCTGTCTCTTCCGAATCGAGCACATCAAATCTGTTTCTGGTGCTGCACTCCCCACTGCCTTTGGACTTTACACCCCTATCTACCTGCTTCTCTGGCCCCCCTTTCCTACCACTTTTGGTAGTCCACGCCAAACGCTTTACAGCATTGCTCCGGCCTGGGCCCCCCTCATCTGTCCTACGTATTTTTCTAGCAGCCCCCACCTCATCACCTACCTCATTCACATCAAAGGTTCTACCCCCATGTTTCCTCTTGGAACCACCGACAACCTTCCATCCTTCTCGGAAAGCCACTTTCACAGGCGTAACTCCAGACAGCCCCGCCCTACCAAGTTTTCCCTTCAGCTCAGCAATCTCCCCCTCAAACTTAACAATTGTCTCAAGTAGGCGGAGGATTTCCTGACAGTTTGCACATACCTCTCCATATCCCATCGAGCGACAGTCCCCATACATCATAGAACACTGTTTACAAACTTCAAGCCCAATATCGCCATCGGTGGCCCCACCAACCCGGCTCTGACCGACACCCCCAGTAACCTCTGTCTGCACACCAATACTTACTCCGTTGGCACCGTTGACCTGGACCGCGATATTACACGTATTTACCTCCATACTTACCTCCGTCTGAACAGACTTGCTCGCCATCATCAAGACAAAATTACGCGATCGGACAGGGAAAATTGTAAACACGCGACAAAAGGCAACACGACGAACCGTTCGACAACTTAGCGCTCACAGTTTTATTTAAGGCCTCCTAACTTTGTCCCAGTTACTATACTAAACTAACTCCCCACAAAGTTGAATAAAATAACCTGAAAATGAAATATATATGATTAGTAAACAATAAAAATACTTAATTTCGATTCGTAACCAAGGAGACTTCTTCTGTATACTTGCGGATCGAGATCATATCAACTATCTTTAGAAAGGATCAACCCTCTGTACACTGTTGTCCAAATACTCAAATATCAAGTAGCAAATTTTCCCATAATGCAGTTATGAATTTAAACAAATCACTCTTGTTTGACAGAGCTCATTGAGCTCTGTCAAACAAGATTGAATTGATTAAATTCGGAAATGCATTATGGAAAAAATAAGTCTATTGAAATTTTGGTATTTTGACACCAGTTTGCAAAGGGTAAGTGGGAAAGGAGAACATCTGATTAATTTGATGGTTCCACTTCCTATGTACATTTAGGTTAGGAATCACTGAAAAGTGCCCTTCAGGAAACTTTCCCTTCCAGAAAGTGGCCCCACGGAAGTGTGCCTTTCTGAAAGACTGCCGACTGCCCTCCAATAGAAATGAAGGGGGGGGGGGATTTAGAGGGGGAGAGTGCCCATCACATTATAAAATCCTGATTCATTTATTTTCGTATTGCAGAAACATAATTTATTTTATTTTCATGTCACAGGAACGCGATTTATTTAATATACAGTGGAGAGTGTATTATCACTAAATCACCAGCAGAGTGGAGATTCCACCCAAGCAATAATTGCAAATTTGTTGCAAAGCATAACCAGCACAAGCAAAGTTTCAGCCAATGGACCTCCGGGTTAAACCCGGAGGTCCATTGGCTGAAACATTGCTTGTGTTTTTTGTCGATATGTACAAAATTTGAAAGTTATAGCTTGGGTGATAACTCCACTCCGTGGGTGATTTAGTTACAATCCACTCTCCGCGTACTGTACCATTTAACCCTTTACATAATAAATAATAATAATATATACATATTAATAAATAATAATATATACATTTATATAGCACCAAAATTATAGTTCAGAAGATACAGAACCATATTCTAAGGCGCTGTACATGTTACTGAGCTCGTGCAAATATACAAACGGAATATATACAGTATCTTACAGTCCAGAACATCACTTATAGGCTTTTTGAAACAGGTATGTTTTGAAATCTTTCTTGAAAAGGTTGACAGTCTTTTTAGGTGTTCTGGTAAATTATTCCACAAGTGAGGGCCAGCAAATGAGAATGACCTGTCTCCAAATGTCTTTCACCTATGTTTTGGAACACGTAGCAGCATTTTACTATCGGGCCTCAGTTTGTATTGACACACATTCTTGGTATTAAGGTGGGGGCACGGTGGCGCTGTGTACTACGGCGTACTGCACGTCGATGGTGCACCTGTCTTCAAACAATGCTAACCCTGCTTGTGTGGATTTAGTATGTTGGGGAGCTGACAGTTGCTCGCCGTTGCTCGGTGGTTCTCTCCGGGTACTCCGACTTCCTCCTCCCGTAAAACTGTCGTGGTCATGCTTAGCCATTGTGCTGAAATATGTGACCTTAAACACCAATAAATAAATAAATTGGTATTAAGGAGTTCTTCTAAGTAGGCTGGTGAAATGTTGTTTTGTGCCTTGAAAAATAATAACAAAGTTTTGAAAATTATTCTGTACTTAACTGGCAGCCAGTGCATATCCCTCAGAACAGGAGTGATGTGTTGATATCGTGAAACCCTACATACCACTCGGGCTGATGCATTTAGTACCATCTGCTGGCGAGAGTACTGATATTGTGGAAGGTTGAACAGTAGGGCATTACAATAATCCAAATGTGAAGTTACAAAGGCATGAACTAGGGTTTATGTTGAGTCTTTGGTGAGGAACTGTATTATCTGTTTAACTTTGTATAAACCTCTGAAAGCCTTATTACACATATTTGTAACACGTCTGTCCATAAACATGGTAGAGTCGAAGAAGGCACCAAGATTACGTATACTGTTACTTGCACTGATGGCGGAATCTCATACCTTCACTGAATTGGTGTCAACTTTAGTGAGTTGTTGTCGTGAACTAATTATTAAGAATTCAGGCTTATCATCATTTATCATTAATTTGTTTGAAACCATCCATGTGCGAATGTCCGAAATACATGATTCAATAGTTTCTAGAGCTTTAGTTTGATCCTTGATTGATGGTCGAAAAGAGAAATAGACCTGTGTGTCATCAGCATAACCATGGACGTCAGGCAGGTGAGATTCAATGATGGTGAACATTTTTGGAATATAGAATAGAAACAGAACAGGACCAAGGCAACTGCCCTGTGGGACTCCACATTCAAGATGGAAGTCTTTTGACAGATTGCCATTTATTGCTACACGCTGCTGTCTATTCTTGAGGTATGACGATAGCCAGCTAGTAGCATTAAGTCTAAAATCAGAATTCATTGTCTCTAGCAGAGTTTTATGACAAACAGTGTCAAAAACAACACTAAGGTCTAAAAGAACAAGCAATGTTACCCTTCCAGACCCCATATTAAGGAGGATGTCATTCTGAACCTCGAGTAATGCCGTTTCAGGCGAGTCAAATTTTCTGAATCCAGACGTGTTGGCCGGTAATGGAGCATGCATTTCACTATGTAACATTAGTTGGTCAATTGCGGCTTTTTCACACAGCTTAGAGACGAATGTTAAGTTACTCACTGGTCGGAAGTTTTTAAACACAAGTTCCGCACCTTGTTTCTTCAGAAGAGGATTAACAATTGCTATTTTCCACGCATCAGGCACATATCCTTCTAGCAGAGACATGTTGATCATTTTTGTGATTACAGGAGGCAAAGAGTTTACACATGATTTGACAATAGATGTTGGCATTGGGTCGAGTTGACATGAGGCATTTGAGGATTCTTTTATTAATTTGGTTACCTCGTGGATTTCTGAAGGTCGAAAAGTTGAAAGCTCTTTTTCTGATGGTCTCTATTTGATGTCAGTTTTGTCTACATTTATGTTCTTAATTTTTTCTTGAATTAATTTTATTTTTTTTAGGAAAAACTCGCCAAATTGATCAGCTAGCGTTGATGGATCATCGTGTGGTGGAAATGACACACTTTGTTTTTCTGTACGCCGATTATTAACAACTTTAAACAGTTTTTTGCTGTCACCATTACAAGCTTCAACACATGTTGTGTAGTAAGATTTTCTGGCATCTTTTAGTTTGTTGGAGAACTGATTACGAATAGTCTTATATGCTGCTTCCTCATTGTAAGATTTAGATCTTTCCCGCTCTTGCTTTCGACGATTAGCTTTCAGCGTTCTCAGTTCATTGATAAACCAGGGTATACTTGGGCGAATAATTAATGTTTTTGTTTTCAGAGGGGCATGCTCATCCAGTAGAAAAGACAATGTGTTGTTGTATGATTTTGCCAGATCATCCAGGTTAGCACACTGAAAATTACACAAATCTGATTTTTCGATGTCACATTTAAGCTTGTTAATGTCAATTTGATTCGAACGAAATGGTTTCGCGCGCCGAAGGCGCGCAGGGACGGTATAGGGAGCAAGCCCCTTTCGACCCTCGGTGACAGTTTAGCGGCGTTTATGTCGCTTGTTTCTCTTTTTGTGTGGAGGTGGCTGTGATGGAGAGACTAGTGGTTGTTGGTGTAGTTGGGCTGTTGATGTTTTGATGTTTTTAGAGGACTGACTAGGATGGAATGGTCGAGTCCTGGCTGCTTCAGGAGTGCTGTGGCTGGTGCGCTGTTCCAGGAGGCCATCGTTCTGCTGTTGTTGTCAGCTGATTCCTTTAGGATATTCCTGGCTTCTTCCCGCATGCTATTTACTACAGCCGTTATGTCAAGTATACCCTGTATCATTTTTCGTTCCTGATCCGGATGGAGGGGAGAGACACGAGTAGGAGACTTCAGAAAGCCAGTTTCCATTTCCGTCTCGCTGATGACGTCGCCATCCTCCCGGTTGTCCCTCAAAGGAGAGGCAGCCGGGGAGTGGATGGGAGTCACAGGAGTTGGAAGGTGGGGAATGGTAGTGGCCTCCTCTGTCTTCTCTTCCGTCTTCTCTTCCTTCTTCCTTTTCAGGAATGTTTCCAACCGCCGGGCATCGCGGCGCCTGGTGGATGGGCTCTTCTTCCTCTTCTCAGGGCCTCCAAGCCTTCTCGGGTGAGGACCAGTGCGAGAGGAGGTCCTCTCAACAAAGGTACTACCTCTCCCCGAGGAGGGTGGTAATTCTTTCTCTTCTTCAACCTTGAATTCAAAGTTCAGATGAACGCTCTTGTCTATCTCCTGGATAGTCCAGGTGACGAGACGCCCAGAGCTGCTATTGTTTTCTTCAATCGCGCTGGTAGTTCCAGTGTTTCCATAATTAAGGTTATAATTAGGATGCTCGCACTCTGAGTTCAGAGGTGCGAATGATGATTTGATTGAATTTTCGGAGTGTTACTTCTTTACATGTCAGTGATGGTTTTCGAACACCTAGTGTGCACTCAACAAATGAATGGTCAGATAATCTGAATGGGATTAATGGCTTAGAAAGCTGAAAGTCATTAGTACATTTTGTGATGATAAGGTCCAAACGTAACGGCCAAAATCGGCCAGCACTTTTCAAATAAATTGCTAAATAATTTTCATTATTTGTTTCAAATACATAGGTTATGACCCCTCTTTGGAACGAGCTCGACGAGCTCGTTCCAAAAAGGGGTCATAACCTATGTTTTTAAAACAAAAAATGAAAAAAAATAGTTATTGAAGAATTTTGTTTGCAAGTATCGCCTGCTTTTCATGGTAAGTAAAGGGTTAAGATGAAAAATTAATTAATTTTTAAGCTGATCAGTAGCTGTGAATAAGTAATTAGATACATCAAAGGGAATCCTTTGATTATCATGATTGTTTACCACCTTCATGTTTGATTAAAAGAATGTTTTTTAAAAATAACCCACTCAGTTTATTCATTCCATGAGCTGAGCAGACGCTGTGTCTTTAATGTGAAGGGCACTTGTCCTCGCCCCTCATTTCTATTGAAGACCAGTATTCCTGAAGGGCACACTTCCGAAGGGCAACTTTCTGGAAGAGAAACTTTCCTGGGGGCACTTTTCTGTACACCAAAGGTGAGTTATTCCAACTACAATTATAAAGTGTTATCATTACAATGACGCACTTTAAAGTGGGTTTGCCAAGATCGTGTTTTTATTGTGAACTGTATGAAGGTGATAAAAAAAGAATAAAAAAAATGTATGAAGGTGCTATTGTAATACAGTTACAGATAGCACAGGGTTAACACTTTACAATAGTTTTCATTTTACTTGCTGATAATTGCACAGGAAAACCAGTAATTTTGCTCAAATTAACTAATTCCTCGAACAGCTGTTATGTAATAAATCGGTTTATATTAGTAAAGGTGGTCTCTAAGTTATTAATTGGAATATTATAAGAACATTAACTGCCAATCTAACTTCACGTGTTAATTATCACAAACACAGTTTCAGTACAGGTGTTTTTATATTAGTATGGCACAGCTCGCAATATATGCAACCAAAGGTTTATGCATTTCAGGTGTTTGCCAGATAAAATGGCTGCTGTCCCCAGCAATCCTGTTATGGTAAAAATTAAAATTTAATATAATTGGAATAATAAATACCCCGTTCTGCACCGAAATATAGTATAGCCGACAGCCGCCGTGGACTAGTCACTTTCCACGGATGGGCAATATTTCCACGGACGCAATAATATTAGATTCCAAACACCAATTAAAGAAATAATCATCAAAAATTCAATTACAACCCGGTGCTTCATTAATTAAAATTTTGCTGATGATGATTTTTATTACCTGGTAAACGAATGCGTGGACACCACTGCCCACGCGTGGATTACAACCAATCCACTGTGATTGTACTGTATAATATAAGTAGCTAAAACCAACCAGAAGGCCCCATTCCATAGCACATTTTGCTTTTGGGATAGCGGTGCCCATTGAGAGAGAACTATAGTTTACCACCACCACCACCACCACCGCACACTCACACAAACACACACACCTTATACTCGTTGCTTTCTTCGGATAGAAATGTCAGAAGTGAGAAACACCAGCCAGGTATACCTATGACGACTTAGAACAACGTTCCAAACAATGTATTTTCTAAATATGCTTAACGTACCACATGCACATTGTCAACTGTGAACAACAATATTGCAGTTGAGTGAAGAAAATCACCGATATAGACAAATTTTGCTTTATTTTATAAAAAAATACTGTGATCGTCGATAAGAAATTATTAACATATTTGCGGGGTGGTAAGATAAAGTTATATTTTGTTACTTTAACCCTTTACCCAACGTAACGGTAAAAAAAAAACAAAACACAGCCAACACTTCACAAAATTCGCCAATTAATTTTCATTATTTTTTCATTTTTTGTCTCCAAAACATAGGTTATGACCCCTCCTTGGAACGAGCTCCTCGAGCTCGTTCCAATGAGGTGTCATAACCTCTGTTTTGGAGACAAAAAATGAAAAAAAATAGTCATTGAAGAATTTTGTTTGCAAGGGTCGTCTGCTTTTCGTGTTAGGTAAAGGGTTAAAAATAAACTTCGCCGAAGTGTATTTATTTTCAAAATTTGATGTTCCGGCGAACTGCCGTTTCCGGCAAGATGTACTTTCGGCGAAAAGTCCAGGATTCGGACCGGGTGGGGTGGGGGGGGGGGGGGTCGGTAAGGGTGTGGCCACCCCAATCTAAGATATCACTTCTCTTTTGCTAGTTGTCATACATTTTCTTAAATGACTACACACGGTACTTAGACTTGTGCCACACACACACAGTAGCCAGCATGACCAATTGTGAACACTGGTACAGTACGTGTTAATTGAATAAGAAGTCGTGTCATGATTATGTGACGACCGAGTGGTCAATCGTCGGTTGTATGTTACCCTTGATATAAATCATATAATTACCGATGTTACACTAACACGGGACGTCAGGATGACGCCAGCTGGCAGTATGGTTTATTCCGAACAAGACGAATCCCAACAAGACAAATTTAATTAAAATGACTATATAACCCATTTATTTTGAGATTTTCCATAATAAGCTGCTAACATGGCATAGTTTTGGACAAAGAGATTTCAGTTAACTGGTTGATTGCGGGAAGCTCATTTTGGGGCTTTATCATGAAGTGTGGGCGCCAGAGCTAAAAGGCGTCATATTCTGTGGTTGTACTTCAGTTATTTTTGATGTGATATTATTAAGTCTGGGTGGATTTGCCCTGTTACAGTTTATGGGAGAGTGCCTAGGCACTCTCCCATTAATTATAACAAGGTAATAACACGTGAACAAAATTTTGACAACCAACAAAACTTAGCACGCTACCCGTTAACAGAGGCGCGCTTTGTTACAAGACGCGATTTGCTACAGTTTTTTTTGTATCTTTTTTATCAACAAAACTCCCAAACACATACATAAAACAGAACCCTAAAATACTTCAAATAGCATACATTGTAATGCACACGTTCTTTTTAAACTAAACTTCCCCCATATTTGATGAGAAAACTTTTTTCGTCTTGTTGGGGTTCGTCTTGTTGGGATAGTTTTTTGGGGGGATTGTCTTGTTGGGATATTTTACCAATTCGTCTTGTTGGGATTCGTATTGTTGGGATGACACAGGCAGTATACCAACAAAAGTTTATAGATAGGACACCAACTAGTCTACAGTGACGGCGACTAGACTATCACACTTAGCGTGACCTTCCCAACCCTAAACAAACAATAAATCGTGGCCTGGGATTCAATTATGACAGAAGCTGAGTAAAATAACAATTATTTAATTCTCACTCACTTTTTATCATACTTGAAACAATTCATATTTTCAGTTTGAATTGACTTATGAGGGTAAGAAAATTATCAAAGTAACAGATAGAAAGTGAATTCACACTATGAAACTCTTTACCTAACCTGAAAAGCTGACGACACTTGCAAAAATAATTCTTGAATAACTAATTTTTTTCATTTTTTGTCTCAAAAACATAGGCTATGACCCCTCGTTGGAACGAGCTCGACGAGCTCGTTCCAACGAGGGGGTCATAACCTATGTTTTTGAGACAAAAAAATGAAAATTAATTGGCGATTTTTGAGAATAGCGCTGGCCGGTTTTGGCCGTTACGTTAGGTAAAGGATTAACTCTTTACCTAACACGAAAGGCAGACGACACTTGCAAATACAATTCTTGAATAACTATTTTTTTTCCATTTTTTTTGCATCAAAAACATAGCTTATGACCCCTCATTGGAACGATCTCGTTGAGCTCGTTCCAATGAGGGGTCATAAGCTATGTCTTTGAGACAAAAAGTGAAAAAATAATGAAAATTGGATGGTGATTGTTTGTGAATAGGGCTGGTCGGTTTTTGCCGTTACGTTGGGTAAAGGGTTAACTATTAGGTTATATAAGTATATGGTGAAGGGTAAGTTTTGTGTAAGGTATTTAAATGTATTCCAAAGTTTTAGGCTATGCTTCTAATAAATAATTCCAATCGAGTGTCATATTTGGTTTTTTTTACCCCACTTTCCTACAAATTTGAAATAACAAGAACTACAAGTGTATTCACGTATTATTCTTGTTAAAGGATTAATGCCATTTAGTTAAATTATACTTCAAAGTATTACTACGGTATTCACTAAGCAATATTATTTTAAGTGTTGAGCCGACAGTTATGTATCTTATTAACTTTACACGAATTTGTGTATTCACACATTATTTTTGTTAAAGGGTTAATACCATTCAATTAAATTATACTACCAAGTATTGCTACGGTATTCACCAAGCAATAGTATTTTAAATGTTGAGCCCGCATTTATGTATCTACTTAACAAGAATTTGTGTATTCACTCATTATTCTTGTTAAAGGGTAAACGCTATTTAGCTTAAAGTTATAAGGTTTAATATATTCCCTGGTTTTCTAGGAACCGGGTACGGGAATGAAATTATTCTCAGAACCGGGAACCGGGGACTTTTCGGGTAATATGAAGGGAATTTTCGAGGTTCTTTTCCTAAGATAAGTATGAAAACCCAAACCCGCTTCAGTCTCGTCTTTATTTTCAGAATAACTCGCATTATCACCTCTACCTTCTCCAGCATCAACACCCTCCTCTTCACTGCCGTCACCAGTCTCCTCTGCTTCAAGCAGAGGAGACTGGTAACGGCAGTGAAGAGGGTGTTGATGTTGGAGGAGGTAGTGAACAGTGATACTAGTAACTCTGAAAATGAAGACGAGTTTAAACTTTGAAGCGGGTGAAGAAGATCTTGCTGTTGAAAGGGAGGATGGTGGTGGTGGGGTGTTGGTGGGGTGTTGTCCGACAGAACTGGTTGAGAGCTACAGTGATTTGTTGAAAATGGTTCGTCAGGAATCAGGACTGTAAAAAATTCAGGCGTGGAAGGGCTGACGAAATCCTACAAAGTTTCAATTCAGAAAACTTCAGTTCAATACACAAATAGTGCAACGCTGCATTCCCGGTTCCGTGCTGTAGATTTCCCGGGTATCGGGACCGGCTTTCGGAACCGGGAACCCCGGAATTCCCGTTCCCAGGATTAAACTCTGCTTAAAGTATTCTACAAAACATTGCTTCGGTATTCACCAAGAAATATTATTTTAAATGTTGCGTCTGCAGTTATGTATCTATTCACCAAGAAATATTATTTTAAATGTTGCGTCTGCAGTTATGTATCTATTTAACTTAACAAGAATTTGTGTATTTGAACACTCGTCTTCTTGTCAAAAAATTCAGGCGTGCAAGGGCTGACGAAATCCTACAAAGTTCCAATAGAAAAAACTTCAGTTCAATACACAAACAGTGCCACGCTGCATTCCCGGTTCCGTGCTGTAGATTTCCCGGGTATCGGGACCGGCTTTCGGAATCGGGAACCCCGGAATTCCCGTTCCCAGGATTAAACTCTACTTAAAGTATTCTACAAAACATTGCTTCGGTATTCACCAAGAAATATTATTTTAAATGTTGCGTCTGCAGTTATGTATCTATTTAACTAAACAAGAATTTGTGTATTTGAACACTCGCCTTGTTAAGGGTTAATGGTCCTCGGTTCGAATCCCACCTGCGGCAACCGCGTTGTGTCCTTGGGCAAGACACTTCATCTCCATTGCCCGCATGGGGGCACGATGACGCCGTGTACTAAGGCGTACTGCACGTCGATGGTACGCATGTCTTCAACCATCTAACCCCGCCTGTGCTGCAGTGCGGAGTTACGATGTTGGGGAGCTGGCAGCTGCTCGTCGTTGCTCGGTGGTTCTCTCCGGGTACTCCGGCTTCCTCCACCCATAAAACTGTCTCGGTCATGATTAGCCATTGTGCATAAATATGTGACCTTAAACATCAATAAATAAATAAACAAATAAATGTTAAGGGTTAATGCCATTTAGTTTAAATTACACTACACAGTTTTGCTACGGTATTCACCAAGCAATATTATTTTAAAATTTCATTAGTCAAATATCTGCGTTTTGACACAGATTTAATAGACTGCTGAATTAAATTAACCCTGATTTCCTACCTTAGATGTGTTTTGTAGGGCACTGAAATAATTTTGAGTGTTCACTCAATATTTCAGTTTCCCAACTTACGATATAATTTTTTTATGAAATTTTACAAAAAGTAAAATCCACGTATTCACGTAAATATTTATTTGTGCAACCCTAAATTAACTGATACTGTTAATTAACGCCATTAATTAACTTAGAATAATTGAATTAACAAAACCAAAAGAATGAAACCCAACTGGAGTTCCAATGCTATTCCTATTCAGGAATAAACACTAGAGTTGCTAACGTACGTCTTAACCCTTTGCCTAACATGGAAAGCAGACGACACTTGCAAAAAAAATTCTTGAAAAACTATTTTTTTTCATTTTTTGTCTCAAAAACATAGGTTATGACCCCTCGTTGGAACGAGCTCGACGAGCTCGTTCCAACGAGGGGTCATAACCTATGTTTTTGAGACAAAAACTGAAAAAATAATGAAAATTAATTGGCGATTTTTGAGAATAGCGCTGGCCGGTTTTGGCCGTTACGTTGGGTAAAGGGTTAAGCATACGGATTCCAAATCAGAATGATAAAAAGAAACGAAAATTTCCTAACACTAACAGGGCAATGCACGTACGAACGGGGCAACGCACGGGCGAACGGGGTTACATCAAAATCTTAAAGATTTACAACAGTTTTCAACGATTTACAACGGGGACTGGCAGTCAGTAACGAGTTTTAACGGCGCGACGGCCAGACCAATGCGCGTAATCATAGTAACTAAAGTCAATTCAAACTTCACAAAAGTCACCTTTTCAATTTAGAATTGTGTTTGAGTATATTTTTGGAGCTTTGTTTTATATATTTCTTTGGAAACATACTCAAGTAATTAAATACTTTTAGATTTTCTGGACTTGCAATTGCTCAATTTACCAGACGTCAAATCGTCGCCTGAGTGCTAGAATGTCCTATGTCCCACAGGGACATAGGACATTCTAGCACTCACGCGGCGAAATATAGACGATAAACTGTGACCTGGCGACCTTCGACATTGTGAACTGAGGGGATTCGCGATGTCAATGACGTCACGCAACAATAAATGTATAGACCTTATCAACAATGCGCCACGTCCGATGCATGGTGGGATAGTTGGGGGCCTCCTGAAAAATGTAACCATAAACAAACCCGCGCTTTCGGCCTGACGCAGGAACAATTGACTGGTTCGTTTGTGTTCAGGTGTGTGACAGTCGGTCATAAACAATCACAGAAATAGGCCTACCATACATCAGTTTTAACAGAGTTATGGTAATATTGTCTTTATTTTTGTGTATTTGCAAGTGTTTTGAACGAATTATGGGTGACAATACTGCATTCCAGAATGCTCTTCCTTGATCAAGTTCTTCGAGTGCTCAGGATGACGAAATATTTGTTTTCGAATTACTGATGATAATCCTCAAAATAATCAAAGCCTTTGACAAATGATACTCTCTCTCAGTGACGTGTGAAGCCTGGAACGGTGCCCATGGGGGCAGTGGCGTAGATAAAGGGGGCCGGGGGGGGGGGCCACCAGAAGTTTTGTCGGAAATTTTTTGGGACCATTTTTAGGCGAATTTATGCCTCATAACATTAAAATGCTGGCTTTGGGGATAAAAACATGCCATTTTGGGTAAATTTGGAGTAAAAAAAGACCAATTTTCAGTACATTTGCAGTAAACAACAGATTCTTTCTGTTTGTTTGGATTTTTGTTGTTGTTACACTGTCGGAAAATTTTCGGTCTGTCGGAAAATTGTGGGCTTGCCCCTCCGCCAGCGTAAAGCTATCAACGCCACTGCATGGGGTAGGGGTGGGGGTGGATGGGGTGGGGCTGCATGGGTACATCGCTGGCGGTATCTCTTGCCCTCGACGAGTGGACCAAAGTCGAAGTGCTTGATTATGATGCCCTAGTTTAATTGTTCACCTAACCTTAGTGGCAGATGAAACTCGCCAAACTTTTCTCCAACAACCAAAATTTTTAATTTTTTGCTTCAGAAACATGGGTTATGACCCCTTCTACGAGCTCGATCTTATGAGGGAGGAGTCGGAACCTGTTTTAAAAAAAAACTGCCCTATGTTTTAAAATATTTACCCCCCCCCCCTTCCTCAATTGCTTCTGCCCACCCTGACTGGGTAGTTCAGCAATCTAAACATAACGGCTGCCAAACCACATTCAGATCACCGAACTGAGGGAGGGAGTCTCTGAATGGAGGGTGGGTAGCAAATAGTAACACGTGCAAACCGCTGAACTATTCAAGAAAAAAGATGCAATTCCCTTAACTTTAGAAACCATATACTAAGACTGTTCAACATAGCGTAATGCGTGAAGTGCCCTGGGTAGGGTACAATGGCATAGCCACGGGGGGGGGGGGGGGGGGGGAGGCACGCGCCCCCAAATGTTTTCCGCCAGTAGTTGTTTCAATGAGGAAAACAAGAGAGAGAGAAACAGAGAGACAGATAGAGAGACAGACAGAAACAGAGGAGAGGCAGAGAGAGAGAGAGAGAGAGAGAGAGAGAGAGAGAGAGAGAGAGAGAGAGAGAGAGAGAGTGCATGACCATGTTTCGAAACAAAAATGAAATAAAATTATCGCGGTGGAAGGGATGATTATTGTCCCTGATGGGTGAGGGTGTGAGATGGGGAAATCTCACCCGAGGGCAAGATATTTGGGCCAGACACAAGGCTTCCGCTCCCATCGGGGATAATTTTCTCCGCCCACCAAAACAGTCTGACGTCACCAAAAGTAATTCAGGGATACGTGTAGCTATATCGAACAATTTTGTTGTCCACTTCTGAAAAAAACTGATTTGCTTGTCGGGAAGAGCGCACAAAAGTTCTGTATGTACCTCAGGTATATACCATAAAATTAAATCCCAACGCCGGCAAGACAGGGGTTAAAAATTTGCAGCGAAATGAACATTGACACATTCCAATGACGTCATATTGTGAATTTTGCAATGTATTCGCATATCTTTCGACGGGAATTTCGTATAACATAACTTTAACAATAAAAACCGGATTTAATTTCTTTTCGGAATATGTCTCTATAGCAAAAATGTCTTCGTCAGGTTCGATGATCAATGATACTTGATGAAAATTATGAGAGTTATTGCCCTTTGTAAAAAAAATATCGTGTTATGCTTGTTTTTGGAATAACTTAAACATTAGTAACCAAATATCAATTTTTGGGGGTATATAACTCTTTGGGAACAATGTCTACCTCATGTTCGATGACCACCATTATCCAATGAAAATTGTCGGAGTTATTGCCCCCCCCCCCCCCGCCCCTCGGTGCCAATTCCGCAATTTAATTTTTTTTCTTTGCTCCAAAATGCATTTTGAAAGATTAAGAGTGACTACATGCGGAAAAATTGACTCTTTTAAACCCCGACCCGGTGTCAATTGGGCAATTTTTTTTCTTTGCCCCAGAATGCATTTTGAAGGATTTAGAGAGCCTACATCCGAAATTGTTTTTTACTCCTATGACCCCCCCCCCCCACCCCACCCCCTGTTACTACATGCGGAAAAAATGACTTTTATAAACTCCCCCCCCCCCCCCCCCCCGGTGCCAATTAGGCAATTTTTTGTCTTTGCTCAAATATGCATTTTGAAGGATTTGAGAAAGATTACATTAAAAAAAAAAAATTGACTCCTGTGAAACCACCCCCCCCCCCCCCACCACCACCACCAGCACACTCCCTTTACCTGTCCGGTCAGTTAGGCCACAACATTTTTTTTTTGTTGCTCCAAGATGGGTTTGGCCGGAATTAGAGTGATTTTATGTGTGTGTGTGGGGGGGGGGGGGGACCCACCTATGCTCCCATCCCCAATTGGGTGTTGCAGGGGCATTAGCAGTGCTTGGCGATACAGTTCTCTTGTTAGTATTATGACCAAACGGTCCGCCTGCAAAGTGGAACCACGCGTTACTTCCACTGGGGAATCACTCACTCAGGTGTCTACATAGGTGTTAGCACTTTCTGATAAATAGAAATTACCGTCCCCTGGAACGCCGCCGTGGCAACGTCTCGGAGAGAGTGAATATTTATTTGCCAGAGGGCGCTTGTCAACGGAGGGCCAAGGCTGGGGTTGATCAACTTTGCTGGGGACCTAAGATACTCTTTCACCGTGGACAGGGGATTTTCACTAGCTCACTTTTGCAGATTGCAATTGCTTATTCACAAGCCACAGAGTAGCGCCGCGCTTTAATCAATTGCTTTCAACGGTAATGACCTAGCATGGACTAATTTCTTGGCGGGGTTGGGGTTCCATCAATTCCTAGGGTACTCAGGGCTTCTTCATTAATAAGATAAAGCTATTAACAAACCAACAGTTTTTATATATAAATCTTCTATACTCTTATTTACAAATAGCCAACAAATCCTAAATAAATAATCTCAACACTACTGAAATGAGTTTTGTGACTAGTCACTGAATCCCACCGAAAACAAGTATTAAAATATTATCTAAAATTAAATTGTTTCCCAAATTTATATTCGTAGAGAAAGGTCGAAGCTGCGACTACTGACAAGAAATCACGAAATCTTTCACTCAACCGCTCATGCGCGCATTTATCCTGTTGCGCCTACCACATTATGGGGAATTACCTTTAATACTAAATTTCACCCTTAGAATATCTTATCACCTACAATTCCTGCTAATAGTGCTTCTAACTTGCAATAATAACAACTGATCATCTAATAACACAGATTCACTAATACACTTAAAACTGTTAACTAATAACTATGTAACTACGACGTGTTATCACAACTAAATACTATAAACTAAATACTACATATACTCATCGATTCTTCTTCGGCGTCTCCCCTCGATGCAAATCATCAGATCGGGAATCCTGTCGTCCAAATGACGGCTTACCGGAACCACAGAAATACATTAACGCTTTACTACACCGCGTGAACTAACGATTATTCCATCCTAGCGAGTCTGTCTTGAGGTTAACTCGAGGGGTCTTATATAGGCGCGCGCATCACCTATCAAAAACTTAATTTGGGCAAAGGTGCTAATTTAGAAAAGACGGCTTTGATGACTTGCAGTGACATGAACTGACTTTTCAATAAGTTCTAATTTGGAATGCATTGTCTACACAGTCCCTGCATGACAGCGACTGAACAAAGAACACTTTCCGAATACGAACTTAATTAAATTAATGCGCTTACCCAGTTTACTCATACTGATTATTAAAAAGTTTCTTTCTTTCATTTATTCTACATAACTCGGATTGTTTACTTATTTTTAAAATTTAGAATAACCTTAAAATAACAACCCTGTGATAGTATTACTGACACAAAGCATGCACTGTATGTAGTAAAAATGGGTTAACTGTTTCGACTGGAGCTCACGTCATGACGTCCGAGATTTTGGGGAAGTGACCAACTAATTCGGCCAGAGAACTCGATACCATCAACATATGTTCTGATGTTTTTATTGAATAATATTCATCTCATCATTTTGGAATTACGAATGTCTTTCAACAATGTATTCAATGTTTCACCATATCTTATTCTTTTGTATAAACTGTGACGAACACAACTTCACCATTTGATGTATTTTATTGGTAGACCAAGACGTGTGGTTTGGCGACGGTCGGTGTGCGTCCGGTCCGGGCGTTCTCGCAATAACTTGAACAAACGCTCTCTGTTTTGACTGATATTTGCCATACAGGTATTTTTAGATAATACGTCGAACAAGTTCGAAAACTGGCCCAGTCCAGTTTTTCGTTACAGAGTTATGGAACTTAGACGTTCTCCGTTTTGTCTAACTGGCCCGCCCGATTTTCGTTGCAGAGTTATGGACCTTAATTCGTTAATTTTTACAATTTGACTAATATTTACTACACAGGTCTTATGCAATAATATCTCAAACGAGTTCCAAAACTGGCCTGGTCAGAATCTTCGTTACAGAATTATAGGATTTAATTAGTCAGTTTTATAAATTTTGAGCTCAATAGCGCTGTAACTTGAACAAATATTTTCCAATTTGACAACTCATCTTCAACTTTTATCGTCATAGATATTGAATCCTGAGAAAGTTATCTCCCCTTGTAAATACTGGAGTCTAGGTGTTATCCAATTAAGACTGAGCCCCTGTAGGGTGTGAATGAAATCTTGATCGACAGGGAATAGTTGTCGGAAGCGGAAAAATCAGCTGAGAATGAACCTGCCAGCGCTATACACGAAAGTCGAAATTCAATGTTTTATATTTTCAATTTTTCATATTTTCATTTTTTTGCTTCCAAAACATAGGTTATGACCCCTCATTGGAACGAGCGCTTAGGGGTGATCGCACCTTTTCATTTGTACTCACGCGGAAATCTATCTGATATTGTGGACTGCAGTTTTAACCGTTTTTACTGCAATAAATTTTTTCTTGGTTTTAACATCAAAGGGAAAAAATTAGCAAATGTCAGCTTGTATATTTTTATATGGTTAGATAGGACAATATCTATATTATATGCCGGTATGCGCACAGTATTGCTAATATGAAGCAAAAAAAATATATTAGCCACTAAAAGTTGACGAAAATGCAATTTTCTATCATTTTACATGGAATTATACAGGAAATAACAGTAGCATTTTAAATCAACGTGGGAAAAAATTGGTCCAATGAAATCGTTCGATAATATCACTAACTGAGAGCATATATATTGTTCTTAAAGGATTGATGCACACAGCTAATATAACTTTCACAGGTTTTAGATAATTTTGAGAAATATAAAAATTCCCCATTCAATTTGTGTTAATTTTTGCCAGCCAATTCTTAGCAATCAGGGGAGATAACGTTTTCGTAAGTCGATGTGAATGACGAGAAAAGTTGACCATGTTTTGCCACGCATATCCTTTGCAATAATATCTCAGGTGAGATCGAAAACTTGCCCAGTCCGATTTCTCATTACAGAGTTATGGGCCTTAATTAGTCCATTTTTTGCGAATTTTGAGCCCGTCAATTTTTGTGAGTTTTGAGCTCAACGCGATGATATTTCTGATTTTCAGTAGATAGTGCACGAAGGTAGTAACCACAACTCGACGCCTGCATTTCCGATGCGCACCTCTTCTTATATGTGGACTTAGAACCGAGATGCCAAGAAGTATTTTCCCTTGTCTTATATTTCCCTATGACTGGACTTGGACTATATTGCCAAAATGCTATTTACTATAAGTTATCTCCGTCAACATGTATGGTATATGGAGATTTAATACCTGGATGTCGGTTTTTAAACACCGAGGCGCAGGCGAGGTGCTTAAATGAGACATCCAGGTATTAAATCTCCATATACCATACATTTTGACGGAGATAACGTTTTTGTCCCGTTTGAAACACAATAGAAACACAGTGGAGAAAAATTTGCTCCGTGATCAGCGGGACTAAATTCACGAATAACCTTTTAGTTTTTGCAAACGCAGAAGACAACAGGTAGAGTTACATCCCTTGGGTCGATAAGGAAACGAGTTAGGTTCCGCTCAACAATTTTCAAGGCTTTTTCAAAAATGGTGTGCCCTGTGTTCTATTCCACTGCCAATGAAGCCAACCTCATTACCCCTGACGTGTATACATTTTCTAAATTGGCCGAACCAAGTGAATACAGCCCGATAAAATAAAACTGATACATATAATTGTGGGAGGCATAACTTCCTGAATAACATGAAGCCCCGACCCGAAAATTTGAATGAAAAATTGCCCAAACTAGCCATTTTCAGGCACTTGGCAGCCACAAAAGCAGAATTTTCACGGCTTCAGCACCCACCCAGGCCTAGAGCACATCATCTCCACTTACCAAAAAGAGAAGAAAAAAATTCTATATTTCCGTCTCATTTTTGGCAACACACCTGTAAACAATCGCGTGTAAAAATGACGTCTGAAATGTTGGCCTCATTTTCTGAGCCACTGTTTCACAGAAATCCCATGCTGTCATGACACTATGCATCAGGCTTCCATGCAATGACCAAAACATTAAAGTCTACTTGCCAACAAGTAGTCTCATACTTTCAAATACCTAATACTAAAAATACAGACCTAATTTATGTGGGGTCAGATTCGGGATAGGCCTTTTATTCACCCCTGTGCAGAAGTACGAAACTGTGCAGCGGAACCTTAAATGTGAACAGTGAGTGATCTCCCCTTGAAACTGTCTTCTGCTTTTGAATCTGGAGACCATTTGCAGTTGCATGCACAAAAAACATTTCTCTCTGTTTCTGCTATGTAAAGAGATGGAGTTTGTTGTTTTTACCTCACAAAATGGTGTTTTCAGGATTCGTGGATCATTTTTATGCATTTCAATTGAAGTAAATCCTAATATTATCTGTTAAATGCTAATTTAATTTTTTTTAACTGAAAACACAAATGAGGCTCGTTTTTGTTGTTTTGCCCATACAGACAGTGATAGGTGCTGTGAGACACTTGATAAGAGATGGATAATTGGAAAAATAAGAGAATAGGAAGGCCCAAAAAGGAGAAGGGAGGAAAAATACATTCGAACATTTTAACAAGACATGGGAAGGGTGGTTCAAGGATGAGTATCTAGAAAAATTGTCTATAGATATTGATGCCTGTGCGCACTCACCTAATACAGATTATGCTGGAGTGTCTTCCTCAGCCAATAGATTTCAAAGACCAATGTTCACCACAAACAATGAAGCAAAATTCTCAACCAGTAACAATATGGGCTCAGTATCTTCCTGTTTGCGAACTGTAAAGGAAGAAAAAATCACATTTCACTTAGGAGTGTTTCACTCGCATCTCTGATAAAGATGAAAATATTGTCACAAATCTAAGTAAATTAAATGACACTCTGACATCCTTCATGAAATTACATAATAAGTGTTCTAGGTGTAAAAATCCATTACCAAACATATCAATTAATAGAAGGCAAGGCCTTTGCATTAGTGTATTGGCCAGTTGCAAAAACGGTTCCGTGCAAGGTCGAGTACGAGAACTGTTCACAATGTCCAGAAAGAATGCAAGAGGCCCTGCATATGGGAGCCTAAATGATGGCTTGGCACTCTCAGCAGTAAAGACCAAAGCAGGCCCTTCTGTCCTGACATTTATTTTATCATGCCTTAATATTAAATCCCCATCACAGTCATTGCTTTATTCACGGCTCAATGATTTTTCTGATAAAGTAGAACAGATAAACAACCAGTCAATGATAAAAAATCAACTTTTCATAAGGGAGGTAACTAAGTTAAGTGGACAAGATAATGTTGGTATAGCTCTAGACACAGCCTTCAATAACCGCCCACAAGCAGGATGTGAGGCAGCTACACAGTCTGTATCTGTAGTTACAGAGTTAAATAGCTCTAAATAACTATCTTTAACACTTTCAACAGCAAACAAGCTTTGTTCAAAGCATAAATGTAGTTACACAAATAGGAACTGCCAAAAAACATTCAGTAATGAAGACTCTGTTGCGTCAAGTGAATTAAAACTGGCAAAAAATAACCTCGACAAAATTGAGTCCTCAAAGATAATAAACATTCAGTCTGTAACCTGTGATGCAAGCTCCCAGCTTCAAAAAACCGTCAAAGAACATTCGGTGCATACTGGCAGGCCCATAAGACAGTATTCATGTTTTGTTCATTTTATGCGAACAGTACAAAAAATGTGAAAAAGTAACACTGAAAAGCCATTTGCCAGGCAATGACAAAAACCCTTTTCAAGCAGAAATTAGCAGCCAGTACAAGAAAAGTTTTTGTTTTAGAAATTACTCAAGCACACAAAACTTTTTCACTTGAACAAGTATTTTTGGATCGCACAAATGCAGCAATACAAAACATACTACCCTGTTTTAATAATAATCACAAAAACTGTAGGAAACAGTCTCTTGTCAGTATTGCTCATCTGCCAAAATACACTCCAACATTTTTGCCTTATGGCCAACATTTGAACTTGTGTAACAAAGACAAGGAAACATATAAAACTGCTTTGGGCAAATGTCTAAACAGAAACAAACTTCAAAGAGTTTCTCGCCTTTTGAACACAAACAAAAATGGAAACTTACATCACAGGATTTTCACACAAAAAGCACACTTTGGTCAAGAAACTTCAATGGTTAATGTCATTCAGAAGTTCACTCGGCTACATTTGGGACTGATAGATCCACATTATTACTGGAAAAGTCTTTTGGTTTGAAATTTAGTAGGAGTGATCCAATTTTATGCCAAATGTCAAAAAGAGATCGCCAAACAGAGCTTGATAAAGTTAGAAAGTCAACTCCTATTGTCAAGTAACCGTTTCCGTAAGGTGATTCTAAACTGAAGATTGTAGTTTGAGTGGACAGGACGAAAACATGATGTTTTTTCATTACTTTTCAGTAGCAATGGTTATTTAATACATGAATGATTGCTTCCTACCTAACAGATTACAAAAATGTGATAAAAAATTAAAAAAAAGAATTTACTCACCAAAAAAATGCTTTTAAAAATCCCTAACTCACGGTCAACTTCCTGCCACCAAAACCTAAAATATGAATCTCACATTGAAAAATATGTTTTCTATGTGCACTGGAGAACAACAGTTGAGTCATAACTTTTTAAAAAATAAATCCAATTGTATGTTTATTTAAATTTGTGAAGGACCACTGCATGCACTGGTCCAGCCATTTTTCACAGGGAACTATTTACAGTTCAAAAGTATGGCACACCACACTAATCAGTAATCTAGTTGACCTCCCCTGGAAATATTTGCCAAACAAGTGATATGTCTGTTCTGCCCTCTTCCACAAGTAAAACTGTCCTGACATGAAATGACCCTGTTGAAAGTGTATCGTCAAATCCCAATAATAGATAATAAAAGACTGCGTGGCTACCCCCCCCCCCCCCCCACCACAAAAAAAAATTGAATTTTTCAAAATTGAAAAAGGGGCATATCTCTGACAAAAATTGTCGGATCAAACCCTGATCTGACCTACCTGCATTTTATGTTGATACACCTACACAACAAATTGTATTTGATTATGTCAATTACAGCTCAAGTTATTGGTTGGAAACTAAAAAAAGGAGTTTTCAAAGTTGAAAAACTGTGACACTGGAATCATCTACTAGGATTACATGCAGACTCGAAGGGAAGTTATGGAACTGAATTCCGCCAATTAGTCGTATCGATTGACCAATACTTACAGTGCTCAAAGTATAAAATATTCGTCCAATTATTGAAAAAATCCGATAAGGTGCTTAATGTATTAAAGTATTTTTCATGTGCTAACTGCCATGTTTTGGATCATGAATAAACTCATGTTGTGTCAGAAACCTACCTTGTATTATTTTTTTGGGTGGTAAGTTGACCCGGTGGCGAGTTGACCCGTTCCCAAAAATTTGATGCTCGATTGTGCCTTGTGTTTGTTGCCATACTTCACTTTCGTTGAGAATTTCTATGCAACGACTGATAAAATAATTTTCTAGAGAAAAATTTCATGTTCACACTTCTGTCATATTTTATTTGTGATTAGGAGGTCTAGTGGGATGGATAGAAAGAAAAAATATTATTATCGCACTTTGAACAAGCGACTTACCAACGCATGTGGCTTTCCAGTGACAACAACTTCGATCAACAAATACTTGCAGACATGAGTCTAATAGTGCACAGATTATTCGAAATTATCGATGATCTTTGTGGATTGCAAACAAATTTAATGAAATACATCATTTACAACGATTCGCAATGCAAATCACACCAGATCGCAAAATTAGGAGCATTATTTTTGGAACTTACCGAAACCAGACCGAAACGGGACCGAATGACAGACCAATAAAGTTAACCATCAATATTACTTGACGAACAATAGTTCCCCCGATTTGCGATTAAAAGAAGTGAAAAAGCAACCAGTTTACAAATATTTCAACAACGAAAGAATACAACATGGTTTTCTATTTCCACTGTATATCACCGTTTTGTTAATTAAAGAAAATTGAAATTTTTGTTCTCTATTGGTAATTTTGGCACATGAATACAAACTGATGGCAAGGTCGATCCATGTAAACAAATTGATTGCTTCAGTTGGTGAGGGAAGAATATTTACATAGAACAGACAATAAATGCAATTTGCCTCTATTAGTCTGCTTCCCTTGAGATATATCGACAATCAGAATTTCAGCAGTGGCATTGTCATGAGAATTTACGGGACATATGGCGAGATCTTTTGTCGCAATGTTGCCCACAACCTTCAGTGTTTTGAATTTCCCACCGTAAACATGGCGGACACTTTTGAGACTGAAACGACCCAGGTTGACAACGTGCTTAGTCCTATCTTCGATGTGTTTTATTAAAAATTAAGACTCAACTGCTGCAGTACATTATTTATAGTTCACGTTGGTTGTTCATTGGAAGGTGAGGCGACTCGCTATTTTTTGAAATCCTGCCCACGCCATTTCCGACTTTTTGACAGTACACATTTTCTAATGTCTCCAAATGACTCGTAAATTTGTTAAATGCATATTTTGCGGGTCCCATCACGTTCTATGTGACATGACCATTCCCCCCAACCCTGGTATCCAAGGGCAAGGCTGTTTTGTTGCCAAGTTATTGTTCTATGAAATGTTCACATTTTTCTGTGTTTCTGGCTTCCCTGTTGGCAGTCATGACTTTAGAATCACCTTAATAGGAGAATCAAATGTAACAGACAATTACTTCAAAATTCTTGGTTTGCAAATTGTAATGAAGGCATCCAAACTGATCATACTTATGGAATCAATCCAAAACTGAACTGAAAAAAGATAATTATTAAACATCCAAATGTTTACACAAGACAATTACCCCACAACACACATCTAGCATAGCCCCTATGACCGTGGCACTCGCCTGTATTTTTGCAAACATTTCTAGATTTGTTTACACTATCTGGTTCGAGAGACAGATGACTAAATTTTAAGCATGTTTTTACATGACACAGATGAGATACATGTGAGGAAGGGTCCAGTGGAGTTCCAGGATTTTGTAAAAAACATGCCAATCTATGGACAGCCAAACCCTTCCTTTTTCCCCTAAAAGCAGGGCTTGCATTTTCACCAGGCCTATCAGCCCAAGCCTGGTAATCAGCCCCTATAAAATTCTCACGAGGCTGATCAGTAGGCCTGGTTCAAGGCTGGTTGCCAATATATGTAATATGGGAAATCAGCCTCGAACAGTACAAATCAAGCCTGGTAGCTCCTTTTATCAGGCCTATCAATCAGGATGGTCACAATTCTAAAATGCAAGCTCTGTAAAAGTAATAAACACTCTGTCATAGCCAGCCTATCTGTAGCAGCCTTCCACAGATGACAGGTCCTAGTTTCAATAGTGTGTCTTTCAATGGCACGAGAATATCTTTGAACTTCCTCACCGGTGAGAACTGTATTGAATACTTCAGACATTCTTAACAAACTTTTACTGAAATCAGGAAGATACATTTGAGCAGTAAATGCCAAGGTCAATATAGCTTTTGGAAAAAAATTGCAGTATATCTGGAATAAAATCGAAAGAAAAAAAATATTACTGAGAAGTCAGTTTTCTAGTAGTGGTAGCAGGTTTATTGTCAGTCTCCTCCTCTCTCTCTTCAGGCTTGACCCGCCCCCACCCCACTCAAAACCATCCATCCCCCCCCCCAAAAAAAAATAAACAAATCATTTAAGAAACAGAAAAGAAAAAAAAAAAAACAGGGGGGGGGGGGGGGGCAGGGAGGATGTGGGGTATCAGACAATTGATCTGGTTCCCAGAGACGGGTAAAACCTCACGCTAAGGTGCGGAAACCTAAGACAGGGAACCAGATCACAGAGATTGATATTATCCTACTTGGAGCCAGCATGTTGGATAATTATTTTTTCTATTAGAAAATGCACATATTATGAAGTGCATTGAAATAAAATCTGACTGGAATGCAGTTTAGGGGGAGAGAGAGACAGAGGTTGGGAGTGAGAGGTACGGGGGGGGGGGGGGGGGGTAGGGGTCCACACACTCACCCTATGTCAGTAGATAGCAAGGCACAACAAAACAGATTTTTTTTGTGTGTGCACGGGTACATGTCAAACAAACGCCTGACACACACATCCACACGCAGTGAGACACTGCCCTAAAAAAACACTTTTCACTTCCAGATTGCATGAGTGCTGACCAGTGGTCATCTTTACTCATGTAGTTTGTACAAAAATAAGATATTGTGGATCGGAACAAAGCAAGCAGTGCAATATCCTATCCAAGTGTGGCTTCCTTTTTTAACAAACTTGACAAAATTCCAAACAACAATTACCTTGAAATTTGGAAACATGAATAATATTCTCAAAATTGACATCGTGTTGGTCCCCACTTGGATTTGATCAGATTTTAGAATTCGGCATGTTAATAGAATTACACACACTGTCTCTTAATTTTTGCCTTGATAAGCATTCAATCAATCAACGTACTTCCGTTATTGTACCACTTTTAACCATTTACCCAACGTAACGGTCAAAACCGACAAGCGCTATTCACAAAAATCGCCAATTACTTTTCATTATTTTTTTCATTTTTTGTCTCAAAAACATAGGTTATGTCCCCTCTTTGGAACGAGCTCGTCGAACTCGTTCCAAATGGGGTCATAACCTATGTTTTAGAGACAAAACATGAAAAAAATTAGTTATTCAAGAATTTTGTTTGCAAGAGTCGTCTGCTTTTCATGTCAGGTAAAGGGTTAATTCACAGAAGAATCCGCGGAGCATACAATTGTAACTTGACTGGATATTTACAATTCCAAGAGGCCCCAATTGGCCTTAATCTCACAGGATAAAAATGTGTAAAGAAGGTTTTAGGGTCACATTCACGATCTACATGCTAATATAGTTAAACTAGTGCAGCTTGGGGAGTGGGGGTGGAGGGAGAAGGGTCTGTTGGGTGAAAAGTTTTTTTGTTTCCTTTTTTTGCGTAAAATCACTCAGAGCCCTTCAAAACTCATTATGAAGCAAAAAGAAAAAAATCACCCAGTTGCTCCACCCCAACCCTTAGCCCTTCACACCCAACCAAGGACGAAAGTGTTTTTTTTTTTTAAATAATCGAAATCCTACTGATCTTGCTCTCAAGCAAAAACAATTTATCCAATAGACCCACCTTACCCTTCCCGGGCCTCAAGTGGACTCATGGAACTCCATTTGAACAAACCATAATCGTATGTACTCACATTTACATCTAACTCAAGTTTACCAGTTCATTTATTCGTTGAACATTTCATTTAAATAAACAGTAAATTCTCCATCGGGTTCTGTGTTAAATTTCACACCCCTCTGGTGTCCATCACACTCAGTCAAGAGTAACACTTTGAACAAACTTTAATGTAGGAGTCATAGAAATGTTGTATACCACATATTAAAAGATTCTGTCTGGTGGATCTGAAGAACATCTTTGAAGAATATTCCTCATTCTGCGTTAGGTTAAAATCCGGTCTCCCATAGGGAGCCCAAATATGAGCCTAGGGATTTGATTTGAATAAACTTGAATCTCACCATACCAGGGGAGTCAATACTACGTAACGTAACAAAAGAATTGTGAATGTGAAGAAGATTTGTTAAAGAATAGACCTTATATTACACTAAGTTAAAAGTTTGGATCCCACAGGGATGAACCAAGGGACTTGGTTGAACAAACTGAAATCTGAACCATCTGAGGTTGCTGCATCTCAAATATTAAAAGATTCTGACTTGCGGATCTAACGAAGGAGATTTTTGGAGAAATTTACCCATATTGTACTAAGTTAAATTTTAGGTTGCCATAAGGAGCCCAAATATGAACAAACTGGAATCGGACCCCATTAAGGATACTGCAAACCAAATATCCAAAGATTATGATTGGGAGATCTGAAAAAAGGTTTCAAAAGAATATTCCTCACATTTCAAGTTAAAGACCAGGCTCCCACAAGGAGCTCAAATATGAACTCATTTTGAACCTCCTAAGGATACTGCACTCAAACCATTCTGATTCTGACTGGTGGATCTGAAGAAAAAGATGTTTAAAGAATATTCTGAGATAAAGTCCTGAGTTCCCATAGGGTGCCCAGATATGACCGCAGGGACTTGAAACACGCTTACGCTCATGTACCTCTATGAGTGTCTATGGGGATTTCAGAGTTAAATATAATTTTCGCGATAAAATGTACACCCATTGGCCTTCTCTGGGCATCAATGGGGATGACAAAGTTAAATGTAGGAAAAACATTAACGCCCAATGGCCTTTCCTTACTACTACTAATAGTGCACACCCACGCAGTGGCGTGGGCGCACATAGGTAACCCAAGTACGTATCCATGATTTTATAATTTTTCTATATACTATGCAACAGAGTTTGGGGTGCCATCTGGCGGCGCGGCTCTTCCACTGGCAAAAAATCCAGAATCATTGTAACGGATATTTAATTGTTTTTGGCTTTTCAAAGGGCATTATGTAAAATATATTGTCGAAGAATGCTGGAAACTATGAGAAATAATTAAGTAATGAAATGATTTTCGAAGTTAGGTGGTTGTTGGCGAGTTAGGTATTGTTTGAAAGTTCGAAGTCGCCAATGTCGTCCGTTGCCGGTTTCGTCAGATTCAAAAGCCCAGTTTCAATTTTAATTGAGAACGTACACTTCACAAAAAGTTGACAACGAATAAAAAAATAAAACCAGTGATTTATTGACACTTTTAGTGGGCCTTTTTCATTTGTGGGGAACTTAGCCCGATTTCCTTAGAAACAGCCGGAGTTCGGATGAATTGAAGTTATGTTGACGTACGGTCTGGGGAAATCTTTGTTTTCAAAACACCGGCATGCAGTCTTGTACTTGTACTTGTAGTAAAATTTTACAGAAACAGACATGCACGCAAACAGCGATATTCGTTTATTTCCAAGATTTTTCTTCACAAATTCACTGGCTCTAGTCTATGAACTATTTTTACCAGTGATACAATACAATGTCAGTTTAAGACTGTCAGAATTACAGTGTAGCGGCCAGCCAATTTTGTCATCCGACGTGTTCTCCTGAAGGCTAAATACCAGAACCACCCAGAACTCCCATTTAAATTACACTTCCTCTGTGTTTTGGTAAACAATGTTTTAATTCCTGGATGCTTTAGGCTTTGCAACCAGAATAGAACTGAATTCATACTCAAACTAATCAATGTCGTCGCCCTCCTCGTCTGACCAACATCTGGAGGTGGAGATTCTGATAATTAGAACATGTATGTTTCTCCAAAAATGGCAAAAAAACGTTTAAAAAGCCTAAATACCAACCTCCCCAGAACCGACCTCTAAATAACATTTGCACACTGATTCCAGAGAAAATATTTCATTTCTACTAATTCTAGTTTGTTTTAGCATTCAAAAGGAAACTGAAATTTAATTTATTACAAAATGTGTAACGGCATTTCTGTCTGTCCATCCATCCATCAGTGAGTTGGAAAACTCATGGCCTGGACGATTCGTACCTCTGGCAATTGGTACCTTTTGCTGGACAATTCGTACCCCCGATGCCTGAACAATTCGTGCCTTTTCCCAGGACAATTTGTACCCCTCCTCTGGGCAGTATCTGACAGTTCGTACCCACTCTGGACAGTTTGTATCCGCCTCTGCAAATTCATACCCTGTTTAATTAACCCCCTCTGAAAAAATATACATGGAGATGGGGTTGGGAGAGGATTATAAACTTGGAGAAAGGATAAAAAAGGCAATGTCATTTCTATTATTTTAAAAAGACATAGAATATCAAATTTCATTACTTAAAGTAAAAAGCAAGTAGACACTTAAAAGATTCATCGTCACGACGGCAAAAAGAAAATGCTCTATTGAGGGAGCTCAGAATTAAATTAATTAAATTATTAAGGCGACACGCTCTTTAACTTATTATTTGGGATGTCATAAAATTATTTATTGTTAGATCTTCACCAATTTAAAGAATTATTGTGGCTTCATTAAAAAAAATAGTGTTTTAACTGTAAAACTACATCCATTACTATCTACTATAAACTTTCTTTTACCACGTACAGACCCGAAGTTGATAATACTAGAGATCGCTTTTTCACTTATGCTGTTAAGCGATCGCTCACTCATTGAAGTTTCATTTCTATGCATAAATCATGTTTTGATTGGTTGTTTCATGCATATGTTTATGTTTGTATTACTATCACTCCGTCGACTTTTCATTTTCATTTCACTCAGCCAAAACATGAGTCAAACACATTTAAATAGTTAATACCAGACCTGAAAATAAGCAGTCTGACATTCACAGAATGAGGTTCACAGAGGGTGAATTTGATGATGCTATCCCATATAGTGGGCCAATTTATCCTCTGGGCACCTCTTTCTGTTTAGTTTTGAGACCCTGATTCATATTGAGGTTCACAGAGGGTAAATTTAGTGATGCTACCCTGCTGTGCAGGGTACCATCATTAAATTCACCCTCTGGGGACCTCATTTTGCAGATGACAGGCTGCTTATTTTCTGGCTTGGTTAATACATGAGACAGTTTAGTACACTTACTTGAGACAACTTGTACCAAAAAGGATACAATTCATAACTTTTACTGGGACAATTCGTACCTTTTGTCTAGACAATTTGTACCTTATTGTCAAGACAATTCGTACCCCCTAATTGTGGTATGAATCGTCCAGGGAGCAAGTTGTCCAAGAGCCGTCCATCACAGTCCGCGATTCTTTGCTTTTCATTTACCCGGTTGTACATGTACATTTTCAGTAACTGGCTTCTGACTATTTTTCACACTGTACCCCCTCCACTTTACACACACACACAAACACAAATATATTAAACATTAAAGAGCACTATCTTTTTGAATATCTGATTCATCCTCTCTGGAAAACATACATGTACATTGTATTTTTCTTAATTTTACTCTTTTTATCAAAATGTGTCATGAGTGTCTGTAGGGATTAAATCCAAGGTTGTGAAAGTGCCTTTATGGGTATTTGCAGCATAAGCACCACACTACAGAAGCAATATTTGATGGTTTTAGGCATTTTTGTGGTGCTATGAGACTACATGAGCTGCACTGTCATGCTGTTGGAAAACAATCAATGTGTAATGTTTTGTCAGAGACATACCAATGATCTAGGTGCCTTAATTAAGAAATCTGAGGGATTTTTTAAAAAAAACTTTTTTACAAAAATTGGAAAATATTCATCAAACACATTGTAAAATATCTTCAGAAGCCAGAATGTGATTTAAAAACTATCGCAAATGAGAAATTTAATATCATAAGAAGTTTGTTTTGTGTCAACATCAATTAATTTATGAATTATATCATAGTTTCGGATGAAAGTGGGTATGCTGGAGGTCTAGGGGACACATTCAGGGCTATATTTTACCACATCAGTATGTAGAAGAAAATTTGACATCATTTGTTAGGATAAAATGGCACTATCTACTGATATTGGGGATTTATATAGCTGCAACACCAGTTTTTAAAACAAAATTGACATTCATTTTGTTTTGTGTGGAGTGGAATGAGACAGATTTTTCCCCAAACTATTGTCTGCTGATGCAGATTTTAGTTTTATTTGGGATTGGGGTAGTTTTCAAAGAAAGCAGTGAATTCTCAAGCAGAAATGACTCTTTTATCAAATGAAAGAGGTAAATGTATCTTTGGAAGGATTAGAATGAAGCTAAAATCCCTCCCAATCATTTTTACACACTTAGCAAAATCCCCCCCCCCTCCCTCGCCTACAGTTTTTGACGGTAGTACCACAATCTCCCACATTATTTTAAGAGCAGTTTTAACTGGTAGAGTGCTGGAAGCCCATATTTGGGCTTTATTCTGAAGTGCCAATACCGCAATATAAAGGCTTCATATTCTGTGGATGTGCTTCATATTATCTTTGAAGTGATATTATTTTATCTGTTAGAATTTGCCTTGTTACAATTTATGGGAGAGTGCCCTTTGGCACTCTCCCATAAATTGTTACAAGGCAAAGATGCACAAACAAATTTTAAGGACCAAAAATAATTTAGCACTCTACCAGTTAAGAGCAGTACAAAAATCCCCCTCCCGGCCTTTTACACCAAAAGGTGAAAAGGCAGTCCAAGAGGATTTAAAAACTTATGTATTTGTAAATTACATAAACACTCATTTACAAGAAAACATGCCTCAGTAAATATTTATCAGGACAGTTATTTATTTTTTTATTGGAGTTTAAGGAAGTGCTTGGCCTCGAGTGGTAAAATGTTTTGGACATTTTTGTATGGCTTTAAATATACTTCTAACAAATTAGTGGGGGAGGGGGATTTTGGTTCACCAGAAATTATGGAGGGGGGAATTTCTGTTCACCTGAAAAAAACATGGAGGGGGGGGGGGATTTTTGCGCATTGTGTGAAAAATGATTGGGGGGGGGGGGGGGGGGGGTTGTCAGGGAAAAGTTTTGTAGGTTACCCTTTGGAAGGTTTGGGGTTGATTATAGGAAATACTTACATGTAAATGTACATGTATTTTGGCTTCCAACACTGATTTGATTATTATTTTTGGGATATTACACATATTTCACATTTAAATGTTCATTCAAGAAACACAGACCGAATAATACTGTTTTATTTTTTGAAAAGTTATATTTTTGTCACAGTCAGCAACAAAGCCATATATTGCCAAAAATAATGCAGTTAAATGCATCTTGAGCAAGTGAGGCATCCAGAACTGAGCAGCACACCATAACCTCTGGCAAATACCAAATACACAAGTAACCACCTATTTTACCCATTAACACATCTAATTAAACCATGGTTTCCCCTCATAGTACTTGTTATAGAGGGGATTCCAATTATATTCCAATCCTGTCCCAAGTCACCATCCAAACACTCAGCCAGAAAACACATATTTCACTTGTATTCACTGGTATAATAGAAGTTTTCTCCATATTATGATTTCCTGTGGGAACCCTGGGAAGTAAGCAGCACTTGTTTACTGTGGTAAACCGGTTCCGCTTTACTAGTAAAATAGGACCCAGTCACCAATGCTTGGGGTGAAAGTCCTCTAAAATGGGCAACATGTAATCAACGATTGACTAAACTTGACTTCATCTCCATGTTGTGTCACGATTAGCCATTGTGCATAAATATGTGACATTAACCACCAACAAACAAACCATATTATGATAACCCTTTACCTTACATGTACATGAAAAGAAGATACCACTTTTGAATAACTAATTTCTTTTCATTTTTGGGTCAAAAACATAGCTATGCCCCCCCCCCCCCTCACTGGAATGAGCTGAACAAGCTCATTCCAATGAGGGGGTCATAAGCTATGTTTTTGCTGCCACAAAATGCAAAAATAATTACCATTGAATGGCAATTTTGGTGAATGGTGCTAGCCAGTTTTGGCCATTACATTGAATGAATGATTAATAGAAGCTTTCTCCATATTATGATGTTAACCCTTTACCTTACATGAAAAGAAGATAGCACTTTTGAATAACTAATTTCTTTTTATTTTTTGCGTCAAAAACATAGCTATGGCCCCCACCCCTTCAACTGGAATGAGCTGAACTAGCTCATTCCAATGAGGGGTCATAAGCTATATTTTTGATGCAAACATAATGAACATTGAATGGCAGTTTTGGTGAATGGTGCTAGCCTGTTTTGGCCATTACAAGGAGTGAGTAATGAAAAATGTTAAAAACCAATTTCTTCATTCACAGAGTATTTTGGAACATAAATTTGGGGAAAGAGGGTGGGGGTACATTGGGAAAAGTAACAAAGTTGCAAATATAAATGAATGGCTTTGGTGCACATACCTATATAGTAGTCTGATACTAGTGTTGTCAGGGTCCCCATGTTATAGCACAAAACTACATTAACAATTGTCCCTCTACCACCCATACTGAACCCCTCAGCTGATGAGAAAGTTAACAGCATACACTCTCAGTTTCCTATGATTTGCTTTAGTACTGCAGCACTCAGGGTCCATTGAGTTTTTTTTCTATTTGACAACCCTGCCCTGGCTCTTCTCACTATATTTTTCATTGTATGTCAGTCAGTATTCCTATGTACATGCAGACTGTCACTTTCAAAATATGTGATTGCATGTCTGTCTGTCCATCATACCATTCCTCTGTACATGTAGCCTGTCACTTTCAAGATAGGTGATTGCATGTCTGTCTGTCCATTATACAAAGTGTTGGTTTGTTTTTCATTTGCACAGTTCTACATAATCAATAACTGTCAATTGATCCCCCCTCCCATACACACACATACACAAATATATTAAACATTAAAGAGCACTACATTCCTGAAGCAAATATCTGAGTCATCCTTACTGGCTACTATGCATACTTGTATTTTCCATAATTTCACTCTTTTTATCAGAATCTGTGCCTGTAGGGATTAAATCGAAGGTTGTAAATGAGCCCTTGTGGGTACATGTACTTGTGGGACACGCACACTCACTACAAAATCAATATTTGATGGTTTTAGGCATTTTAACAGTGCTATGAGATACCTTAGGAGCAGTGCTCAGCTGGCCATACCATTGAAAAAAATAAGTGTTTAATGTTTTGTCAGTGCCATACCAATGACTCTAGGTCCCTTAACTGAGAAAGTGAGGCTTTTTTCACAAGAGTGGCAAAATATTCATCAAAAATATAATATCAAATATCAATATCAAATATTCATTTGTGACATATCTTCAGAAGCCAGAATGTGATTTAAAAACTATCACAAATGGGAAATTTAATATCACAAGAGGTTTGTTTTGCGTCAACATCAATTAATTTATGAATTGTAGTTTTTGATAAAAAGGGGCATACTAGGGGAACACCTTCAGGGCTATATTTTGCCACATCAGTATGTACATGAAGGAGAAAATTTGACATCAGTTGTTTGGATAAAATGGTACTGTCTATTGATATTGGTGAATTATATAGCTGCAACCCCAATTTTTGAATCAAAATTGACATTCATATTGTTTCGTGGGGTGGGAACACCACTCTTTGTCTTGGTATATGGTTAAATGAGACAAATTTTTCCTCAAAGTATTGCATGCTGATGCAGATTTTAGTTTTATTTTGGGATTAGGTTTGTTTTCAAAGAAAAGCTATATGAATTCCTTACCTCTCAGCTTACTCTTTAGATAACAGAGTAGAAAAATGTATTGGAGGCAACAGCAGTTTTAAGCCATTTGACACAGTTTGGACAGTTTTCTTTAAACAACAAATTTCCTATGTTTTTAACTCAGTGGAAGCCAAACGTTGAATTCTCATGCAGAAATGACTCTTTTGTCACTTGAAAGAGGTAAAATGTATCTTTGATAGGATTGGGGTTGATTAAGGAAATACATAATTTGGCTTTTTTCTGTTTGACAATCTTGTCCTGGCTCTTCTAACAAAATTTTCCATTGTATGTCAGTTTTTATTTCTGTGTAGACTTTCAATTTGTGTAACTGCATGTCTCTCTGTCCATCAGACAGAGTGTTTCTTTGCTTTTCATTTGCCTGGTTGTACATTGTCAATAACTGGTAGCTGACTATATTTCACACTCCCCCCCCCTCACCCCCCCCCCCCCCCCCCCCCCCCCCCCCCGTTCACACACAAATACATGTATATTAAACACTAAAAAAAAACCAATTTTTTTAGCAAATATCTCATTCATCCTCCTTGGAGACATATTTTCCACAATTTCACTCTTTTTATCAGAATGGATGTTTGTGGGAATTAAATCCAAGGTTGTGAAAGTACCCTAATGGACACTTGCTGCTCAAGCAAAGAGCCACAAAATCAATATTGAATGCTTTTAGGCATTTTAACAGTGCTACGATATACCACATGAGCAGTACTGGTCATACTGCTGAAACAAGCAATGTTTTATGTTTTGTCAGTACCATACCAATGACTCTAGGTGCCTTAACTGAGAAAACTGGCTTTTTGTTTTTTACAAAAATTACAAATGATTCACCAAACACATGATGTGAAATGTCTTCAGAAGCCTGAATGTAATTTAAAAACGATCACAAGTAGGATATTTAATGCCAACAAGTTGTTTGTTTTGTGTCAACATTAATTAATGTATGAATTATATCATGTTTTTGATGAAGAGGGGTATATTGTAGGGGGGGGGGGGGGGGCATATTCCTTGAGGGCTACTTTTTTTTTTTAATTTTTACCACATTCAGTATTTAGTTCGCCCCCTGGGTGTATCGGGACGACATCTGGAAGTCTGAGACTGCTGGTAGCGCCTTGGTGCGCTCATGAGACGAATTGCTACACGGAATTCACACCAGGTTCACGGAATGTAGGTTTGTAAAACTCCTGACCCGCACCCCATACCCATCTCACTATAATTCACCTACCAACAATACCATTAATATAGGGACACCCCCTTTATTAACATTGTACCCCTCTACACTTTACCTGCTCCATTGTCCTCATTCTAATTGTTTGATGATATTTTATTTGCTGTACCTCATGTACCATAAATATGGTTTGAGCGTAATAAAGTAAAGTTAAAGTATAAATTTCCCATTTGTGATAGTTTTGTCGTAAGATGTTTGTTTTGTGTCAACATCAATTAATTTATGAATTATATCATAGTTGTTGATGAAAAGGAGTATGGTGGGGGGGGGGGGGGGGGGTGGTCACATTCATTGAGGGCTATTTTTTACCACATCAGTATGTGGAAGGAAATTTGACATCATGTGCTACGTGGGGTGGGGAGGGGAGGAGGGGGAGTGCAATGGATGCAAAACCAGTTTATTTAAGGATATGTGGACGTGTGAATGGCATCAATAATTAGGCCA